>WBNH01011214.1:393952-417401 GCA_013401255.1 Urocolius indicus | reverse complement strand
ACTTGAGGCTTCTTTTTCCATCAAGGGACGTGACTCAGCCCTACATGGCATCCAGAATCCCACTGGGTCATGTCAGAGGTCTGTGTGCCTCCCAGGCTGGAAACAAGCCATGACTTGAGGGGACGACTCAGGCCTCCAAGAGCTGACTACACTACTCCCTGGAGAAATTCCTTCCCCCTTTTCATTGCTCTAGGAGAAAACCTTGCAAAACCAGATGCAGTAAAAGGTTGGTTGGTTGGTTGTTTTCAGTAACTAGAAGTGGTGACGTAGTGTCAGTTTTAACAACACGTCTGCATGATGGCAGGGCAGGATTTGTGGTCGGCTCGTGCAGCATTCCCAGGAGGGAGGTGCAGGGGATTGTGCTGCGGGGGTGGGAGCAGCTCCTGGCTCCACTCCGGTCCCGCTCCCGGCCCCGCTGCAAGCCCCTGTCCCACTCCAGGTCCCGGCCCCGCTCCGGGCCCGGCGGCCGCGCGGGGGAGCTCCAGGCTTTGCATCGGCTGCCGGCCCGGGACTAAAACTTTGTCCTCAGGCTCCGGCAGCTCATAACTGAAAAAAAATATACAAATGACATCAAATCGCTGCTTTGATGGGATATGTAGCTCGGCAGGTCACTTACAGGTAGAAGGGAAAGAGCTGATAGTCTTTAAAACACAAACACAAAGTCTCTCCTTCGCTGATACACACCGTAAAACACGAACGGCAAAGCCTATCACTGATTCCTATCGAACTCTTTCACTGCGGCAAAATAAAAGCGGGGGGTGAGCACTTTAAAACAGTTCAGCTGGAAGCACAGAAATTAGCATGAAGTGAAATAATTATGGGAGCTTAATACACTTTAAGGTCATTATTTTCTCTGCCATAAGACACAAGGGCCAATTAAATCTTTCCAATTAAGTAGCCCAAAACAAAATAGCATGCAGCAAGAAATAGTGGCATAATAGTCATGGCCAAACTGTGGATTGAAGAGAGGCCGATGAAGGTGAGGTACATAATTTTCTGATACCAAAACAGAAAACGACTACAGCATGAAAGGGCAACAACTGGATGAAAGAATGAGAAGGAAAAAAACATGCTGAGGATTGACATTACTGAACACTGTCCTCTTCAAATCCTGTCCATTAAATGTGAAGCCCTTTGTTTGCCTAGATGTGCATCATATTGCATCGCATGATTCTGCTATGCAAATGTGTGTTGGAATGCAGTCCTCTCTACTCATCTGCCAAATTCCAAACCTCGGCGATTTTTGTTGTGAGATTCCTACACAGAACAAAAGTTAAAAATATATAGCCAGAGAAATGTGTTTAGCTTTGTCTTTGAATGGCTCAAAACTTGTCTAATCAGGACGTCACCAGACTGTGATTATGTGTGATTTATTACTCTGGGGTTTCAAAAATCATTTTTTCTAAAGTTTGCTGGTTTTAACATCTAAACTGGTGACACTGGAGTTGGCAGTTTGTATCTCATTGTCTGAATGGGCAAGAGAGTTAAGATTTGTCTGAAACAGATGAGGTAATGTTTGCAGATTCATAACCAGGCTGTTGCTTGTGCTGTTGTTTGCTCTTCAAGGTTGGGTTAACAGTCTAACTGCCATGGTGACTCTTTGGAAGCCTAGAAATGCACAACAGCACTTTAGCAACTGAAAAAGACAGAAACCCAATGTAGATTACTTAGTAGCAAGACAAAAATCTTGGAAGAAATCCTGCAATCCCGGAGGTTGCATTTGTTTTCACATTGATGATTTATGATGACAATTTTCTCACACTATGTAATGACACCTCAGGTAAACAGTCTTGCTCACAACACGGAGCTTGGCCACAATGGGAAGAAAAAGCATGCTGCAGCCTCACAGGTAGAGCCTGACAAAAATCTTAAGATGCTCTGATACTTTTGGGTGCTTAAACACAAGCTCCGGGTGGCTTTCCAAATGACAAATGTTCTCCTGTGAGCCCAGAATGAATACACACATCAGCTGTTATTTTTCAACTGCTATTTTTTCACAGTTCAGCCAACTTTGAGTTATTTGCATTGAAATAGTGTCTTACAGAGACCTAAAGAGAAGTGGGTTTAAGCTACATTGTAATGATAATCTTCCTTAAGATCGTTGCATGTAATGATTAGATCTTTCTTAAACCTCTGAATGATAAGCAAGTGGCTATACAAAGTGCTTGAGAGTATTTGTGTCTCTAAAAATATACCTACAGGTAAGTGTTTGCAAGATTGGGCTCATCTGGCCTTACCTGCTACCACCAGGGCTAATTTCCTTTTTAGTTTAATTTCTTTTTGGCACTCCTCACTGTCTTTTGTCCCAATACCCTGATAGTTTTGTCATAGAATCATAGAATGGTGAGAGTTGGAAGGGACCTTTAGAGATCATCTAGTCCAACCTCCCTGCAGAAGCAAGTTCACCTGGCTTAGGTTGCTTGTCATTCTATTACAAAAGAAGTGGTGAATTTTAATTGCAATTTGGGTGTGAAAATTTTTCCAAACCCCAGAGATGAAAGAGATTTGCATTGAACTCTCATCCACGTTTCACAGCACTTGGGAGCTCTCGCCCACATGCTCCCATTCCAGTCCAAACCTGGGATAAAGTGCTGTAAGCACTTGCTGCCTGCATTGCACAGTCATGCTCTTTGTCTGCAGCACTTGTCAGGACATACCTACAAGGCTGTGCAGCAAAGTGCGATGTGGAGCCCTCCTAGGCACTGCCAGCAGTACCGTACTGGCACCACCATGCACCGTGCCTCATCAATCCCGCTGACAGGCAGAGTTCACCAGCCTAGAAGTGGCACAGGGCTGGTACAGCTCAGCTGTTGTCATGGGATTGCTACCTGGCACTGCACTCGACTCTTTTGTGGGTACCAGCAAAATCTGCAGCACAGCACCAAACTACCCCTCCAGAAAGATGTTCTTATCACCTCTGTATCCACATCAACACCACGGCTATCAAACACTGCCTGAGAGAGACATCTGCTTTTAAATGTGTTACAGCACATGAAAGAAGCCGAAACGCACACAAAAAAACACAAACACTTCCTTTTTTTTTTCTATTATAATCAGTATTTTTAAGCAGTTTATCTGTTTATTAATAGGAATTTTGCTTCAGCTGACATTAATTATAATATTCACACTGCTGAATATGCAGTTGCACCAGCAGAAGCTCCACTGTGAAAGATTGCACAGAGTCAATCTGTTTCTTTCTCTGAATTTTTCTGACTTGGTTGTATTTTTCCATTCATCATTATCTTTTTGTTTGATTCTCACATTTCTTCTTCTTGAATGTGTGGGGATTTTTTTCCCCCCCTTACTCTGTTGTTCCACTTGAAAACACCAGGATTAGCATGCAGATGTTTTATTTTGATCAGAGATTATATATTTTTTTAAACATTCCCGTTTTCCACAGTCTATTTGGGTAGCTGGGGATTTTTTGTTTGTTTTCGACCCTATCTTGTTGTGGTTTGTTTTAAATGATAAATGCATTGCTCTAGTCTTCTGAGTGTAAACACCTTCTGTTTGCTACTATTTCCTCACAACAACATTTTGGAAAATTAACTATTTCTTCTAGTTAAATACATCATGAGCTACGCTAACCATGCCAGTAATCCACTGTCTTCCATGTTTTTAGTGCTTTGCTAAGCATGAAAGCTTAGGTCAAAGAGATACTGTTTTAGGAAGGTTTCATATACACACACAAAAAGGATTACATTTCAGCCTGTCTGTTATCAGTTGTAAAATTGTGCTGTAATACCTTTGAAAATTGCTTTTAGAATTGGCCTAAGTTATAGGATTTACTGAACACAGAGGAGGTGGAAGAGAAAAGTAATCATACTTTTTGTCAATATGAAAGGACCTACTTTTCCATTAATTTAAAAAGAATTATGACCTCTTTAAATGAACACCAACTGGAATTTTGGCTGTCTTCTAATCTGTGGGCTGATGTTCACAGGAGTTGAATTACACTTAATTTTTAGAAAGCTGAGAGGAGAAAAAGACGTTCAGCAGCTTAGCGTAGGGAAACTGCCATCGAAGGCCACTTAAGCAATGACCAGCAGAAAGGATACAACCCGAGCTCTTAGCATCCATGAAACTGTCAACATCCACCTTCATCAAACCTACATTATAAACACTGGAGAGGTTCAGAAATGCCTTTTGTCTTGCATCAGAACAAGTAATCAATGCATTTTCCAGGGCTGATATTTCAATATAAATTTTTAATGCCAAGAAACTAAAGTTGGGCTGGGACACATACACACACACACACAGACACACACATACACAGAGACACAGACACACACACAGAGCTGGGACACACACACACATTGCCAGCAACTAGAGTATCCACCACTGCCATATAGTAGCTGTTTATTTTTTAAAGAACTTCCATGCCCAAAGCAGGCACAGAGAGCAAATCTCACCTAAACACCATCCCTTACAAGGAAAAGCAAAAATTGCCTTCAAAGATGTGTGCTGGGCAAGCTCAGAAATGCCATGAACTTCAGTGCTTTGGGAGCTTGGCCAAGTCAACAGAACAGCCTGCTCGTTTTGAAAGTTCATTTAATGCCAAAAACTTCATTGGGGAATAGTTCCCTCTCCTCCAGAACGACTCTTGTCATTTCTTAGTGGGCAGTGGCAATTTCACCATGTCCTGGCAGCCCTAAGGAGAGGCTCCAGGGCAGCCTCTCAGAGCCTGGGGAGAGGTCAGTTCAGCAGAGAGAAAGCACAACCTATATGATTTAGTTGAGTCTAAGAGCAATCTGCCACCACCTCTTCCATGCAGTGCACTTAATTCCTGAAAAAGGTTATTAGCTGAAGTTAAGAAACAAGATGACATTGAAACATGAATTATCCCTTGAAAGTTCTTCTACACAGAAGTAAATGCAATCATCCATGGATGATGCCTTTTCCTTTTCTTTGTTGCCAGACACCTCATAAAAACGGGCACTTTTTTTTTGAGTAAGATTTTAAAACAAGCTGTCTTCTCTCCCTCAGGATAAAACAAGAGATTATCTATTACCTGTAGTTATAATCAGGTTAATATTACAAATCTGGTTTTTTTTTTTTCCCTGCAATCCCTTTCCTTTCTCCTCAAGTAATTATTTTTTTCTGACATCACACACTTCAAGGAGAAAACACAAAATGACTCTGCTACAGCAGTACAAGCAGAGCAGCAAAGAGAGGAGGTTTTTTTTTTTTCCCTCTCTCTTGCTCTGCAGTATGTAACTGAAAATGCTTTAGGGGTTAGTCAGCTTGCTTTAAACCTGTGGCAGTTAAAAGCATTTTCCCAATCCTTCTTCTGTGTCCTGTCACAAACAAGACAGAGGCAGAAGTTCCTGTAGCCCTACAGCCCCTTTGCACTGATACTGATACTGATGCTGATGGAAAGGCAATGAAGGCAAAGTATAAAACTCTTCCCCCCAGAAAGACCGTAGGTGTTCATGTGGGACTCTAGGCACGTGCCATCTCCAGTGAGGGGCCTGGCTGCATGAGGTTACAGAGGGATTATCCTAAAGCTGCCTCCTCCTAGCTTAAAATCTAGTGATTTCCCTGCTGATCCCAGCACAGCAGTTTATTATAGCAAGGACACAGTTTAGCATCAATCAGAACACACCATTATTACTGAATGTATTGTAATTAGATCCTGCTTGCAAAGCACTTGGGCATGGAGGAACATGTAAGTGTTAAGTGTTACAGTCATTAGCGTTCACCTTTAGGTGAAACATTTCCAGATTATTTAGCTACCTATGACCAAAGCATCTGCATGCCCTCGGCCAGGCTGCACACGGGTGAGACAATGAGACCACAGGAACAAAGCGGTGGCGTCCTGTAATCTGCCTTGTTCCAGAAAGCTGAGAGATAAGTTTGCTGGTAATGTGATAAGCTACTAGTTAGTAAGGAAGTGATAAATTATTGCAATTAAAATAACTCCATTGCCAACCCTGAGTCTCCAAATAAATCCCAAGCTGTACTGACTCAACTTTAGATGCTTCTTTTTTTATTTTTTTCCCCTTGGTAGGGTTGATGTTTTCAGGGCTTTATATGCAAGAGCTAGGGATTTTACTCTGGTTTTGGTGATAATTAAAATCTCTGAATAATAACATCCTTACCTTTACAAGTCAGAGCTTTAATGAAAATGAATGCTGAGAGTGGACAACAAGGAATGACACGTGCAATGGATTTCAAGATGAAACGAAAAATCACCAAAAAACTAAAATACAAAGGCCTGAATAATTGCTACTAGTCACATAAGCTGAAAATGATTTCACTAACATACACAGGCCAAATCTCAACCTCCCAAGCTTAGAGAAGTCTATTCAAAATGTTGCCAGGATCTCCGGTGGGAAGAGTAATAATCCAAAGTAAATACAAGTGAAAGTTGTTCCTGTCTTTGACCAGACAGTCTAAATGACAGATGACTGGATCATGTCCTCAGCTGTTGTACATTTCATTTGGTTTTGCTTTGCTTTTCCCTTGGAAAAATACCAATTTACTTGTCTGATGAACTAAAACTCAAGGCTGAGCCTTAGGTCTGACTTAAGATTTAAGTGGAAGAAAAAGATGACTGCATGGGATGAACAGTTATAGCATCACAGAATCATAGAATGGAAGGGGTCGGAAGGGAAATTTAGAGATCATCTAGTCCAACCCCTGTGCAGAAGCAGGTTCACCTAGATCAGATCACACAGGAATGTGTCCACGTAGGTGTTGAAGACCTCCAAGGAAGGAGACTCTGCACCCTCCCTGGGCAGCCTGTGCCAATATATGCCTTTTGGATGCATATACATGTATTTGTATGAGGGCAAAATCTGTTCTACTTAGGAATGAATGCCATATGGTCTTGTTTTGCATGCTCATGCTTCTGTTAAGGTGTGTGGCTACAAAGCACGAATACTCAGAGAATCTTGAAACCCCAGTGTCCAGATCTGCAAGCTGCTATTCAAGTGAGTCACCACTGGCTCTATGAAATACTTTTACCAATGCAAGTTTGTGAATGATCTGTTCCGGGGTGTGAAGACCTTAAAAGGTAGTGATAAAATACAGTTTATAAA
Source organism: Urocolius indicus (assembly GCA_013401255.1). Lineage (NCBI taxonomy): Eukaryota > Metazoa > Chordata > Aves > Coliiformes > Coliidae > Urocolius > Urocolius indicus. Next base: position 410,358 of record WBNH01011214.1, on the reverse strand, counting down.
AAATATTTTGAACTCTGCATGGGCAAGGATTAGTCATGAAAGGAAGGGTACTGACACTTAAACCTTTAGTTATCCAATTCAGTTTTAAAAACTGGTCCCTAGTAGATGGCCTCAAACTGTTAGGGTCTCTTGCCCCCCCACCTCTTCTGTTCCCTCTCTGTTGCAGGAGATACTGCAAGTCAAAGTTTCAAGATTTAAAAACGTGGCCTAAATGCATCAGATATATTCACTGCAGGTTTTTCACTGCATGACTAGAGGGTGTGTAAAGTGAATTCCACCCTGAGATAAGAGATTCCCCTGCCTCTAGTTCTGCAGATATGAGAAAACACAGGCTACAAGCACTTAGAGTAACTCAGGGGCTCTAAAGTTCAGGAATCCTTCCCGTGCCTGTCTCCACTGCAAAACAGCTACCTTGGAATGAGCTGCCTTTTTTTTTTTTCACCCCAAGTCTCTCTGCTGATGCAATGCCTCTGCAGTGTAGACACTGGCAGCTGCAGAGGCTGAAGGCTTTTATTTACCCACAGAACAGATAATAGATAAACAGCAGCAATGAAAGTTTCTTCAGCCCACCTTGCCAAGGAGCCTAGGGCTCGTTTCGCAGGCCCATCCTCCACACCACTTCTGCTACTGGTTCAGAGGCCAATGCCACTGAAGTCATCCACAGATGATGTTATTAATACAAGTCCCTATTGGTTTTTTTTTTTTTCCTGTATGAAAGGGAATGGAGGTACTTGTTTTGCTTACACAGTCATCTGAAGAGCCATCAGGTGGTACTAACCGTGCTTTCAACCACTGGCATCTGTTTTAGAGGGGCTTTGAGTAGAGGCCTTGTAGGTAGAGGACTTTCAAGAACCCCTTTTCTTGCCAGTTCCCTGAGGAATACCAGCTACGTTGGTATCAACATACTGAAAGATGTGTGATACCAGCCAGGAGGCCAGGTGCTCTCAGCAGCAGAGTAAGAGTTTATTGAAAAAGACAGGAGTGTGAGGGTGAGCCATGAAGCAGAGGTGCAAAATTTCTCATGAGAGGCCTTTACACACTCTTACTAGTTAGCTGTAACTAGTAGTTCTCAAGTAGCATTAGTTAAAAACTTTTGGAGAGCATTCTGTTCCCAGACATCCCTCCTCCAGAGGCATTTACCAATCCGCCAAATTGTGAGGAAAAGAGAAATGCAAATAATCTTTCTTCTTCTTTTGGAAAATACAAGCTTGGAGGTAAAATATAATCATATTCTTTATAGATTCTGACCGTTCTGCATTTCTTTCCTTGAGAGACTTGCATTTTTTTTCAGTGCCAGTGGCCTGAAGGGTAACCGTGTAGCATGCACCAGGCTGTCACACGCTACTCATCCTCAGCAGGAGGCAGGTTAAAATGTTCCTGTGTTCAAAAGAACTGAGGCTGGGTTGTTTTGGTTTGTTTTTTTTTTTTTTCTAACAGAGGAAAAAATCCCACAGGCAACCAAAATATCCTTTCTGGTGTGACACGGTCCCACATCCTTTTCCCTCTTTGCTTATGGCTTTTAGAGAGATCATTTCTGCAGGAGCTAGGGTTCAGCTTCCTATTTTTGGCACAGTGTCCGCATTTCTGACTTTGCATGGGAAGGATTAGAGCTGAGAAAGCAAAGCCGAGTATTTATATTACAAGGTATCTGAGTTGTGCCTAGAACCAGGCAGGCAGAAGTGCAGAAGGCTCACAGGGTGTAAGGTACACAGCGTGTTCTGCACAGCGGACAGCCACCGCAAGGCTGCCTGCCTGCCTGGAAACGTGCTCCCTCCCTTTGGCATCTCTTCAGGCAGGCAGAATCAATGCACAGCCCCAGTGCTCCAAAGCATCCTCTGCTTTGTGGTTGCACAGGCCTGTTCATCAGCTGAGAAAGGCGATGACAGTTCCTTACAGTGACCAGAGTTACAAATGGATTTGCTCCAATTAAGGACTTGGCCCAGATTCCTCTTTTCCCCCCCCCCGCCCCCTTTTCTTTTTTTTAATGCATTAGCAGATGGTAAATATGCACTGAGCACAGACAAACTACTGGTTTTTGAGGGCAATGGCTGCTTGCAATGCTAATTTGGGGCTTTATGTTTATGCAAGCTAACCTGGAGGGACACATTTCAGAGCTGGGTTGAAGCAACAGAAAGACTTGAGATGCAAAGTGCAGAGCTGGGTACCAGTAACCCATTTAAAGCTGGGATGTGTGAATGCAAGGCTGCTCCTTCTGAAGAGATTCAGAAGATAAGGGAGGAGCAGATGTTAAGAGACCACAACTTCATGCATTTTCCTCATTCAGTCATGTCAAGATGAGGTCACTTGCATGACATGAACCTCAATCCAGTCTCCAAACACCTTCATCATATGAAAGGATTTGGCTTTATAGTTTGGACGATGATGCTCCACTGCAAGCTGATACCCACATCTCTCCTAGAAATGATGTCCACATGAGAAAATTTGAGTGCATTGCTGTGTGTTGGGACTTTATTAGTAATACACATCCAAAAGTAGAGTTTGAGAGGTGTACAAATCAGGTGTTGACAGGTTATTTTTCTTCTAGCCGTTCTTTTGACTCTTACACTGTGTCTATATCTGCAAACTGTGGCGTGCTGTTGCAGACTCATGTGGGACAAAGCCAATATGTTCCACAAAACTCTGATATCCTTGCTGCAGAAAGCAACCTGGCATAACCACAAAATGCTTACTGAATAGCTTATTAATAACTAAGCACTAGTTAGTGCCTACTTCAGACTGTGCAGTCATAGAATAGGAATAAAACTGAAAAGCAAAGAAGTGGCTCTCTTCCTGGCAACAGTCCTACCTCGAAACACGGTGGAAATATGTGTGACACTGGGGGCAGAATTTATCCTCAAGACCACTGAAAGCACATATTATCACAGAATGGTAGGGGTTGGAAGGGGCCTCAAGAGATCATCTAGTTCAACCCCCTGCTAAAGCAGGTTCACCCAGATCAGGTTGCATAATTACGGTCTCCACCGACTTCCAGAAGCTCCTAGCAAATGTTTTGTACTTCACTTTTAACTTCCTAGTTCTTTCTCTTATTTTCATCAAAGAATGTTAGGCCTGATATTGCTCCTCCACGTAAGATTTTCTTGTGTGCTATGATCAGACCTACTTTTTTTCCATTTCTGATTCATTTAAGGGAACCAGGAAGCCATCGTTCCGACTGACAATCACATCAACCTCACCTGAAAACTCTGTACACAGAATTTGAATAAGCATGCTTTAATTGGACAAAAGCAGAGCTGACAAGTTTCACTTGCACATCTATTACAGGGTAGAACTCACTTAACCACGCTAATACGATTTCCTGTGAAGTTAGACACATTTTGCTCAAATAATCCTGCAGCCAAGCCTGATTTCTCTGAACATATTCGCCAGCTGGGACTCTATTAGGTTACAGCATTGCTTCATGCAATTAGGACCTGTGGGCACTAATGTCGTACCAATAAATAATAATATATTGCTGTAGAATAGTTTGGATAAATAATTCATCACACAGATTAAATATGAACTATTTGCTCACACTGTGTCACTGGCCACAGAAGTCCCATGACACGCAACTTCATCTAGGTGGGCCTGCTTTAGCAGGGGGGCTGGGTTGAATCTCTCTAGAGCTCCCTTCCAACCCCGACCATTCTGTGGTTCTGTGATATCGCTCCTGCTCTCTGGCTACACGACTGAGGGCTTTTTAATGGGAGAGTGACAAGAGAGCGAGGGGGAGCTGACTGCTCTGGGCATGTCCACTCTTGATAATTTATTCATGAGTTTTCTTCTCCTTTCTGTTTTTTCAGCTCACGTTTTATCATTCCAGCTCCCTGGAAGTCAACGGAATAATATTCATTTGTCCTCTTTTGACTGAGAATGTGACTAGATAAAATTGCAGTCAGAGCTGACAAATAAGATAGAAACTTTGAGTGTTGTTAATCCCAAATCTAAGGCCCTTATTCCTCACAGGTACTGCTCAGTCAAGTGCCTGATTCAGCAGAATCTTTGGAGCATTTGCTTCAGTCCTGCTGACAGTGACGGCCCACGAGCACGTGCCAAACGCAGGCGCCACAAGAAAATATTCTGATTGCGGTTCTCTGGGTCCTTCTGACAGCAGATCCTTCAAATGTGAATGCAGTGTTAAAACTAAATTTCAGTTTTATTGCATCCTGAAAAGCCAGGGAAATGAGAAATCTGCCTCTGAATGTGCTAATGCTTGTTTGTGCTTTGAAGAACCAGCAGTTTTCAGATTATGGTTCTAGTATTTTAAAACTTAAAGCCCTCGAGTCCAAGACTAAAACTAAGCTATTGATTAAAAGAAAAACCATGGAGATGTTGAGACTTCAACTAAGGCAATGAAGATGCTTAAATATCAGCATTTCTTTTCAGCCTTTTAGTGTCTTACTGACTAGGGAACCTCATGAAGGCAAAAATAATGTCTCCCTTGCTGTAAGCCATTGGAGCTCATAGCCCCTAACTGACAGGCCTTTCCTTTAGCTCTACAGGCTACGACCACCACATCCAGTCCTTGGTGAAATGAATGTTAAACCCACTGAAGGGTATCAGAAATGGAAACACATGGGGGAAAAATATACCACAGAATGTTCTAAAGCAGCTGAACGACAAAGTCAAGAGGAGGGCATTAGGTCAATTTGAAAATAGATAACAGAACAGACCATTGTTATTATTTTCTATTTGAACACTTTGATCTTTTTAAAAAAAATCAAGAATAATTTTGCCATAAGTGGAATAATTGCCAATAAGCTGCACGTCTTTGGCCTGGTTTTATACTCAGGAGAGTGAGTAAAGTTTGGCCAGCAGAGTAACTGATATTTATTCCCTCTTCCCTTCCCACCTGGCAGCATGCTCCTTCCTGGGCTGCCTTTGTAATAGCAAAAAGCAATAACTCCTGCTCCATTGCTTCTCAGTGTATAGCAGCAGGATCACCCCTTGCCTCCTCTCCTAGCAGAGGCTGCCCAGCAGTCACCTAATAAGTGGGGCTGGGAGGCTTAGAGAGAAACATTTCCGAGACAGAGGTGCAACTAGCTGCACAAAGTAAATGCCAGAAAGGAAAATTCCTCTTTGGGAAGGTAGATCAGGCAAGCCTTGGTCCTATACATATGGATTTCATTCTCTACAACAATGTTAGCGGGACAAGGTTTAGCTCCTGGGCTTACAGATCTGATCTAGGTGAACCTGCTTCTGCACAGGGGTTGGACTAGATGATCTCTAAAGGTCCCTTCCAATCTCTACTATAGTACGGTTCTATGATTCTAAGTGCTCTCCACCCTCCATCCCAGTGAAAAGCAAATGAGCCCAGGGAGAGCCACAAGCCACTGTTATACAGGATCAAGCCCACTCCATGATGCAAGAGGCCAGTTTTCCCTCTGACACATGTGAGGGGGTGAGACCAGTACAACAAACTGGTGCCTGCAACGTTCACGTAAGAAATGTTTCAGAGACAGCAACAGCAATAATAAAAATAATAAATAATGAAAAGATAAAGCCGGGTATGGTTTCTCTTAGATGCAAATTAAGATTTAAATATAAAAATTATGGGCTTCTGCTAATCCTTCTTAGGAAGTCATAAATTGTTAATCAGACCTTAGGCGGTGTTGTTTAATACCAACTTTAATAAAATAGCTGCCTGGAGCAGAAAGACAGTTGGGATCCTGACTCTAAAACTTTGGTAGCCTCATCCACATTTTTGTAGCCTGAGGCTTTCACACTACTATTGATACCAACTCCTTTGAAATATGCTCATTTTTTAGGCAGCTAAATTATTAAACACCTTATTAGTAGAAAGATTAGATGGAAGAAAAGTCATCTATGGATGACTGAAAATGGATTGGAAGAGGAAGGAAAAGTTGAGGGAATATTTACATAAAAGATACAGCTCTGTTGTTGATATACAGAGGTAATCCATAATCCATAATTCATTTAAGAAATGAACCCATCAAATTACATCACAATGCATGACAAATTGCTACTGTTGAGCTATCCTACAATAAATTACATAGAATCATTCCTGTCAAGAGTAAAACTTGACAGGAAAAAAAAAAAAGCAGTGTCGCTACAAGGTTATTTTCCCTGTTGTTCCACAGGATTTGTCCATCACATGCAATGTCTCACATTTTCACCACACAGACACAGGAAAAGAGGGGAGGAGCAAAAGTTCTCTCTTACAGGGTTACCCCAAAGTCTGCCAAAATTAAAACTGCTTTGACATTTGCAGGAAAAGGGGAAAGGAAGAAAAAGGAGAAATGTTTCTTCCTTGTTATTCCACAATAATACTTGTCAGTCAGGTGAGCAGGTCTTTACGAACGTAAGGGACAGCCACTTCCTTAAGTGCAATGCCTTTTCACTCTATGTCCAGAGCAGCTTGTAAGCATGCTAATTGTTTAGTTTCATATGCAATACAGAGCACACTCACTACTTTGAAGTGCTTATTCATGATGTCATGGATATTAGTGTATATTTCTTAATTACACAACAAGACAATCTTTCCCCCCTTCAACCTACACTTTCTGTTGCTGTGATTGGTTTCTCTAACTAGCCAGAATAATCATTTTGCCACACAGAAGCAGATAAGGGGAAAAAAAGTAAACAATTTTAAAAGCCATTTTAATTTAATAACAAATTGGGAGCTGTACTTTGTGTTAAATTAGCACTGCGAGCCTCATATCAATTCAAGGCAAGGTTCCTTGTTTGTTACTGCTTAATTAATCAGTCCTGTTCCCATCTAAATGAAAAGTTTTCTCTCTCTCTCCCCTATCATCTCTAATATCTCATTTCAGGCAGCACATCAAGTTAATCTTGCTTACATTAGCAACTTATTTCTAATGGCTCAGCTCAGTGATTCACAATAACTCATCTCATCCCAGCTTGTGGCTGAATCCTGCTTGGTCCTGTTGCTCTGCTCAGGCAGTCAGAGTCAATGGTAAACCAGCAAGCACAGAGGGAATTCACCCAGCCCTGTGGTGCACTATGTGAGGACACAGACCTACTTCCAGCACACTGATGGCTGCTGAACTATTGGCTTCTTGGCATGCCTTGTCTTCCATGAAGCAACATGGTGCTTAGGGACATGATTTTGTGGTGGACTTGGCAGCAGTAAGTTAACTATTGGACTCGGTGATCTTAATAGACTTTTCCAACCTAAACAATGCTATGATTCTAACACCTACAGAGCTCAGCAAAGGAATGTTATCTTATAAGACAACAGATGAGCATGAAACAGAGTCCAGTGGAAGAGAAGTGTCGAGTGGTTCCTGAAAACCCATCCTCAATAGGCTTTATACAGCACATCCTGGAAACAAAGCTGGGATAACGATGAGGCTTCCACTACACAGCAGTGTATTTAAAAAACACCAAACCTTCTACCATGTCACCTTAAAGAACTGAAGAATGGGACTTGAAGCACCAGCTGACTATCTCCTCCTTGTGTTCATTCTCAGAGCTGGAAACTGCTGCCACTGTCATGATCTGCCACTTTCTGTCACTGTACACAAAGTCTTAACGAAAGATCTCTGGTGTTTTGCATTGCACTTACCTGGCTCCAGTCAAACACTTCCTGAAGCTGTGGTTGCTGGTAGCCATCTAGTCTATGTGCTGCTCTCCTGAAGTTAATTTTCCAGCTGCCTTCTGGGGCTGAGATGCCTGCCCATCTCAGGGTGCCTGTTGCTAATGCCCCTGCCCGGAGGTGACCTGCAGCAGCCTCCGAGGTGTAACAGATACTTGCTCAGGTTAGGGCTGGAAACTAAATCTGCACCTGAGGTGCCTGCATCACATGAAGGCTGGTTTTAACACCATAAATACTTCTGTTCTAAGCACAAAATATGCTTAATATTAAATGAGCTACTCCAAGAGGGCAAAAACTGCTTTCTCCTGAGTAATCCCAGTGTTCTCTTTTGCTCATCCAGGATTCAGGATGGTATTGTAACAGGAAACAAGGATGTGCAGTGTACTTTAACCTCCTGGATTTGCAGCAACCAGCTTCTGACCTCACATTTACCAGCCTGGTTGAAATTACAACCTGTTGCTAAGGAAAACTGTCATACCTTAACTGTGATATCAAGTAGCATTGAGATATATCCGACAAATGATATATGGTAGAAATCCTGCGAAAGACACCCCAACACGTCACAATATGATAATGTATTTCATTTAGTAACTGTACAAATTCTGTGCTGAGAGGAGTGGGAGCTTGTTTTTGTGTTGTTTCAGGGTTTGGTGTTTTCTTTTTTTTCCAAGAGGAAGAGAAATCCTTTCTACAAATCAGAGTGCACACTTCTGTTTCTGATGGGAAACGCTGCTCTGAGCAGCACTGAATTTCAAGGCTGCCTGAGATTAGATTGTCTGCAGAATTGTGCTGGTGGCTGTAAATATTAATAAATAAGATATACCAGGCCAGATTTTTTCCTCAAATGCTCACGCACTGCTTCCCCTTAAGTGTAGATGACCTGAAGATGCAGGCACCAGAAAGAAGAATATGAGCTAAGAATTTGCTTTAGACATGTAATGCACAGAGACACTCACACAAAGAAAAGATGTTCTTGCTATGTTCCAGCAGACCCTGCCAGCAATTGACCATCACAGTCCAGTCCTCTGCCCCCAGCTGCTGCTGGGAGCAGGAGGGCAGCAGAGAATCCATCTCTGTTCTGTACAAACGAGCTAGGGCTACATTCCTGAAGGGACTTCAATGGGAAATGATCATTCCTTACACAGGTTTTTTTTAACATCCCCACTTTTCCTGATCTACTATTTAAGGAGAACAAGTATACAAATTTTAGGAGGTCAAGGTTTGGTCACGGTGGAAATACTTGCAAGGCTGTAAACACTTCATTACCAGATCCTGACATCAGGATCCAAGAAGGCACTTAAGTATTCAAACAGTCTTGTGGACTTCAGTGTAGTTTATTGGTATGTTTAAAACTAAACTGCTCTGGGACCAGGTATGATAAGGCAGAGAGAGAAAAGAGCTCTGCTTTGTTTATAGCAGAAATAACTTGGTAATTATCAGCAGTGAGAAGGGAAATACCATAGCAGGCCATTCATATTATTTAGACTTAAATGGAGTTTAGATGAAATACAGAGTTTTATAAAACTAGTTGGCACAGCGTGAATTGCTTAAAGGGATGTGGTTGGTAGACTTAAAAGTTGCCTCTGCATCTTTTCCCCTTTCAGTGGTGACAGCTAAATTGAGCACCAATTTCACAAAAGGAATTTGCTCCCTGAAAAGGATTCTAACTCCATATATTCTGGCTCTGTAATCTGCCAGAGCACTCTTCGCACTGTGAAAATGAGGAAACAGACTCTCTTGAATTCTTGTAGCGGTCGACCAGTTTGAGAGGCCAGCTCCAAAAGCATGAGGGCGGAGGGGGTGGCAAGCAGCTCAGAACGTGGTACTTGGATCTCACACTGCTACATAACTTGTAAATGTATGTGTCATCTTTATATGTCTTTTTCTACTTCTCCCTCTATTTATTTATACGAGGATCTGTGCCAGGGGTATTGGTGTATGCCATGTAACTTCCCTTGGACTCATCTTCGTTTGTATGCAGTAGGAATACTACTCCTTAGATGTTAACAACGCAGGGGTGCTTTGAAATGAATTCATACAGGCACAGACGTGAACAAGACAGAGTGTGGTGTGACCTCTGGCTTCCCAAAACCATGGGCAGCAGCATGCAGAAAAGGCAGCTTTTTATGAGTCTTTTTTATCCCCTTCTCTCCCACAGACCTAAGTAGGTGGGAATGAATGAGGCAGGGAATGGTAAAGAACCTCTGTGGCCAGTCCAGCTGAGCTGGTGTAGAGAGTAAGGTCATCACCACCTTGCTTGGGGACGGCTCAGATTACTTTCTCCTGGGAATAAGTTACTCATTCTTGTCCCAGACGGCTCTGGAGCTACCCAGCTTCCCCCTTCCCCTCCACACAGAACACAGCTGAACAAACAAGCAAAAAACAATCCAGAAAATCCTTTGGGGAGAAAGTGTCAAAGCAGCTGCAAGGAGTCCTTGAGAAAAAATAATTGGCTTTCTTTTGGATGAAGAAAGAGACCCAAATCTGATTTATTTTTCCCCATCCATTCTTTGATCAGCTCCAACAACTCGAGTGAGCAGCAGAGAGGCAGGAGCGTTGACTGTAAGCTGTACTTGTTGTAAGATCCTGGTTCAGCATCCCTGCTGTGCTACAGCCTCCTCATGTGACCTTGGGCAAGTCACTCACCTCTGCTGTGATTCACTTCCCCCTGCTGTAAAACAAGGCCAATTATACAGGCCAGTCTCACAAGGGGGCCATGTGGTGCAGACATATTTTTTTAGACATTGTGGAATACTTGGAACAGCTTTTGAGTGAAGGCTCCGTGTCAATCAACTATGCCCTGTCCGTAACATGAAGCAAGACTCCCAGATGTCCACAGATAGTGATATTGGGGCTTTTTTTTTTTTGGCAGGATACTATAAACTATTTCATTTTCTTTTTGTCTGTGAAGATGCTTTTGTCAAGCAACGATTGCCAGACTAATGACACCCTAAAGTTACAAACCACCAGGTACTCAAAGTGAATCAATTCAGCAAGGAAACAGATTTCACCTCAACACTTCAGGCGAAACTAAGCACAACCGTGCTTTTAATTATTTTTGTTAATGTATTGGATTGAGGGGGGTGAGGGAGGACGACACGTGGGTATCCTTCTAAGTAAGTGAGAGGGCTTTGCCTCAGGCAAGAGTGTCAGCATGGAGGCTGCCAGCATCCCAAGTTTGGGACTCACAGGCACACATGGTTCTTCCACCACCTCCCACCTCTGGATCCCCACGACCTTGGAGAAGGCAAAGTGTCAAAACCAGGTATTTAGTTTGAGTTTGGTCTTACCCTTCACATCAAAGCAGAGCTACATGCTAGTGATCGTGTTGATTAAGCAGCCTTTGCGCTTATAGACCCTATTAACTGGCAATTGAAACACAGCAGCTGGGGAGTAGGTGGCTCTGCCTTACACCTAGATGAGCACACACCTGCAGTACCTGGGGAAAAACTCAACTAGTGCTTACTTTCTGTGCTAATTTTCAGTTGCTACTGACCCTTCTCCTAGGTCCTCCTGCTCGGGGCTCTGCATTTAGATGAAGTGGGAATGCTGGAAAGATACACTACCTATTATCTCTCAGGCAGCTGTAAACGTTATAGCCAGATAACGGGATTAGTTTAGCTGAGAGGAATTAGGGTACCCAGATAGTACAGGACCGATCTCAATCATAAAGCGCTTTCTTCCGTACGTTGTGTTGTGTCACTAGGGAAGAGCTGAGGGGTTATGATGGGTATTTATGTCACAAATCAAATCTAGTAGTCAAATTCTGGCTAGAACTAAGCACTTTCTGACCATATATACATACATATGCATATCCTGACAAGACTAGTTAATTAATCCATAAAATATTTGCCCACCACTCCAGAATAAAGCCATTATTGAGCAGGTTACTTAAAATGCAGCAAGGTTGGCACTGTTCCTGAATGCAACCGGATGGAAACGTATATGCACTTTTTTCATGCACTCTTGGTGAAGAGGAGAGTGTGGAGAGGGTGTCTTGTGGCTGTGCAGGAAGAAAGATAATGGGGTATCAGTGCAGTCTTGGATGTTTCAGCACAGCACTGTCCAATACTCTGGCACCGTCACAGTTAAGCAATCACTTCTTCCCTTAAAGCTCCTTTTTGGAGGCCCAACGCCATAACTCATGAAGGACACCATGCCAGACGTGCCTTTTCCATCCTGGCAGAGCTTACAGGCTCCCTTCACCAGAAAGATGCAGTTTCCGTTCTCCATCAGCATTGTTTCTCACCACTGCTAATGGAGGGGGCTGCAGCTGCAGGAAAGACTGTGTTTTCTGGTTTGTTTTGAAAGAGAGAGTGGGCAGCTCCACAAGACTGGATGTACCAGCCAGTAACGTGAATTCGCACCACTCTGAACTACAGTCCTGACCTATGGTTATCCTCGTTTCTTCTGGGAATGCTCTTGTTAAACAAACAAAAGCAAAAATGCAAATATTCACAGTATTTGTTTGGGCCTTTCAGTGCCAAGTGCACAACTGGGAAAATAAATAAGGTGGAAGACAGTGTTGGCAACCAGCCACACCTGGAGTAAGCACAGGAGGTGGTGACAGGAGCAAAGAGGGATAAAGCTGCTTGAAATAGGGAGGGGAAACTGCTGATGGGTGATCTGGATTAGGACACACAGCAGTGCCCTGGAGAAGCTTAGGAACCTGAGGCTGGACAGACTCCCAACAAATATTGGCTAGCCATTGGGGAAGGATGAGAGAGAAGCTGTTAGGCTGAGATTTATGGCAAGAAGAACCCAAATGGATGTGAAGCAAAGTACTCCAACTCAAACTTTAAGAGTGCTTTTACCCAGCACTTTCTCCACCCATTTCCCCTGCAGTGTCGCTCACAACACATCCCAGAGAGGATGACTTTATGCTGATGTTTCTGATGTTTTGCATCAATTATGCATTCTTCAAGGGTGTTTTTGGAACTCAGGCAGGGACTAATAATTTTCTCTGTATTCTTTTTTAAGCAGTAAAGATGGATAACAGCTGAGTTTAATTGCACTGAACATTCCCTCTCCATCTCAAGGTCTCTCTCCCTCCCAAATGATACAAGGTGAAACGTGGTAACACCTCCCCTCACAGAGCTCGGTTTCTTTAGACCCCTTAGAAAGGGCTGCCATGACTAAGCAAGCAGCATGAGAAAATCAGCTGCTACTGGATTTTTATCTCAACCAGAACACCTTTAAACTTGAGAACCTTGTTTATACTGCAAGTTGAAGCCTCAATGGAGTCAGCAGGAAAGATTGGGTTCAGTGGCTGTTCACTTGATGTACAGGATGAGGGACTGTATGTCAAGTTGACATTGAAAAGGTCCCGAATTTGTCTGCACATGACAGTCAGGATAATCACAACCAAGCTTATCAGCCTTGTTTTGAGAGTTGTGAACCAAGGTAATTATTCTGAAAAAAAGGAAAGAGAAGCAAGCCCCAAATGATGCAAAGCCTTTGAAGAAACTGAAACAGCTACTGCAGCTAACTAGGTCTTTAAAGGGTTAATGAAGAAGTCTCCCTAACACCCAGCTTCCAAGGCACAGCCAGCCCCTCCATGGCGTTTCCCCCACGCTTAATCAAAAGATACCGAAAACCAATTCTGTTTTATCCTGGTGTAATTGCAGCAGAGCCACTAGAGGAATTGCAACCATTATGCAAGATGAAGCACCATCACAGTGGGGCCTGCTATTTCCAACGGATTCTACCCACTCGGTTTTATAGATTTCAGCTACCTTGCATTTTAGTAATTAGCCACCATTTCCAAGGAGATCCATAAGCAATTTCCTGCCCATCTTCAGTCATAATGCTACAAGATTGTACTAGAAAGAGAACGTGGTTTAAAAATCATCAACAAAGGGCAGACGGCACACTAAAAAAGTTGAGTTAAGGGAGAGATGGAGCCAACGATTTCATTTAACAGCAGCAAAACGTCGATGTCCTCTCAGTCTGCTCGGCCACTGCACAGCGCACAAGCATCCACTGGAAAACCCCACGGCGATTCCTTCCGAAACCCCAAATACTGCAGCAGCCTATGAACAAGCAGCAGATGATTGTGCCGAAATCTTCGGTCAAAGCAAAAATGAAGCGGTAGATCTCAGGAGATACCAGACTGGAAAGAGGATCCTGCTCCAAGAAACTCAGTGAGCCCTTGAGTAGAATGTTGCTGGCAGAGAGAAGGTGCACTGGCAGGATCTCAGCTGGTGAGACCACAGGCACAGAACTTGTATCAACTTTACATTAGTTTCAAGATCTTCAGCGGAAAAGAGGAGGGAAGGGGGGAAAAAAAAAACCCAACCCACGACATTTTTTAAAGCGTGTGTTTTGCTTTCAAGGAAGTCTCTCAACTAAATATTATTGAAACAGCAGATGGCAAAATGCAAACTTTATGGAAAGGAAGGCTGCCTTGAGCGGCAGGTTACTGTTTGCAAGGGAGAGCTGTGCAAGGGAGGGAGGGAGGGAGGGAAGAGTCAGAAGTTAAGATGCATATTTCTAGACTAACAACTTGGTTAGAAAATGATGACCGTATCTATAAATGTAATTGTTGGAGCGCTGGCATGGAGATATGCACAAGCTGTGAACTGGTGTGAAAACTAAAATACCTAAGAGAGACTAATAGGTCCCTACGGGGACCCCAGCTCCTTAAATGGCTGCAAAGGATAATTGCAGGGAACTACAACAGAACCAAATCAATGCCATTTTGCCTGGGAAGGGAAAAAAAGAAGAGGGAGAAAAAAAAAGAAAGTATTTCTGCCTCTGATTGTGTTATTCTGAAAAGACTGTCTGCTTTCCCTCTCCTTCCCTCAGCTCAAAAGTCAACTGCAAGCCACTAGAAATTTGTCCAGAAAGATTATGGTGCAGCTGAAAGCCAGAAGCATATGAGATTATATATTTACCGGTGCTGTGTCAGATAACATCTGAGAGGAGGAGAGGAAAAAGAGATCCAGCCCTGCAGTCTCTATTAGCATGTTTGGGCTGTTTAAAGGAGCTATCCAATTGTGCCGTTGCTGCCAAGCCTTTCAAACTGTATATATGCATGATAGAGGGATCTACTTGATCTTGCTCACAAGCCTCAGAGCCCCACCGGACTCTCCTGTGACAAGCAAACTTATTGCCTTTTAACAGAAATTAGAAACAGAAATGAATAGGGATGCAGCATTACCCATAGCATTGTACTGCTCAGGAACAGAGGTTAATCAATTTTATAGAATGCTTTAAGTAATATGCAAGCACTTTTGCACAGAACTGACTGCATAATAGAGATTTCAGCCCAGCAGATACATGAGATAAGCCTTTATCTTGACTGGGAGAGTTAAGTCTCTTTTGATTAAAACCAAAGAGGTCGGCACATTCAAGCCATTTTATTCCCTTGGAATTCTGCTACTTCCAGGATGCTCTCAGATACGGTCCTGTAGCAAAAAAAAAAAAGGAATGGAAATGATCCTGCTCTTGATCGTAGCGTTCTCCTTGCACACATGTTCATTCACACAGCCCATGAAGTACACATGCAGGATGTATGTAGCATCCTCACAGATTCCGGAATAGACAGAATCAACTGTACCCTCTATTCCAGCTGTGATAGAAGAACAGTCAGTTTGGAGAAAGGGCTGACGTTACACTCTGCAAGTAATTTTTGCTGCACAATCCCCTGCACAGTGCTACCAGAAGTAACTTTAAGATCCCTCACCACAGACAAGTACGAGGGAAAAAGTGCCCCATCTCCTCGATTTGTAGAAAAGTAGCAGCTCTGCCATTGTGCTGAGAGTAATTTCGGTCATTAAACTTCCCGATCCTTGAATGTCATCAGGAGTTACTTAGGTGGCCGTGCACTTGCACTTACAAAGTACTGCATTTAACTCTCTGTAAAATATGGATTTTATTGCAGCAGTGACAAGATTACTTTCCACAGCCACTGACCTCTACTGCTATTGCTTATCTCTTGGCTCAGCCTTAAGCAGAAGACTACATATATATAGCATACACGCTGTGTATTGGTCTCCCTGTGTGCGCATGTAGGTGTTCTATGCATGTGAATATATAAATAGTTCAATCTATCTGACATCCAAAGTGTGTTACCAGCTCCTTAGAAACATTTGCAACATAACCAAATTCAGCACTTTCTTTCAGCAATTATCCAACTTCTCTCCTGCAAAATGCCTGTACGCCAACCCCCGTATTTCCACCGCCTCCTTCACTCCCCAAGCCCTTTTTTTTCCCCCCTCAAATAAAGGGCTTCACGTTTGCCAATTCCCGTAACGTCCTCAGATCTGCCCCTCGTGCCCCCTTCTTTTTCACAGAGGGAGCGCCTCATTTCAACTGTGCTCTACATTCAGCTCCGCACTTTGCCTCAGATTTTGCTCATGATCCGAAGGGTTTTTTGCCCTGTATCCATTTCGCAGCAACTTGGCAGGGTCAAGAAAGCGAGAGAGATTTCGTTGTCGATACTATTTTACAGTTGCTCATCACTCGTCTCTTTTTTTTTTTTTTGTCGTTGTTGTTACTGTCGTTGCTGTTATTAGCACTATTCCCTAAAACAACCCTCGCACGACCCCTCCTCCCTTCCACCAGCTCCCCTCGACCCAAGTCGAGGAAAACGCCGCATCCCTTCGCCTGACTTAGAACGCCCGCAAGCGTGGTCCCCCGCACCGCCCCGAGCGCCGGGCACGCCGAGGACCCCGGGGGAAGGATGATAGCTGCCAACTTTGCAAAATAAGTGCTTGCCCTCTCCCTCCACTCCTCCCCCACGTTCCCCCAGCCCTGCCCACCCCCCCCCCCCTTCATTAGCATTCCCCATAAGCCAAAAAAAAAAAAAAGGGGGGGGGGGGGGGAG
>WBNH01011214.1:53108-393840 GCA_013401255.1 Urocolius indicus | reverse complement strand
GGGGAGGGAGTGGGGGGAGGGAAAGGGGAGGCATAAAAAAAAAAAAAAGGCAAACTCCTCCTTCTCTGCTCGCCTCCCTGTCAGACACACACATACACACACACACCACACGCACTGGCAGCGCTGGTGCCGGCGCTGCGGATGCTGGAGCTGCCGCACTGGGGCCAGAGGCGCGGAGCGGTGCGGAGCGGAGTGGGCGCGGAGGGGGACTCCTCCGGGAGGGCAGGGATTATGCGGTGGGAGGGCAGAGGGGGAGGGATGTACTCCGGAGCCCCCCTTTCCCCCCCGAGAGCCGCTCCGTGCTTGAGGTGGAGAGCAGCCAGCTTCTTCCTGATCGTTTGGTAGTGATGGTAAAAGCAGAATCAAATCGGGGAGTGGGGGGATAAAGAGGAGGGAGAAGATGCTCGGTTAGGAACCGTGTGTTTGTGCTGTGCGGCTTCTCATCTTTGGAGCTGGTTTTAAAGCCCTTGTCTTGACAGCGGAGATGCCCGCCTGGTCTTTTCCCACACGTCCCGGGAACTTCCTGGACTTGATGAATCAAGCATTTCGGTGAATTATTAATGGAGATGACACTCGTGTGTGGGGGTGATCACATGCGGCGGCTTCGCTGTGAATGGGAAGCGGTGGAGGAGGATTTTCCAGGTGCCTACCTTTGCCCTTCTTCTCAGAGGTCTCCTCACTCAGGAGATGATGACTAACCTTAATGCAGAACGACCTGAAATCTCACCTATTGCCGTGGGACTCGTGGAGCCCCTCTGCACACATGCATATTGTACAACCTCCCTCTCACCCCACACCCCCAGCCTGAATTAAGGCTTTAGGTGCTTTAATCTCAATACGAAATGACAAGATGGAAATTGCCAGACAGTTTATTATTTACCTGACAAGAGTCTACTCCAGTTCAGCTGTACGGTGACTCTTTAAGATTCATGGCAGATGATACAAGAAGTGAAGCTTTCTGCCATTTGCCTCACATCTCCACAGTCTTAGGTTTGACCTTTATGATGTGTTTTTTTTTTTCCCCCCTCCTAGTCAATCTTAGTTCATCTTTTTTTTTTTCTTCTGTCTCTTCTTCTTCCCTTCCTCCTACCCACCTCTCTCAATCTCTGCTCGCTGTGTGTCTCTAAGCTGGCTCTAAGCCACCTTTGTGTCCTGTTTCTGGACCATTTCAGGGCTTTTAGTATAATTTGAATACTCTGAGCACCAGAAGTTCAGGTAACAGTCTTGCTGCTCGTGCTGTGGTTCCTACAATGCTGCAGCACCATCTCCACAGCGTAGCTATGGGTATTCAGCACAGCTGATATCCCTGAAACTGGTACTGGGCTCCTTAAGGGAGGATTCAAGCTATTCCCTGCAGTCACAGTGTTGGCGGAGTCCTTCTTTGGCACAAGACTGGGATTTTAAGGACTCAGTGTGACACCTACAAAAGCTGAAGCACTGTAAAGAGGCTGGATTGTGCTTTCTGTATCGTTGTGAACTCTACTTAAGCAAATCACCCAGAAGAGCCACTTAGGTACCACTGCCATTATCTAGCCATTTTAGTCTTTCCACACAGCTGAGTTTTCCCAGCCTGCAGATCGTTCTGATTGCTCTTCTTTGAACTTCCTCTAGTTCCCTCATTACATATAATTTTTTTTTTTTTTTTTTGCAGTGACATTTCAGGAGCTTGGTGAGTGTTTGCAGAGTATTCCCACGAGAGCCTTCTGGACACAGTCTATCTCTCCTTTATGACAGACCACATTTGCAGGCTTTCTTTTTGCCTGCCATATTGCATTGTCAATGTCTGATTCACTGCCCACTCTGACCCTGAGGTCTCCTTGGGCATTATTCATTCCTTCCTGGATGTGTCTCATTCTGGTTGGCTTTAATGAGGCTGCTTTTTTTGGGGCGGGTTTTTTTTTTGGTTATTTATGTCCAAGATGGACTTCTGTATTTTTTGTCAAAAATGAAGAGTTAGTACAGGAACTGTTGTGTTCTCAAGAGCATGTGCGTGAGATTTTTAATCTTCTCATTAATTGTATGAATTTCTGGTTGACAATTTTAAGTCCATAGCCGTGTAAAGAAAAGGTTTTTTTCATTTTTGAGGGACATTATCAAGATGATGCTCTTCCTCCTCAACCCTCTTCTGTTGATAGGGGTAATGGTATTATAATTCCCAGACTAGATCAGGTCATTAGCCCATGAAGTGTCCTGTACCTGACACATTTTCAGAGTGAAAGCCTCAGCTAGGATTGTGAAAACTAATCTCATTGGTGGCTGAAATCAACTTCCCTGTCGTGAGGTGGAGAATTTAGGAAGATTCAAAGAAGGACTGAATGTTAGAGTCCAGCAAAGACGGGGAAAGAGTTAAAAGTAACTATTGAATCCATCCAACGTTTGGAAATCAGGATGAGTACTCCAGGTAATACATACTGTCTCACAGACTGATCCTGTCTGTGGCTCTTCTTTGAAGTAAGTATTTCTGCCCATGGACAGATACGGTGTCATGGGTTTGTGTGGAGCTGCTTTTTGCTTGATAACAGGGGAGGGAGCTGCAGTGCTGGTCCTGGTAAGCAGTTCTTGAAACACCTCCTGGCTCTGAGGTGTCCCCACTTCTGGCCTGCCTGGGAAAATCTGGAGCCTCTGCCATCACTGTTTAGGAAGTGAAATCTGAGCAGGTAGAGGAGGTGGAGGAGGGGTACAAGGTGGAGGCAACGATGTGGGCCCCACAATCAGTCAGTCAGTCAGGAACGAGCACCAGAGTGGAGCTCACAGTGAAAAAGCAGCTGTGCCCTTGCAACATAGAGGGCAATGGCAGGTCTGAGAGCCACCAGCAGCTCAGGGTGAGGGTGCACAGATGAGCAGCAGATTGTGTGAGGAGGCTGCCATGGCGCAGGCTGTGCTAGAGAGCCTGCGGGACACAGAGACCCACACAGGAGGTCGGAAGGCCAGCGAGGAGTCCACCTGCCCTGAGGCGAGACAAGCGGCAGGAGCCATCAGGACAGGGCTGACTGAAACCCCTGTTCCCCCCCTTTGCACCGCTGAGGGGAAGAGAAAGTAAAGACACCAGGATCAGGGCCTTGAGCCCAGGAAGAGGAGGGGAGTGAGGGGAAGATGCTCTTAAAGGCTGTGTGTTGTCTTCATCACCGTGCCACTCTGTGTTGTTTTCTGTTTGCAGTGGTTTTGGTTGGTGGTGGATGAAATTAATTTTTGTCTTCCTTCCCAAGTTGATCTAAAGACCCTCAGTACTTTCCTCTTCCCACTCCCTTCAGGATGGAGAGGAGTGAATGAGCGGCTGATCACGATTTTTTTTCCTGAATGGGCCTAAACCAAACACACAGCAATGAATTAGCCAGAAGAAAGATCCAAAGTGGCAACTTCTGCCTCTGTGTTCTCTATTTAATGTCCAAATCCCGCAGACTGTGACCAAAATGTCCATGAATCTTAGCCACCAGCACAAAAGCATGAGCTAGGAGTATGTGGTGGTTTTCAATAAGCTATTTGGGAGAAATCCCGCATCCAAGCAATGGAGGATGCATGTGTGGGATTTAAAGAAGAAGAAGAAAAATCCTGAAGCTGGATAAAAGCTACCTGTAGTTCATTACAAGCTGCAGTATCTATGAAGCAATCTGAAGGTCTCACTTTGTAAGTGCTAACATGAATCTGACACCTCGGAGTTTTTCCAGACCTGCTTAGTTTCCAGAAATGTGGAGGAACCTTTTTCTGAATTTATAAAGGGGAAACCTCAGTCTCAGAGAATTTATCTTCATTCATTTCTGCCTTTTTGGGGGGTGGGGAGGCATGAGAGATGGAAAACATTCAAAAAATGGAGTATAAATACAGTTTCACATCACTGTGTCAGAAGGGGGAAAAAAAAATCTACATTGAACCTGGAAGGCAATCAGATGCTGCCAAAATTTTTGAGGCAGAGTAAATTATTAACTCGGTGTCACATCATTACAGATGCTATCCATGAAGTACCATCCAGATATTTAAAAATCCACAGTTTAACACTTCTGACCTTCTGTTGTAATGAATTCCACAGGTGAACTTCACACAGCATTAATGTGGCTTTGTTTGCTTTATATTTACAGCCTTATAATTTCAGTATCAGTTTTATATTAAATATCAAGAAAATAATGAAGTCCTGGATAGCTTTAACCCTTGTTTACATTTTTGCTTTCTCAAGCTTGAATGCCATATCTTCAAAGTCTCTAAACCCCGTGCTGTAGAACCATGTGCAGTGATCAAGGATTAACCATACAGTTGTGAGGGGCTGAGATAAAGTGTTACAATTTACCATTCCTCAAATGCAACCTGCTTCTCATAGCACTCAACTGACTTTGTGTTTTTCTTGTCCTCATCTGTTGCACATGCAAAAGAAATAGGTTAATTCCAACCACTTTCCCCTGTTCTCCCGTCCATACCTCTGGTCTGCTGCCCCACGGGAGGTCTGATGGTTTGCCTAGATGGATCCTAGTCCTTGCATGCAATCCTGCATTGCATATTTGTTCCCTTTTTCTAAATAGTTTTGTTCTTTGTTGACGTCCTTCTTGCAATGAGGCTCCCAAAATTGGAGAAAGAGGTGATTCCAGCAAATCTGAATGCCGCCTTTCAATTTGAGTTTATTGCATGTTTTAGCCCCTTCTAGAAGTGACGAAGCAAAGCAGGTGATGGATTGATTGGTTGCTTCATAAGCTACATGAAGAACTACTCTATTTCTGCCTATTCCATAGATATTTTAAGGTGAAAGAGATTACCACTGTGAGGTACAAAAGAACAAAGAAGCAAAATTTGCATCAGACCTTGCTGATTTCATGGAAACATTAATGAAACCTGCTTGGTTTTTCTTAGCTTGCTGACTGAACCTCTCAGCTGTCTCCCAAGTAGGGAACCTGGAACTGCAAATCCTTGCACTTTCCTGGCTCCCTGAGTGTCTATCTTTCCCCATTGCAGTGGTGAAAGTCAGAAAGTTAAGGTCGTTAGCAAATAGTAATAGCATTTTTAGTTTATCCTTAAAATAGTTGTATTTATTAATTAATAGCATGTCTCTTAACAAATTGGAACTTCTGCTTTTCTTGAACCGGTTAAAGATGAGAAATTATCTTACAAAGTGTTCTGGAAATTCAATTTTCCAGGCAACTGCTATGCTAGCTGTTCCTCTGCTGCTGTGTCCACCTGAACTGTTCCAAATAGCACCATTTTTCTTTAAGAAGTAGCATTTACTTCTGAACTGAAGAACCTTGGCCACCATGGCCCTCTCACAATTTTTCCTCTGGTGTCTAATCCATGTCTTCTTTTTTTCTGCCTAGAGATGGCAAAATCTCATGTTAATATCTCATGTTAAGTTAAACTCATACTGAAACAGATATTTTCAAAGCTGTCATACACCTCTGAATTACTTACCTCTCCAAATTCCAGTGGTATTAAAATATCACAAGAACAGCTGTTCTTATGCTGCTTGTGGAGTCAGTAATTACAGATTTGTGTTGTGAAAGTGACAAGCTAAAGGGTGGCAGATCAGTTTCACACACGTCTAGTTTAGGTATGTTCAGCTGATCTGAACTTTCGCTTTTCAGGGTTCATCCCTACTCATTGCAAACCACAAGGAAACTCTGCTATTGACAGTAAGGGAGTCCTTCACCTCTGTGTTACCAATATGCCTGATTGATCATTCTTGACAGAAGCACAAAAATGTCAGCGTGTCAAATAAGACATGCAAGCAGCTAATGCCTCAGGAGTTTCATTGCCTCAACAGGTACGTGAAGTTATAATTGCTGTAATCAGCACTCCCACAAACAGTTGGCACTTCTGCTCACTGTAGAAGAAGCTTGAAAGGAGAGAAACAACTTCCATTCTTACACTGTAGAGATCAAATGCATCACAACCAGTATGGTCTGTAAAACCAAAAGCGTGCATGAGTAGGGTGAGGAGCCGATGCACTTCTGCATGCATGGGATAGCAGCAAATGGAAAATCAGATTCTATCCCTCTAGCTGAATAATCATTACACAATAAGATCAGTTCATGACCAGATTTCACTGCAAGACATATGGCCAGAGTCAGAATCTTGATAACATTTCTTATCGGTTACAGGGAAGCTATCAGAGATCCTCTGATGCTGCTTTTGTAGGAGTTGTTAGTCATGGGCACTAGTGAGAATCTGTAGATGTAACTCTTTTCCACATGCAGTGTTATTGCAGTAAAATTAGGAGCCAATGCCATTTTGCCAGCTTGATCAAAGCTTTTTGTGCTTTGAAAATATTGTACAAAAGGCACATAAGTATTTTTCAACAAATGCTTCATTTTCTGAAAAAAAAAAAACAAACCTCCTCCCTTTAATTTGTTGTGGAACCCTCAAGAACTCTTCTGCAGGGTTGCATTTGCTATCAAAACGCACCACCTTTTCCATGAAACCTGTTATTTATTGGTGTGAAGCTAACATTCTTACCATCTCCCTGTCTGTTTGTGTCCATCGATCCTCTGTTAGGGCTCAGACTTTATAAGTTACCATGGTTTAACCAGTTACTCCTCACTGCCTGAGCCACAGTAACTGTCTGTGTGTACCCTCAGATGGTAGAGAACACCATGTAATTTGACTTTGTCAATCCCTTTTCACTGTGAACTGGGCTAAAAAGAATTATCTTCCATTTGTTCCTGGCTACGAGTGCCTATACGAACAGTTACTGTGCTTCAGCTGATGTAGGCTACTCGCTGTGCAGTAATAAGTTGCTTGTGAGTCTGACATGAACATACTTTAGATTTTAATAACCTCTGGAGAATTGACTGTCTTTTCTGCCTCTGCTTGCACAGCACCTAGCACAATGGGAGAGAAAGCACTAAAAAAGTCATGCAAATAATTAATTCACCAAAATCAGAGTGTATTTTTCAGTAGCACACACACATCCACTTGTAGAATTCCTGGCCCAGAGGGTTTGTCACCTTAGTAGAGCTGAAAGGCAAATGCTGAAAAGGGAAGTGGAGAGATGAAGTGAGTGAAGCTTCACGCAGGAGGTCGGTTTAGATCTGGGAATAAATCCAGACCTGACTCCTACTCCACTCTGGCTCACACCAGCATCTTGCCCTCCTATTCACAGTGCCTACCATGTCCAGTTCCTATATAAGGTTTCAGTCCGGGGATATCTTTCTCATTTCTCCTGTCGGTATTGCTGAGCAACACAGGTCACTCCTTCACCCCAGCTGACCAGTTCCTCCTTCTCAAGATTGTGACTGCGTCCAAATCTTCATCTTTTGTGATAACCCTAATGATGCATATATCTGTCTGTGTGTTAGGTGAGGTCATCCACACAAGGAATAGGAGATAATTTTTGAGTAGTTTTCTAAAAAATGGTGCTTTACTTTCCCCCCTCTCCTCCATTTTTGATCCATATAATCCCAAATATATGCCTTGCACGACTGCCATGATCTCGAGGGGGTTACACCAGGGTTGAATGCTGCAACCCACACTTTACACTAAGGTAGTAAATCCACACTGCATTTTTCTTAACAGAGTTCAAGTTTCTTTCCCCTTCTCTACATGTGAACTAGTCACCCCTGCCTCTGCCTCAGCCTCAGCTCACCTCCCTCCAGAGTTTTGTCATCAAAATCATCTGTGGGATGTGCTGGAACCTGGTCACAGAAATGGACATGGTTAAAAATGACTGTTGACAGTGTTAGCTGTAGTGGTAAATCTGAGGGACTGGTGAACTGCTACATCTCTGTGTATGCACAGGAGAGTGGTGGTTGGGGGAAGCTTCTTAAATGACTGTGTCACTGGAAAAATGTAGTATCACATAACACATTAAAAGATACATTCTCTTTTCAAGAGAAATTATATAGCAGCATAGTAATAAAAATGATGAAAAATCCCCAGGACATTTGTGAAAGATACTGCTCTAGCTATATACAGAACTTGCATAGTGAGACTGAGCTTTGTGTTAGCATTTACTTGAGCTAATCAGCAAATCTGCTGCTGCCTTACTACTTGCCAACTGATACTGTCACCCCAGAAGAAACAAACACCCTTTACACCACAGCTTCATGGGTTCTCCATATGCCAGTTGCTTTATCTAAGGAATATAACTTGGATGACCCTGATGTATGGATGAAGGCAGAGGCCTAGCAAAGTTCTTGGTGAAATTTCACATGAGCTATTTCATTCTTCTCTACCATATGTCTTTTTTTTTCCCCTTCCTCCTTCTTTTTGGAATTCCTCTCATCTCCTTTCTCATAAAAACCTTCATCTGAAGAGTGAAAATGGAAGCTCCTTGTGTCTAGCTTTACATCTACTGGATGGTCTAGTCATTAGAGACCTCTTTGTGATCTCAGTTTTGGGAGTCCAGTGACCAAGAACCTTTAGTGACTTTCTCATCCTTACCTCTTGTGAATGTAAAAGTTGTGTTACTGTAGGAGACAGACACCAATCTCAGTCTGCATCTTAAGAAGACAGGGGTGTTTTGGATTTAAGTGGATATCTACATTTCAAATGAAGGTGTGATTACAGCCAAAATAGGTAGGAATGCCTGTGCAGTGTTTGTAAATATATATCTATAGATATACTTTCTCTAAGAGTCTATAGCATTTAAAAAATTTCTAGCTCATTTGCTTCCATGCTCATTGCTTGTAACCTCTGTCCCAAGTAACCCTTCAGGTTTATTTACTTGGTTGCCCAGTCATCCTGCATCGTCTGCACCACAAGCCCTGGCCCTCTGAGGGAACTTGCAGAAACCAGGAGTCAAACTCTTGGCAGAATTGCTTTATCACTGCCTTTATATGGAGTTGCACAACTACACTTGTGGGTGACAGTTGGAGTCACAGCCCTAACGATGTGTCAGCTCACTGCAGGTTGCCACTAAGTGCAAAGGAAATATTGAAATTTCATAAAGCAGCTGGTTACTCAGCCTGGTAATTAATATGATTTTGGGTCTTTTTTTCCTTAAATGAATAGAAACTTTCTCTCCACTGCAATGGATTTCCAGTCAGAAGGAGAAGCATCAACCTTTTATTTTGCATTTAACGAGAGTAGCCCTCACTAGAAAAGAGCATATTGTCAGGACCTTTTTTATTTACTTTCTCAATTAGTAGCAAACTGTGATAGTAATTCTCAAGAGAATTAACACAGTGGCTTCTGCATTTCACTGTCTCCTCTTCCTGTAGCTATTTTAGGAACTGCAACACTGTGGGATATACCTAGTTCCTGTTAATAGGTACTGTACTGAAAGGGAGGGAGATAAACATCCTCTACTTGATCTTCTTTCTAATATCTTATTTATCGGGCCTTCTAGCAGGGTGGGGAATACTTTATCAGGAATTGGAGTGATGCAAGTGGGCTTTTGTAAGAAAATACCATCTCACAGTTGAGCGAAAATAAACACCCATGATAGAAGAGGGGAAGATGGCAACTGCTCTGTGATTCCTGTTGGAAATGTTGGTTTATTGACCTGGGTTGTAGCTCTTCAAGTTAATTAGAAACAGACTGAACTTTGGGCACTTGGCTAGTCCCCTTAAGGCTTGAATGACTTGCTACTTGGTTGAATCAGGGCTATAGGGATTAGCATGACAGTAAGCCCATGTGCACTCTGAAGATTTAAAAAACCCTGTTTACATGTTCTCCTTGAAACAAGTAAAGAAATATTTCCTGAACTCGTAGGCTTTGTTTCACATTTGAAATACTGTGTAGCCCATTTGAATATTTTTGTAGTGCTTAACATTAGCATCTCTCACACAGTTTACATGACTTTGACTTATGGAGGTCCCACTGTGGAGGACTGGGAAAAACTAAAGTTCTGTATTAGTAAACCCATGACAGAAAAAGAGGCAATTATCTCTTCCTTTAAAAGCTCTGAAGTATAATTCTTGCAATTAATTCCTGTAAGGTTCAGAGAACCTAGGCTGGATTTGGTTTATGGTAGATCTTTACATCTTCTTTGGATCAGCTATATATTTATATATAAGAACAGTGATTTCAATAACAACCTTCTACTTAAACTTGCAAATCAAATCGATCCTATGAGGCATCTGATGTAAATTAGTGAACTGTTGTTAGAGGTCCAGCTGAATATCTGATGCTGTGGATAAAAATAGGTTTCTTGGCACATCTTTGACTCCCCCTCAAAAAAGTTTATTAAGTCCCTTTCTTGCTAGAATTTATTCTCTGTTTTCTCCCATATTATGTATTAGCTAAACAGCACAGTAGGGAAAATACCCAACAACTATGCTGTGACATAAAGCCAGCCTAACACAACACACACCTGATAGGAACATAACTCATAGGAGCTGTTGGGGTAGGGCCTTAGGTAAGAGACATATTTTATAATTGGCCACTCTTCACCTGACAAAAAAAGAGAGAAATTCTGAGTTCAAAAGGGACTTCAAAATGTGAACCTGTCAGAGCCTGTGCATTGCATTTGCTTTGGATAGCGCATTAACATCTCTAGCAAAGCTGCTGCTATTGTGAGTGATGGAGGTCCTACTGTGTAGGGCTGGGGAAGGAAAAAAAAAGTTCTGCATTAGTAAGCATGTGACTGGTAAAAAAAAAGGCAATTATCTCTTTCTTTAAGAGCTACAAAGTACAGCGGTGGTAGCTTCTGACAAGAGTAAACTAGATGTGCACAGCTTAAAGGCAAACTGAGGACATACAGATGAAAAGTTCAGCCCTCTCTTCCTTTCTCCCCTCCTTTCTTTACCCACTTTTGTGATCTCTTTGCTGCAATTTGAGAGAAAATCTGGGGCACTTGTTTCTTTTATTTCTTCCAGATTGTTATTTTATCTTCATTTTTGGTCGAGCCGTAATGATATCCAGTGGCTGCTTAGATGAATCACTGATACATGTTCCTTAGGGATATTCCAGAAAAATGCATCCCAGCCAGGCCTTATTTCCGAAGTCACAGCATGAATTTGAAACCTACACAGTCTGCCAACAGTAATCAGCTCCTGTCACTGGTCAGGTTTCCATTATTTTTTCCCTGGCACTCTTCTTCAGCCCTTCTATTTTCTCCACCCCCACCAGCAATTAAAGGCTGCAATGAATCTCTTATGTGTGTAAGAAAACGAGAACACACAGAGTATCCTTTCTTACCTTTGCATTTTATCTCCAGAATATTGCATTATGGAGGTTTTTTTTTCCTCCCTTTGCGTGCACTAGCTTATGCTGGTTTGGAATTTACAAGGTACTTCCATTTCTTTTCTTGGGTACAAAACTGACTGGGCATTTGTCCTCTTTGAAATCTGCAAGGAGTAGAGGCATAGCCAACAGAAAAAGAAAGGACTGGGAATATTACAGTGAAAAGACAGGTGAGCTCTATTCAGGGATCCGAAATCTTGAAATGAAAAGTGACACGTACAAAGGCTCCACATCAGCTGAGGAGGTGAATACTGCTGCTGTATTCAGTGATTGCCTCTGAAAAGGGAAAGTAATCTCTCCAAAGTGCAGGCTGTGTCACAAGATGACCTCAGAGCCATGGAGGTGGTTTGTCCCGTTACTTCTGCACCAGTCATCTGAATTCGGACCGTGCTGGTAGCGACCAGGATTCGTTTCAAAGTGGGAAGCTGCTCTGGGTGCGTTACAACATCTGCCTGCAAAACCTCCTAGCTGCAGCGTTACCTTTTATGGAAAAGCTCCTCTCCCAGTACGGCTTTTGGCATGGCAGAGCACATCAGCTGTCCCTCCTCAAGAAGGCCTATCCAGTAGGCCTTTGCTGGTGGCGTCAGCTTTTAGAGTGGGATGAAAATAGTTTCCCAGGCTTACACGGCAGTCTGTCTGCTCTCGTGTCAGTACTGAGAGCTGGTGTGGTGTCAAACGAATGCTGCTATAGCTTCCTTCTGCGCACTCGTCCTGCTGCCATGGCCATGGATGATGGCACAGGGCTGGAGCCTGCCGTCACACTGGCACTGCCCCACCAGCACTTCCGAGCAGCGGATCTGCTGCACAATAGGCATCTAGCCCGGGTCGAGAACAGGCTCACAGTGGCATTTGTTGGTGTCGTCTCATAGATTCATAGTAATGGATGATGGTGTGTTAGTACACCTGCATGTTGGCTGTGGGGCAGCAGACAAGTGCTTGGTACAGACAACCGGTAAAAATTCACCTGTCACAACTGGCAGAGTGAGTTCACACCCAGTCGATTCTCTACACCCAAGAGCTATGATGAAGTCCGATGCCAAGTGTACTACATTGCCAAAACACAGCCTTATTATTTGAGGATCCTTGGTAAAAGGCACACAGCTTCTAAGGTTGCAGAGACTGAGGAGGGTATAATTGCACGTTACGTTTGGGGAGGATGTTTGAGAAGTGCTGAAAACTGCATTGCAGTTTGCTGTCCCAACTCCCCCAGCTGTGCTGACACAGCTCCATGTGAGCTGAACCAGTGAGCCAGGTCACTGAAGTTATTTTGCTGTTATTTTTCAGGGTTACTTTTAACCCTGAGTATTTGAGTGATCCGGTTTACAGAGCAGTCAGATAAACAGTTGCCAAGGCACACCAGGGAGAGTGAGACTGCAGTGTGAGGGGAGAGGCAGAACGGGTAACTGTGCTGACCCAACCACTCTGTCTTGAGCTCTCTGGCAATCCCTCCGTGTCAGAGTTGAAGAATATGGTGTATATTTTGCAGCATTGCTCCCAGAGGTACAAGTATCTTAGGAACAACGCACTATTCAACTGTCATTTCTCACTGTACAGTCTTTGTCTTAAAATAGACAGAGCAGGCTAAAAGATGTTTGTTTACAGTAAAACAAAAGCTCTAGATGGAGCAAATTAGTCTAGTGGTATTTAATTTGTGATTCGGGCTCCTCTATGACTCTTCCCGTTTCTCTGCAATTAAAAGAGCGTGTAACGGCGTGTAAACATTTAGCCTTGTAAGACTGGGTGCCAAACTTCTCTTGCTTTTCAGTGGCAGTCAGGTGCCAAACTGTTATTTCTTCCTTTAAAAGCGACCGTGGAGTTCAAGGTGGATCGGGTTTTTATTCCTTCTTTTTTTTTTTTGTTTTTTTGTGCCTACTTTTTGCTATTGTCAGAATCAAGTAAATATTGCATAATTCTCCCACTAACATTGCCAATAACACTCCATATAATATTGGCACTTCTGTAGCAAAAAAAAAAAAAAGCCACACTCATACACATAAAAATTTTAGCAGATCGTAGCTAACTAGTCTGTTTGCAGGGTGCCATGTCTTGATCAAAACTTTGTGTTATCATCTCTGTAGGAAAGCCCCAATGAGATCACATTACATTACCCCCTGCTAGGGATTTTCTCTCTCATGTCTCCTGCTTGGGGCTAAAAGAGATTGTAAGCTGGGTGTTCAGCATCCCACAGAATTAGGCAAAATGCCAGACTAGAAAGCAGTGGTTTCTGCCTATTTTAATCAATTTTGCACCAGTTTGGTTCATCATCCTTTCAACGAAAGAATTGTTTATCCCATTTTTGTTATTAGGTCTCATATTAGTATCTTCTAGGGGAGGTACAGAAAC
The DNA here is from genome assembly GCA_013401255.1 of Urocolius indicus. Lineage (NCBI taxonomy): Eukaryota > Metazoa > Chordata > Aves > Coliiformes > Coliidae > Urocolius > Urocolius indicus. The sequence continues at coordinate 380,397 of WBNH01011214.1, read as the reverse complement.
TAATTGGAATGAAGAATGTACTCATGTTTGCTGATGTATTTTAGCATCCTACAATTTGGATACAACCCATATCAATAGTATTCAATAAGAGTTTGCCTAATGGGACATATACTAAAATATTATTTTCTTTTTTCTTTGGATCTGACCATAGTGATGCAATTTCTCATGTTTTATTTTCCTCTGTCCTTCTAGGCCTTTATGCTGCTGATGAGCAGAAGGCAGAGGAGGTAAGGTCACTCTTCTTTTCCTGTATCACTGTCATCAGCGGCAACTGATGTAGCTGCAGCAGAAATAATACTCCTCTTGTTTGTTCTCTCCTCTGAGACCACAGAGAAACTCTTCTGAATGTTAACAAAAGACTCGAAGTGTCTGTCTGGTATGTACAGAAAGGCCTCTGTCATCCTGTTTCCTCCTCCTTAATATTGAAAATAGCTGCCGGAATCATAAGCCCAGCATGGTGGCAGTTGCCTCACACAGTGACTCTGTTTCTTTTGTTTGTGTGGAGCTTTGAAGTCAGATCCTCATTGTCTTTTAATCAGGAGAAACTCATTGACTTTCTAGACTTCACCTTCAAACACTGAGTTCTCCAAGACGTGGGATCAAAGACGTGGTGTGGAGCAGGCAAAAAACTGAAAAACACCAGTATGATGTTTCCTATGGGTATGTTTGGATGACTAGAAAGTTGAGAAGTAGACAAACATCCCCCTTTTTTTTTTTTAAACCTCCTCAGTGCTTGTTCCCCTGCTACTGTGTTAGGTGGGAGATGCATTGCTAGTCATCTGTGCTCATGATGTGTTATTGTGGCCAACTAGAAGGTGTTCTTGGGCTTTTTAATCACAGAAAATGAAATTGTTAACAATTACTTTGTAGTGAAGAGCAAAATCTTTTCCATTCTGCCTTTTCATATTATCTTACCACAATCTCTTTTCAGAAATATGTGCCTTCTCACTTAGGAAGAGCAAATCCATCTCACTTCTTCGCATTCATTAATTCCTACTGATATTGTACAGATGCCCTCAAATCTAAGAAAAACCTAAATTAAACCCAGGCTCACTTTGTAAATATAGTCACTATACTTCCTTTATTTACAATTGTTTTTTAGTTTGAAACACTATCCCTTGAATCAGTTATCACCAATCCCATTTTTGCAGATCAGGGCTCTGCTCTCCTTAAGATGCTACTGGGAATCTAGCTGCTTTTTTTTCATCTCCATCTAGGAATGAAAGTTCAAGTGTAGCAACATTTTTCTGCTATTGGTACGTATGAATGGAATTAATGACTTTCCTGGTAGATGAGGGGAGAGCAGTGGGTATTATTCTACTTGGACTTTAGTAAGGCCTTTACAGTGATATCAGATCCTCAGAGAAGCTGTCTGGGTACAGGCCTGATGAACAGTGAGTTGGATTAAAAACTGTCTGAACAGACAGGCCCAGAGGAGGGTGATCCAGGGAACGGAGTCTAGTTGGAGAATGTAACTAGAGGCGTAGCCCAGGGATCATTACTGGGTCCAGTCCTGTTTAAATTCTTTATTAATGATATGGATGGTGGGGCAGAGGGTACCCTCAACAAATTTGCTGATGACACAAAGCTGGGAGGAGTACCTGGTAGCCAGAGGGTTGTGTCACCATCCAGAGAGACTTTGACAGAGAAGGGGCTGACAAGAATCTCATGAATTTCAACAAGGGGAAGTACAAAATCCTGTACCTGGGGAGGAACAACTTCAAACACCAATGTATGCTGGGAGCCACCCAGCAGGAAAGCAGCTTTGCAGAAAAAGGCCTGGGGTTCCTGGTGAACATCAAATTGAACAAGATCCAGCAGTATGCCCTTGCAGCAAAGAAGGCTAATGGTATCCTGGGCTGCATTTGGAAAAGTATTGCCAGCAGGTGAAGGGATGTGATCCTTTCTCTTTATTTGGTGCTCCCGAGGCCACACCTGGTGTTCTGTGTCCATTTCAGGGCTCCCTAGTACAAGAGAGACATGGATGTACTGGAAACAGTCCAATAAAGGGCCACAAAGATGGCTAAGGGACTGGAACATCTCTCCTATGAGGAAAGACTGAGCTGCACTGTTCAGCCTGGAGCAGAGCAGAGCAGAACCTACCAATGTGTATAAATACCTGAAGGGAAGACGCAAAGAAAGGGGAGCCAGGCTCTTCTCAGTGGTGTCCAGTGATGGGACTAGAGGCAATGGGCACAAACTGAGACATGGGAGTTCCTGTTTGAACATCAGGAAACACTATTTCACTGTGAGGGTGGCTGAGCACTGGCAGAGGTTGTCCAGAGAGGTGGTTGCGTCTCCATCCTTGGAGATACTCAAAAGCCATCTATACGTGGTCCTGGACAACAGGTTGTATGTGGCCCTGCTTGAGCAGGGAGTTGAACCAGATGATCTCCAGAGGTCCTTTCTAGCCCCAGACATTCTGTGATTCTTTCAATTGCTTGTTCTCCTAGAAGATCTACATATCTACCGCATAATGGGACACGAACAATCTGTAGTTATGCAAGTTAGCCTCTTCCAAAACAATCCTCCTGAAAGACCCTCACCAAAGAGACATTTCTGTTACTTGCCAGGACACTTCTGTGTCTTCATTCGTGCCCTGCCACTGCATACAAAACAAGGGCATTCTAATTCTGCAGTAAAGTTTTAATGAGCATCAAGACTCCTCCAGTTCCACGGGCCATTACTAGTTTCAGTTCATACCGTTAGTAGTAGTCAACATGCATGAACAAAAAGTTGCACATTAAACCAGCAAACCTTATTGTCAAGAAGATGCAGTTTCACATACTCCTTCAAGGCAGTGGAGTGGAGACAAGGTCACCCAGGTCTGTTTCCCATTCACAGTGCTTCAGGAAGGGTTGCTCCACAGTAGAAAGAGGAAGTAGCAATGCCTCTGTGGGCAGGACTGGCACCTGCCCAAAGAGCGCAATGCAAAGTACTCCACCACTTGTCATTTTCTTTCTGCTGTCGTCTATTCATGGGAAATGGAGAAACATTTCCCCTGTTCCCCTGTAACAGGCTTTCTGAGGAATCAGGCTGCAGGCTGCCAGCTGGATTGTAATGTAGAGTGATCTGAACAATACAATCTTTATTTTTTTTTATACAGCTCTATCATTTCCAACCATAAATTTAAGTGGAAAGTTAAGGATGGGGGACTGCTAAAAGTCAGGTGGTTTGAAAGTTATCGAGTGAAGTAAAAGGAATTGTGAGCTAAACAGGGCTCTCAATTATGAAAAAGAAAAGTAATCCATCTCTTTAATTATTTGCATGGGAAATACCATCATAATATCTGAGCACTTTACAGGTATTATGAATCCTCTCAGTTCACTGTAGCTTCATCAGAAAAAGTTCATGTTCTGTTCTGAAGTGGAAGCAGTATCAAGCTCACTAAAGGTGTGCAACAATTCTGCCACTGAAATATGTATGAATTTTGCCATCTGTGAGAGCTGGCTGTTGCCCATGACATTATGAGACTATTAGCTGACATCCTCATACAAGTAGTAATGAGAGAACAAAAAAGAGTATGAAAATAATTACCAGCATTTATATTTTTCATTCCTCAACAGAGTCCCTGCAACTGTGTCTTAGAGCCTTTTTGCCCCATAGGACCATCATCTGAATTACAAAAGCTGGCATGTGGGGCGTTTGCTTTATGTTTGGTCACGGTCCTGTATGAAGAGACTTAAGGACCAGAAGAAACCCTTGGTGAGGTGTGCAGGAGATTACTTCTGTCCTATGAACAGCCAAAGCTGTTCAGGGAGAGGATACTATGGAAGATGGGGCAAGTACAAGGGACTGGGGCATTTCTGAAGAAGAGTCTCAGAGGTGGCAGAAAGAAAAAGACTTTTCCTGGGGACCAGAGGGCATAGTATAGTGTTTGCAGATGGACTGAGAGTCATGGAGCTCTCTTTAAGGACAAACTCAGTAGAGTGAAGATTTGATTATAGACCAGTTTTATTCCTCTTCTGCCTCACCAATTCTTTTGGTAACTGCACTTGACAGGTTCAAATTTATAACAGGTTTCTTGTATTTTTGAGAGTTGTCTTAGGTTATACTCTAAGGAAAAATAGGTTTCATGCTTACAGAGCATTTTGATTTTGGAGGCAGTTCACCACAAGTTAAAGGTGCAGGTAGAGCACCCTCAAAGCTTTTTCTTTACACTGCAGGTATTTAAAACATTTTTTTTCCTATAAACTACAGCGTTATGGTTAAAAAATTGAAAGGAATTGCATAGGTGTGATACAAGTTTGTGAGCATTCCTATAATGAGAACAACTGCTTCCAGATAAATCGTTCTGTACAAACTGTTCTACTTCTGTACGTTTCTGTCAGTTTGCAGTTCACAAACTGCTGGACTTTCGGCCAGGAAGCAGTTTCCTTTTTGTTTGTGTGCTTTCCTCCTACATTATGTATTCAAGTGCTTCAAACCACGCAAATTCTGGGTACCAAAATATTATGCATCAGAAATGAGAAAAGGTGAAAAGTGTTTATGCAATGCTTCGATTCTCACTGTTCCCAGTAGTTTCAAACGTTGAAACAGCAAGCAGGTTAAAGGGAGAGGGAGAAGGCACTGGTGGAGGAGGTGGGAGCAGTCTGGCAGTGCTGCTGGAGTTTAGGAGGCACCACCGGTGTTTCTGCAACACTGCTGCAGCTGTTCAGATCTTGAGTGTTTACACATAGATTTAGAGTGTTGCCACCTGAGCTGAACTGAGCATCCAGAGCAGGTGGGAAGCATTCTTTGCTAAAGCCTGTCTGGCTGTGTTTTCTTAGCTCATCATATGCAGGCTGTCCCATGTGGGAGTACCTACGCTGATGTCATGCTTCTGCAGACTGCCAAAATGGATGAGAGATGGAAAAGATAAAAGTATGTGGATTTATGTTCAAATTTTATCCAGGACTTCTAGTCTACTAGTACTGTTGCATTGAATACGCCTGACACATTATGACGAAAGGCGTAGTTTGGTTTGGAGTCAATTCAGTGTAGACAAATAAACTATACTGACCTCCATGTTGTTGTGTCAAGTTTAATATGTCTGGTATTGATGCTAGTTAGGTGGAAACTAGATTAAGGATCTCCCTATTGTGCTTAATTCATGTCTGATGCTGCAGTATCAGTACCTGAAGTTCCCCTAATGCCAAGAAGAAGGTCTTCAGTGGACTAAGTCCTTGTTATGCAGGGAACAGTGCAGAGGCCCAGTGCTAGTCATACTGCTTGGTTTCTTTAAAATCCCAAACCTTCAAGGTTTTTGTTGTTTGTTTTTTTTTAAAGAGAAGATTATGCTTTGAACTAGTTACAAAGGCATCATAATGCTACCTCTTAGTGTTAACTGCTGTTTCACAGATGGTAGTTACAGTCTCTTTACAAAGCACATATGGACATTTCCCTGTTCTGGAAGGAAGGTGGTCCAAGAGCTTTGGAAACAAGACTTCTTTCCTAGGAGCAAGGCATTTGAGTTTGGAGAACTGCATCTTATGGCTAGGTCACAGCCTTTCAGTGATCCTCTCAGCAATAGGATCTCCTTACACTGTCGTCTCTTTTCATCAAGCTCATAGGAAAATTTAAGTCTTTTCCAGCCTCTGCCCTTCTCTCAAGCTTGTCTAAATTTGATTCCAAAACTTTGGTGAAGACAAAGTCTTAGAGAGATTAATATCCAAACAAACAGCAAAATAACTTTGGAAAACAGATTTGCAAACAATATCACACTACAGCAGAAAAGCCTGCTTTGGTTAGTGGAGCATAGGAATGGAGTTGACTGAACATGTGATCTGTCCGGGAAATAGTTCCACTGAAGTGAGATGTTATGAAACTTTATGGAGATAGAGCTCATTTATCTGTGGTTGGCATGATAACAGAGGCATTTGTTTTAAACTTCCAGAAACTGTAATTTCTAGATATCTAAATTCACCTGGCAGTCAGAATAGCTCTTGGAAATCCCAACAAAGCTTGTTCTTTTTAATCCAATATCTGGGCAAGAACCCAAACTGTTCAACAGTTAGGACACTGAGCTTTGTCAACTCAAGAATTAGTCTAAGCTGAGTCCAAATAGGCAGCCTGTTGCTGCTGTTCTTTTATGTAGTCAGCCTTAACTCTCTGTTACACTCTCCAAGCCTCACAGCTGCTTCTTTTAGTGGTACCAGTGCTGACTCAGCAACAGTGGGGGTGAAACGGTCCTGCCCTCTTAATGAGGGAAGTAAGCACACAGGCAGAAGGAGTGGGTGTGAAGCAGCTTAATCCACTCTTATCAACAGTAGCCACCAAACTGGACACTATTAGGAAATGATGAAAACATCCCAGCCAAATCTAAGGCAAGGATCTAACAAGAAGGCTCCCAAAGGTTCATGTGAGTGCTGTGAAATTGTACTTGTATCAATGAATGGCCTGGGGTAGTCTGTCCAAAGCTGACATGTAATGAATCTGACCTGATTTACGTGAATAATTTGAGTCATAACTTCTTCCAACTGACGACTAAGGCTCTGGCAAGAACGATCATGTCATAATTTATCAATGAAATGGGCTTCCAGCATGCACAGTCAGCAGGATCTTTTTCTTAGCCTGGGTAAAAGATGCTGTTACCTCTTGCTCGGTCAGAGGTGAGATACTGCTCTTTTGGCCTCATTAAGCTTATTGGAGAGCTTGGAGGTTATTTAGTTAGAGTTTAAATAAAACACGGCTGGAAAGCCATTGCTGCTTTGGGACTTACTCTTATTTTTCCTCACTGTTAGGTCTATTGCTGTGAAATGCAGTCAAGGTCCCAGGTGTTCTTTCCAAAGTTTTGGTTTTTTTTTTATTTTAATATGAAAAACCATGAAGGAAATAACCAAAGCTGACCATAGGTTTTTGTTTCGATCTATGTACTGTGAGTTTATCTCTCTGCTTCTCTTTGCCCTCTATAATTTCTAGTTATGGCAAAATAAAACGTAGTCCATTTTTTTTCACCATATTTTCTAAGCTAATTCATTTGTTTCAGGGTTTTTAGTTTGTAATGTTTGGGCACGATCTTGGAATACATTTAAATGTTTCAAGTAGAGATGCCAATTTTTTGTTAGCCTTTATGAAGATTTTTTTTTCTGTTACTAGTGAGTACGCTGTGATTCTGCCATTCAAGCATTTGCCATAGCTTAGAATACTGCAGTTGTCAGGGATGCAAAACTATTCAATCCAATAGTCTCCCATTCATCAATGCTGAAAGTAACAGAGGCCATGACCACAGGAAGGAACTTAGCTTCCCTGCCTGCCTGGGAAACTCAGCTCCCAAGTAAGAGGTGTTCAAATTGCTGTTGTTGCAGTCTGATCTTCAAGTTATCTTCATTGTTGCATCATTTGCAAACTCAACCAACTAGTGATATGTTAGAAGATAATCTCTTCTCAGAGGCTTAAATAAGCCCCCAAAGAGAAAAGGTTTTCTTTCTGATAGCAGAGTATGTAAGTCTCCTTGTGTCTACCTGGTTGCTTGCCAGGATCAAGTATGGCTTTATTTGGCTCATATAGTCCTAATAAATGTTTGAGCTGTTAATTTCTCCCTGACCAAGCAATCATTTGTGATCTCAAAGACACCCACTGATATTGCAGCTCCAAAGATGGAGGGTAATTTGGAGTGTTTCTTCTTCACTTCAACCCAACATAAGAGCTAAAACAAGAATAATGTGCAGTTATGAGTTCTTTTCTATGCAAGGCTTCTGTATGCTAGGGGAAGGACTGGTCTTCTAATTTTGTATAGCTCTGATAATTAGGAGATGGTGAGATTGTGCCAGTAAGTGCCATATAAAGCCTTACCACTGGCAGTCTTTAGGGACACGCTCAACAGATGAAAAGGAAACAATGGATGAAAGGAAGACAAACCCTATATTATAGATGGCATACACTGTGGAGTTGTGCAGTAGGAGCTTTTTTTCTTGCATTCAGAATGCAAAATGCACAGCAAGAAGAAACACTTTTTGTGAGCCATTGCTTCTGACCTCATTAATTATGCAGGCCACAGGACCTTCCTAACTGACTTAATTATCACCTGAGCTTGCCAAAAAAACCCCAAAACCCAACCAAAAAAAGCCACACCTGAAGACATCCCATCCTTACAACATTTCCAGTGATGGAAACTCCAGCCCTGTAACACTGGTGGTTAATTATCCTCACTGTTAAAAATGTTTGCCTTATGGCTGGCTTGAATTTTGTCTAGTTATGACTTTCAGACTTTGGCTTTTCTTGTGCTTTTGTTTGCTAAGTTGAGGTAATGAGTAGACATTTTTTTTTAAAGAGTCTTCAGGTAGTGTTGCCTTGCCTTTGATCAAAGGATACCTTCATCTCCTTGTCATTAGGCTAAGAAATGTCTCCAAAGAGCCTATGTTTCAGTGCATTTAATCATTCAAGCAGCTCTTCTCATAACCTTTGTCAAATTATTATCATCCCCCCTGTAGTGTGGACATCTGAACAGGACAGTATTCTGGCTGTAGTCTCACACCATGCAGATATCCTACACCTTACTCTCAGCTGGGATTCTCTTGCTTATTTACAACATAAGGAAATGAATTCATTTAGCAGAGGTTTTTGTCAGAGTTGGATCCTAGAAGCTGGTAAAGTCTATCGTGTACCTTGCACAAAGTAGCTAGACATTTCATGAGGCATTTCATGATTTGTATTTTGCATGAAAAAAATTATGTACAAGAATATATCTTCCCTTTTCAGCTTGCCACACATTCCAGCTCTCCTGAGCAATCCTTGTACAGTTGTACACTTGAGTATGCGAGTAATAGTTATCCTAGGTCGATCACCCTGAAGAAGCTCACAGGTTCTCTTCTTGCTTCCCCTTCAGTACCCTTAATCTCAAAGTCTACTTCAAGGGCTTCAAGCTGAAGATGTCTTCCCCTTTCTATTCTTTAGAAACACCAACAATCCTAACATTATCTTTTCCCTCATTGTTTTATAACCTTGTTCTATAAGGTCTTAACTTCTTTGGCATTTTCCTCTGCTTTGCCTCTGTCTTATCAGCTTTAACCTGAAAGTGAAACATTAATTCCTCTTAGTAATTTTCATTTTAAGTCTGAGTTTGTGTGCTCTGACATAAGAGATGCAGGTGAGATCTCATCCAGTCTGGTAAGTTAGTTGAGCTCCAAGACAAGGCAGAGCTTCTTCTAAAGGTTTGGGCTTTCAGAGGCAACATTGTCTCTGCCCAGGGGTGTTTGAGCCTCTTTTCTTTGGGGGGAGGAGGACTATAAGTCCTTTCTTCTGTGATAGGCTGAAGGCTACATGGCATATGGACCTAAGTCTTTCTGTATCTAGAGGAGGCTCTGCACCTGGGTAGGAAACATCCTGACAAAAAAGAAAGATTATGTGTATTAGGCCGAGGAAAGTTAGACAGGACAGTTTCAGTGCACCAGTAACTTGCTTTTCTTCCTCTGCCTTCCATTAAGGGTTTTACAAAGTTTCTTTTAACTGTCATGGTGCCTTTGGGGAACATAAAACTGGTCTGGAAATCTCTACGCCTTTTCTTTTTTTTGGAGGGGCTGGGGGATAGAGAGAGACAGAGAGATTTCTAGTATTTTCTCTTCCAGCTGAGTGAAACAGCAGCCTTTGTCTTCGTATTTTGGCATCTTCACTTCCACTTCCAGCTGGAAGGGGGAAATGCACTAGCAAATGAAATTGAACAATAACAAGGACAAAAAGGGGAAGACATTAAAAAAAAAAGTCACAGAGGGTTCATATGTTGTGTTATGTGTCTTCCTCCTGAGGTGGGTCTTGATCCTGCCAACTGTTTCCCCTGTAAGAAAGTTTATGCCTGTGGGTACTCCTGCTGAGTTCAAAGTTACTCACATGAATAATTGATTGCAGGGTCTGGGATATAGTTTGCAATTCCTTCTTCAAGATAAGTTCATTATCATCAGATCTCATCTTGCTCCGAATATTGCTGGGTTAGGGACAAGTAGGTCAAAAGGATACCTGATTTTTTTGTTGTTGTTGTTGTTGCAAGCAGAGCATGAAACTGGGCAGCTGAAACAGATATTTAATAATAATGGGGAAAAAAAAAAGTAACTGTCACTCTTTTGTTGGGGTAGGTTTTTATCAGAGTGGTGAGCTTTGAACAGCTTGTTCAACAAGAGGTCAAGTCCCAGGGGAAGGAGAAGAGCTCAGGAAAGCTTTACATTTTACAAATGTTTAAGTGGTATTACTCATGGAATAATACACTACCCTGGTGTGTGCTTCAGAGCTCTGCTGGTGCATCTTCTGCCATATAATTTTCCAGAAGTCCTACACCTCCAAAGTTATATTCCAGGTAATCAGTGTAAAATAGAGAAATTAAGTAATAATTGGAGTGGTTTCTAGCTACTTCAGCACAAAGGCTCTTATTTGGATACATTTTTATCAGTTAGTATACCACGTAGGATACAATAACACCAACTCACTGAAGGGAGAGAGGGAAGAGAAAAAGCCCGCAGAATTGTAGAGGATGTAAGAAGGAAGAAAAGAACAAAGAGGACTTTACTCCAATCAAATGCAAATGGAAATGACCCTAAAGATTCTGGGAACACAGGCTTTCTCCTGACAATGAATATTTTCATGCAGCAAAATCCATTTTTGGGACTCATTAGCAAATGCTGTGATCTTGCTTATTTTCTGTAGCAGTGTCTAGTTATTTCAAATTGATTAGGAAACCTCTGATGTGAGAGAGTGAATCATGAGCTATTCCAGGTATTTGTGTAATTGGTTATCATGCTTAATTACAAATGTTTGAGAACAACTAGTTTGTTCTGAACTTGATTTTTCCTGCCTTTAAGTTGCTGCTTACTGTATGTGTTAATTTAAAGAAAAAGAGGGGAAAAAAAAAAAGATAAATTAAACTTCCAGAAAGCTTTTGTTCTAAAAGAGTTGGAAAATTACAGAATGATGGATTAAATGAAGATGCACTATCACTAATGGTTTAAAAACAAAAGATCTAGACTATCTGTCTATTGATCACACATCCATCTCGAGGGCATCCGTCACTGTCAGTGTTACCAGTCTGTTCTGAGTCTAATTACAGATCCTCTCACATGGCAACTTCTGTTTGCCAGTTACTGATTAAGGTCTTGGTTGCTGAAAATGAAAGTCCCAAATCTCTTCTCAGTCACATTGATATGCCATTTTGGCTCTGTTTTGCATGCCAAGCTGCATAATCTAAAAAGCAGAAGATGCAGTAATCTACAATGCTTGTGGGAACTTCATAAAGAAAAAGGGATCGTGGTATGTCAGTAAAAAACCCAGCCTGTATCTTGAAGGGAAACAGAAGACACTTTGAAGAATGTTGTTGTTCTTAGGTGTGGACATTTGTTTGTTTTGCAAGGCTACAGCAGCTATTGACAGCACTCATAAAAAGAGAAAGAAGCAAAGCACCAGGACAACAGAGAACACTTACAGTGAGATAAAATACTTGTTATCACAGGCTGGGGCAAGTTTCTTCATCAAGATGTTTATGCCTTTAACTGGTAGCAGTATCCCTATAAACTGGATGCAAACCCCCATTTGGGGTTTTCCTCCTCTAGAGAGGACAAAATATCAGGGAACTAGCAGTTCTGGGTTTTTACCAATATCACTAAAGTTCTGCAGTTTGTGATCAATTTAACATTCCAAAAAAATGAAAAAAAAAAAAAAAAAATCAGTCATCTGTGTTAGGAGACTCAATATTGCTAATGAGGAGACTGTATACCAAATGTTGCTTCCAAAACTTAGGTCTGTTTAGCTTTAGGCATCATCATCTGTTCTGCTGAGCAGGGTAGTGCTCCGCCGTAAGAGCTTTTCATTTTCATTTCCGTAGCAGTGATTGGTAGGGATAAAGGATCTCTGAAGAATGAGTAAGATTTAATGACCCAATAGCACATGTGTAGTTAACTTCATCCAAAATATCTTGTAACACCTGCATCATCATAAACACTTCAATGTGCTTGGATGTCCTCTCCTTAAACAAGCCATTTAACCAAACTCTGCGTATTTGGGTTGTAATTCATTGCTCATAATGAGCTCCACGAGGCTCTTGTCCTACACCTTCTCCTCAAGGCTTGTTTCAAGGGGCCAGACAAATGAGAAGCCGATCTTGTCCTGCCAGGTTGTGTCTCTTGCTTTCAGTAAGCTCCTGGACCTTATTTCCAGCTTCTTATTTTGGAGGAAAGATGTACAATAATAGAGTCCTAAATCCAAGCTTGTTCTTTGTCCTATGACAACCATTACATGCTCTGTGGTGCTGAGACTTTCTGATGTGATCTCATAGGAAGCTGACTGATTTCTAGCAAACCAGAATCTTCCACATTTACACATTTCCCAAGTTTGTAGGAATTCAAACATCACCTAATCTGAGGAGACACTGTTTTTCCATTTGATAGTTGGTATTATATGAAAGGAACGTAGGACATCTGAATTAAAGGGGAAAAAAAAAATATTCTGGTTCCTACAGTCTCTTTCTCATCATTGTGAGGGTGAAGTAGAGAGAAGAAACTTAGCTTTTACATTTGGTATTGTCACACCAGTGTTACTTGCTTGCAGACTAGAGAGAACCATAAACCTTTTAAAAATCAAAACTTTAATTTAAGCCTTAGCTAAACGAAAATTTTCATGCCTGCTTTTGAAGAATAAAAGGCAAGCTCTGAAGACTTTTTCTCTCTGTGGCACAACTATCAGTTCTTGCTGTCCAAAGCATTCTCTATCAGCACTTCAGTTAAGCCTCTGTGCTTCTGCTGGCACTAACATTTTTTTCTTTAGGTTTCCCAGCACTTGCACAGCACTGATTCACCTCTCTTGGTGATAACAACAGTCAGAGGGGCTAACAGGGACTAGCTGCTGGCATTTTAATCTTGCTTAGAGCAGGCAAGAGTGAAAATCCTGTCACTGCCTAGGCTGTGCTTATCCTCCCTGTGGTGAAGCCGTGCTGTTGGTGGTAATGCTATGGAAGTTTTGGGAAACTGCTCATGTTGTGAAAGCCTGTTGGCCATATGACAAAGGGAGAGACCTTCATTTGACAGGTAAACATGCTTACAAAAGAACACAGGTATATATGAGGGAATAAGCAGACCCTGAAGTAGCCTGAACTACTGCTGCTTTGTTCCAGCAAAGGATATATATGCAAAGTCTCAACTCTGATACTTGTTTTGAGAGTTGAATAGATATTTAAATGAGATGGTTTGGCCCTGTGGCTTTACTGGAGCATAAGCTATTTGTCATCTTTCCTATTTAAAAAAAATACAATTTCCATGAAGATAAAAAGAAAAAACCTCGCATCAGAAGTCTTGCATGAGGATACTTTGCTGAAATTAGTGAAGACTAAAGCACACAATTGGATAAGAACAGAATTGCTGGAGACAGCTCTTGTCTCAGTGGGGGCCTATTCTCTTCCTTCCTTCAATGTGCCTCAATATACCCCCATAAATATTAATGGCAGCTATTCACAGGAAAGAAGAGTCCCAGACACTCCCAACGTAGGCAACTCCCATTCACCACAGTGAGTAGGGAAGTTTGATTCTCTTTGTACCAACCTTGGGTCTCTCTGAGAAGTTGTGCAAATAAGCTGTAGGTAAGGATGCCCAAATAAGTTTCTACAGAGAAAATGAAGCTGTGAATTTGCAGTGTTTCAGGAGCTCCATGGTAACACTTTTCCATGCATACTCTTAACCCACGGTAGTTGTAACCTGAAGTACTTCATCCTTCTGTGCAAGAAGGGAAAGTGCAAGACACAATGCATTAATCATAGGTTTATGAATGTGGAGTAGGGATGGTGACGTACTGAAACTTTAGCTTACCCTGCAAAAAGCTCTTTGGCTGTCCCTGGACTCGGAGGAGGCCTGGTCAGACTTTGGTAAGCCATCAAGATGGAAGAAGAGCTTGGTGAGAGGGATGATTACACAGTGAGGAGGCCCATTTTTGGAGGATGTGAAGTTTCAGCAGCTCATAAATATCAAAATGCTGGTTACAGACTGACTAGTGACTGGAAAATAAGTGTGCCATTGAGGTAAAGCATGAAGGTGACTGATGTAGATGCTGCGATTGTAGAGTCTTGCCATGAGAGGTGAGCCAGAGGGCCATAGGTGCCATCTGGACAGGGAAGTGATGGAATAGCTACTCCTGGAGATATTCAGCTGATGCATAGATGAAGTGTTGAGAGATAAGGTTTAGTTTAGTGATGGGCCTGGCAGTGTGAGGTTAGTGATTGGACTCAATGATTTTAAAGCTCTTTTCCAACAGTAACGATTCTGTGATTCTATGGGATGCTGAGCCATAGAACTCACAGTGAGCAGGGGACCCTGGGCAGCTGCACGTGGCACATCCCTTTTGCAGGCCCTGAATACCTACTCACTTGAGCTGTTGTTGGAAATTAATAGGAGTCAAGTGGAGGAATCAAGTGAGGTGAGATCCCTCTGCCTGTGTGTGCAGAGTGCTCTGACACTGGATTTGTGGGAGAAGCACAACACATTAAGCATGGCTCTTGTTAGGAGAGAACATGTCACAGTAGCTACAGCAGCAATTTGAGCAGCAGGAGACTGGGATATACTCCTAGCTCTGCCAAGGTTTTGCTCCATTACCTCAGGCAAGTTGCTGAAAACTGTCATTGATTTCGGGTCCCTGGGTTTTTGGATGCCTAGCTCAAATAATCTGAGCCTGGCTTTCATAGGTGCTTAGTTACTGTGGCTTTTATTGACCATGACTGATACCTAGGTCTCGGCACATCTGGCATAGAAGCTTTAGCTGCCTCACCTGAGGTATCCAGAGTCCTCTCTAAAAATTTTGTCACGATCTTACAGTGTCTAAGCTTGCAATACAAAATCAGTTGTGATGGTGATAGCTACCAAACACAGATGTCCCACGATGAAACATAACACTAAACCTTTGCATTGGAGAGCCTATATATGTCAAATATTAGTTTATTGTTTACAGTATTTAAGATTCTTTTTCCACAACAGAGTCTACTTCAAAACTGAATTTCGTTTGGTGGAGTGAAACAGGATGATGTCCTGTTACAGTTATTAATAACATTGCAAATAGCACTGAAGGAAGAAAAGGATGGGAAGCTAAATGTCATTAATAATGGCTGCAATATTCTTAGTGTTAACAAATTATCAGCTGTATAAATTTTTAATTAATAGGAGTATGAACAGCAATTTGACTGTCAACAGGCATCAGTATTGATGAGTGGGAATGACGCATAGCAAGGCAAAGATTGAGGGGGGGAGGATAACTGAAACCATACAGCTGTGAATGACAAGTCAGCATTTTCTGAACAAACATCTGTGAGCATCACAACTTTGAGTATGGCGTCTATAATGATAAGAAAAAATAATCCTGGTGAGGGTAAGAGAATATTTTCATACTGAAGGTAACTTCCTTCTCTTTAGAGTTTTCCTGTATTTTAGCTGAACTGGCTGTCAATTGCAACAGCAAAAAAGGCATGTAAGAAACTTGATGGGAACATGAAGGAAGACTAGTAGATTTGGTACCTCAGGGAGAGACACAACGAGCAGGTTGGTTACTGTAGTGGAGAGTTGTATTTCTTTCTGTTCCTTTCACTGAATTGTAGGAGTTTCTAACAAATTGCTTGAAAAAAAATCCAAGCCTGTTGTTTAGGCCAAAGCTTAGCATAAACGAATCAGGGCCTTGAACAATATCATTTGGTTTCAATGAAATGAGAATATTTTAAACTTCTAAAAACGACAGTAAGAAGTTAAACTCTCCCTCTCCTGCCCAACCTGCCAGTTTCAAAGTTTTCTTTTTCCATAACTTTCAAAGTGGCTTTGATTTTTAAAGCTTAGATCTCTTCTTTGAATTGTAGCGTGCAGCATTTCCTCCCCTTTTTTGCATTCTTAGACCATGAATCCACAGAAACAGCTTTTGTCTTTGGGTATCTTAAGGAAAAAGTGGGGTTTTCTTTCTTTTTTAAAGAAAAGGATTCAGATTTAGGAATAGGGTGGGCAAAACAATTGATGTATCTAAAAGCATTACTTCCCCCATTATTTTCAAATTTGAAACTTTGGAAGGCATTTTTGGTTTGTTTTTTTTTTTTCCTGGAATGCATTTTTGCCTTTATTAGTGGTGGCTCTTTATGAATTTATGAAAGTTTCATTATCTAAGTGTATAGACATTATAAATGCACCAATTATAGATAAAAAATATTAATACTAGAGTAACTCTAGCTCAGTAGATTATGCCAATTTTTCTGTTATATCATTAATAATCTAAAGATTAAAGCTTTTTTTTTTTTCCCCTTTTCATTTGAGGAGATGAAAATGCTTTAAAGACATTAGCTAATTCTCCTGCTAATCCTGGGAGATTGGACAGTGTTATGATAATCCTTTCACAGATGAATACATGGAGATAAGAGGGAGGCTAAGTGACTTTTCAAAGTCACAGATATAATCAGCGGCAGAACTTTGAGGCTCTGATTACTGGTTTTCTCTTGCAGTGTGTATATATATATTTATATATACTTATTTTTTTTCCCCATTGCAAACAATACACAGTGAAAAACTATTACCATCAGTTATGTTTATAATAGTAATGATTTTATTTATTTAGTGCCTCCCTGCCAAGGCAGTCAGGGTGCTGCTCCAAAGACAATTAAAATGCAATTACTGTAATAAATAAACAACAATAATTAAAACATCATAAAATAAACAATATCAACAGCTATCAGGAACACTAAGTAGCCAAAGTTAGTGCAATTAATAATGGATCTGAGTGACTCATTTGAAACAAATTGCATAGTTAGTGACTCTTTTTGTTTTGTGAAAATACAAAACTTTTTATTGCAGGATTATAATTTTTCAGTAGAATTTTTATATCCAGCTCTTGAATATATTTTTTTAATTCTTTTTTTTTAAACTTAACTACATATATATATATATATATGTAGTTATTTGCAGTTTTAGGATGCTGCTAAATGATGACTGGTCAACTAAATTACGTGATGAAGTGTGCTTCAACTAAAGTGTGCACCAACTAAACAACTGTTGGAGTTCACTGAATGGATTAGCTGTACATAAATGGCTGGACTTCAAGCCTGTCAGTAGGAATGAAAAAGCACAAAGGCAGAGGTGAAATACAGACCACTGTGATGTGGCCTGTTCTCCTTGACCTACATTCAAAGCAATTTTAAACTGAAGGGCTAGTTGCTTGTTTTTCATAGTGACCTCAGTATAGTTGATCTTATACTCGACTACTCTATCTGTNAAGACAATTAAAATGCAATTACTGTAATAAATAAACAACAATAATTAAAACATCATAAAATAAACAATATCAACAGCTATCAGGAACACTAAGTAGCCAAAGTTAGTGCAATTAATAATGGATCTGAGTGACTCATTTGAAACAAATTGCATAGTTAGTGACTCTTTTTGTTTTGTGAAAATACAAAACTTTTTATTGCAGGATTATAATTTTTCAGTAGAATTTTTATATCCAGCTCTTGAATATATTTTTTTAATTCTTTTTTTTTAAACTTAACTACATATATATATATATATATGTAGTTATTTGCAGTTTTAGGATGCTGCTAAATGATGACTGGTCAACTAAATTACGTGATGAAGTGTGCTTCAACTAAAGTGTGCACCAACTAAACAACTGTTGGAGTTCACTGAATGGATTAGCTGTACATAAATGGCTGGACTTCAAGCCTGTCAGTAGGAATGAAAAAGCACAAAGGCAGAGGTGAAATACAGACCACTGTGATGTGGCCTGTTCTCCTTGACCTACATTCAAAGCAATTTTAAACTGAAGGGCTAGTTGCTTGTTTTTCATAGTGACCTCAGTATAGTTGATCTTATACTCGACTACTCTATCTGTAGCAGCTTTTAGTGTATGTGTGCTTGATGGCATTGCTCAGTTTTAGGGCTGAACAACCTTGTCCCTAGTCTGTCATGTGTCAGCAGTGACTGAACATTGCAATGATTTCTATTTACTGTCTTTTAGCAAGAGTCCAAATTTTTGTGGCATTGAGGTGCCTCATTTGGTTTGGAGAAAGGAGCTTGCTAGAAACATTTTGTTTAGACCATGCTAAAGCAGTTTTAGAAGGCTTCAAGCTCGGAAATTCTCTGGGGATATAGCCTTTGTGTCAGGTATGACATCTACTGTCTTTTTGGTAGAACATGGAAAATTGTCCTTGGTATGAAGCCTTGAAAGCTGTGCTTTGTGCAGTCTGAGAGCTGGCAGTAGGGAAGGGACAAGAGACAAAAATGAGGCTGGACTGTTGCTGAGGCTGCTGAAGAAGGCTTGGACATAGGGGATAAAGATGAAGCTGCATGGTTTGGGAGGGTAGGATGAGGAGCTGAGAGAAGGTCAGATAGAAGAGAGGACAGTTCTGATGGAGAGTAAAGGAAACAGATGAATTACAAGACCAAGCCAAGGAAGATGGAGGTGAGAGGCCTTGTGGAAAGTACATATGGTGCTGCGCAATGGAGATGAGGGAATAGGCTGGGAAGCGAGACGCTGCATACAGCACAGGAAGAGTTACAAGATTCTGGGTCTGGAAAGCAGAGGGGGCATGAGGCTCCATATCCAGTGAGATAAAAATTTGGTGGGCAAGAAGGTTGAGAGGGAAGTGAACCCTGTTGAGTACATGACTGGCTGAGGAGCCAAGCACAAGGAAGAGGCAAGATGAGGCTTCTGTTGAGTGATTTAATGAGAAAAGAAACAAAGCTTATGTGTAGTAGTAGTAGATGTATTGGAGCTGCACTGGCATACTCCCTTCATGAGCCAGATAGATTATGAACAGATCTGAGCAGATATCTCGAGCCCAGGATCCCTGAATGTCACTGCTCTGCTCTGGAACCATCTGCCAGAACGGGGTGTTGCAATCCCCTTCAGCATCTGTCTGGAGGGAGGACAGCAATCTATTAATGCACACAGACGCTCCATTAGCTCGGTGGCAAAATCTGTGTGTTGGCAATAACGCTTTGAACTCTGCTGATGACCTGCATGTGTTTTAGTACGACGCCAAATAATGAAACTTGCATCTCTGTATGCTTTGTTGTCTTTTGTTTGTTTATTTTTAGGTATATTTGGGAGAATGCATTTGTAAAATGATACTGAATGGGTCTTCTCTTAAAAATTGAACCTCTGAGGAACAGTACTCAAACATTAGGAAATGCCAGCATTTAAACCTTTTATATGTGGCATAAACATTTGCTTCAGTTCTGTATTTATAAAATGAACATGACACTGCCATGTAAGTTTAGGTCTTCTTTGCACCACACATCGTAAAGTTCTGCTCCTATTTCATCTCTTCTTAGTACCTTCTTTTACTTCTATATATCACTTTGCACCCTACACCAACTCCATGTTAGATTTGTCTCCTTTCTCCCCCTTCTCCCCCACCTTCTGATGGGACAGTTATATCCCCCTAGCTGCTTACATGCCAGCAGAAGGAGCGTAGGAAGAACAATCCCATGTGTTTTCAGTACTCATGTCTGAATCAAAGCAGTCATTACAGCAGAAAACCACACCTATAACCCTTGGATGAACACACTCCCTTGTTCCCTGCTTAGTAGTACAGGCACTGCTTCCTCAAACACAAGAGCCATGAAAATCTCCAGCATATCCTGTGAAGGCTCTTGGGGGAATTCAGCTGCTAAAATCAAAGCAGCCTATCGTAGATATGCACAAACAGCAATTATTCAAAGGCTTTTAACTTGGCTACATTTGGACTAATTTTCATACAGGGCAAGAGGCATAACCCTGGTTTATTCCTTTCCCTCCCCAGACAAATTTACGATCTTCACCTAATGCTCAGTTGCAGGAGAGCATTCTGAAGAAAGGATTGTCTTGAAAAGGATAATGTATTTGCTCATAGGACTTTTTCTTGGAAATGACTGAAAATCATTGCCTGAATTTTTCCAGGAAAAGATATAAATAACTGCACAGATAATGGGCAAGTAAAATTTCTGCCAAACAAGTTAAATTGGGTGAAGTTAGAAAGCAGCTGAGTGGAGGGTCTCATAGGAGGATATGCAACTAGGCATTATTAATGAGTGTAAGAAATGGTGCCAGCTTGATCACCTGTTAGAGAAGTGCAGGCGTATCTCCATGGCTCAGCGGAGCACAGGGCAGGGATTTCCAAGCTGGCTGTGACCCAAGCCTGTGATTTCACCCAGTGCTGTGTGGGTGAATGGCTGTTGGTCGTGGCCTCAGTGCGGTGTGCACACCGATAGCTTCTGCCACTGTGTGTGGTCCCTGCGCCCCGAGCACTTCTGCTGCAGCCAGGCGGGACACGTGCAGCACAGCTGAGCAATGAGCCGGCTCTCCTGAGCCCAACTTTAGTTCATTAGCTACGGAAGCTAAATCAGCTCCCTCCAGAGCAGGGACTAGAGCAACGTACTCCACACCGTGGCACGTTAGCTTTCTTCTTAGAGTCAAATCTGGCCTAGCTGAGGTGAACTCTTAACCTCTGTGGTATATATATCTGCTCTTCTTCAGCAGGGCATCACAAAAGGGTTGTGCCAAGGTGGGGGGAATAAAAGGTATCTCGTGTACCTTGAACTGCTTTGATGTATCTCCCAGCCCACCCAGAAGTTCTTTCAGGCAGTCCACGGGGAAATGCTAGCAAAGACTTGATGCCAGGTACTCTGTCTTTGTACTGTGTCCTGGGAGGCAAGTAAGCCAAGTTCTGCCATCCCATGCTGCAGAAACTTCCTTTAGTGTTACCTTAATCTAATTTTCCTTTGTATTTAATAAAAATCTATGGGTCTTGGGTTTTTTACTTCCTTTCAGGAAGCAACAGAGAAAAGCTCTCCTATTTGATCCTGCTGATGTTCGCTTTCCGACACCTGCCACCAGCACTGCTTGGCCACGTCCCTTTTATTTCCCATTCTCTTTCAAGTGTCTAGGCGACTTTGATATATTTCTGTCTCTGTCTGTAATGGCAACAGGATAGGGTGTTATTCTCAACCTGGGCTTGGCATGATGAGCCTTTTAATTCATTAAAGTCACATTCCTCGTCAGGAACCGTAGCCTGAGCTGGAGTTATTTTGCTCGGACTAAGGATGAGTGTACCAAGGACAGCAATATAAAGTACAAGCATCTATAAATGCAGCTTTGATTGGATTTCACCCAACCTCTTTAAAATTCATATATGATAATCAAAATGGTGAGTGCGTAGGGAGCATCGCATCCTCTTCAGTTTACTGCCCTAATGTAAAATCTCAAAATAAGGACTGTAACCAGCAGAATTCCAGCATTTATATTTCATGAGAGGATTGTCCTTGTGTAAATATTGGTTTCTTTAATGCCTACACTTCCATCTCTTTTTAAAAACTCCCAACTCAACAGCATCTGACAGCATTACATGTCTCTTTCTGGAGGCAGCAATGAAAATGTGCTGATAATTTGAGCCCTGGGAAGAAGTCTGTTCCCCGGTGAATTTCACCACAGTCACACTGCTCTGCCATTGTATTAGCTCTCTGCTGCAGTACAAGAATAGCAGCTCTCTCCACATTATAATAGCACCTCTCTCAGATCACATCTTACTGTCAAATAATCCCCCATTCCCAAATGGCTGGAAATTAATGATGGCTGAACCCATCAGCGCTAGGCTTATGCTAGTTACACAGTCCAGATCCCACAAAGCCGTTTTGCAGGGAATGGCACTGGACAAATTCCTGCAGGCTTACTTGGAGATTCTGAACCACTCCTCATACACTCCCTCCCATCATCACTAGCCACCCATGATTTGAAGAATTCTTCCCGTTTACCTCAGTCTTTGGAAACAGAGCTAGAGATTGCAAAATGGATGAGATACCATTTGTGTAGCATCAGTCATAAAAGGCAAGAGTTTCTTTCTTGCCCTGGAGACCTCTAAATCCTTTCCCTTCTTTCTCCAGATCTAAAAAATGTAGGAAAGTTTCCTGTACTGGGCAGTGCCTCTGAAAAGTGATAGAAGTAGCTGCCCAGGTTTCACTCCTTGCACTGTTGAGGGATTTCGATGACAAGGAAACCAACGTGTGGATGTATCTTTTTTCCGCTCTATTAAGGAAAACGCATGGCTGAGGTCAGAGCCCAGGACCACTTGCTACTTAGGAAAAATTGAGGCTCACGTACAATTTCTGTACCTCATCTCGGTTCAGAATTTTTTTTGGCATAACTGATGATAAGGGAATTCTCATCACTGTTTTTTTGTGTGGTCCTACTCATCATTTTCCACAAGTGAAACTTTAACATCTGGACTCCTGTTTCTCTCCTCCTGATAGTTTGATTTTGGGACATGAACTTAGTTAACATCAGACTGAAAAAACACTTTGATGACTGAATAGTTTATTGATTTTGTTATTAATGCCACTGAATATTCTGTGAATTATTTCCATTGTCCTCCCATGTTTTAATCACATCTTGGTAGTGACTTTTCTGTAAATATGGTTTCAAGCTTGTATGAGTTGTTACACATTGAACACAGACTCCGGGAAAGAAGTGATATTGGGGTATGCCTTTTTTTATTTGATGAATTGCACTGCAAAACCACAAATTCAACCTGATCTGTACATGTTTCCATAGTTAAAACCCTGAACCATAACTTTTGCATCATAATTATGTTGCATGCAGTTTTTTTTGCAGTTCGAGACATAAATATACAGACATATATATAGTGTAATTTTATCACTTGTTCATCTATTTATCCTATGCTGCTGATGAATTATATGATGGCTGAATGCCTTTATTCCAACTGGGGAAAGATGTAGCATATGGTCAGCTCAGAAGGCTCTGGAAATGACTCTTTGGCACCTGTCACAAAGTGATCTTAGATCTGTGTAAATGGTTCCTTCTACTCTGGAGATTAAGTACCAGATGCTGTCCTTTGCAAATAAAAACCAAATAGCAAGTTAGCTGAACACACTGGCCAATCTGCTATGAGTGCAAGCAAACGTGAACTCTACCATGCCTTTTGTCAAGCAGAAATTTCGTTGTGTGGACTATATTGAGAGGAGAAATCCTTTTCTGGATTGATTTTCCAAAGTGCAGTTTTGTCTATATTGAAAAGGAAAAGTCATTAAAATGAGGCTATATTTAAAGGATTTTTTTGCAAAAATGTCTATCATTCTTGGTTCAAAACAATGAACTTTTCCCCTTGCATTTTTCTGTCTGAAATTATACTAAGGAAAGCAGGTGATTTCAATGTATGGAAGTTTTTAGCATCTGTACATGCCTTAAGCCCTGCAGAGCATAGGTCCTGTTTCTCTCTTTTTTTTTTTTTTTTCCAGTATAAGAATATGAAGGCTGAAGTTCTGAGAGTTCTCACTATGCCTGGTAATAAGCCCAAATATCTGACTGTCTACAGTAATATTCAGACTTCAGGCACCTGAGTTAATACATTTTTGGAGTATCATTCTAGTGGGACCTGTACTGAGGTCACAGAATCACAGAATCTTAAGGGTTGGAAGGGACCTCATAAGATCATCTAGTCCAACCCCCAAGATGGTCATATACTTTAGCTTCTGGATTGTAGTCTTAGAAGGATCATAGTACATCTAGACTTGGTCCTATGCTGTGGGGAGTATGACCCATGCTGGCCTGTGTTAGTGGGGAAATTAATGCCTTCTTGGCTCCCCTGTGAACTTGCACCTTGGACCTTCTGTCATCCCGTTGTTTTTCTAGACAGAAATATTCCTCAGATGCAGGACTGCAAGATTTCCCTGGTAGGTCTGTCAGGTAAGTGAGACATTTAGGGGCACTATCAATGATTCCTAATTTCCCTCTCTTTTACTGTTTTTTTGGGGTTTTTTTTTGTTTGTTTGTTTTTGTTTGTTTTTGCTACACGCCATACTTTTTTGTTCTTTTGTGCTTTTGAGAGCAGCTCAAAGTGAGGAAAGATCTGACAGGTGGGAAGAGACATCCAACCCCTGCTGCTTTGTGCATTGAGATTCATTTTTGTCTTTGAGTATCAACAAAAAAGTATCCCAACCCTGTGGAGAAGACGTAATGGAAGGTTGATATGTTTAGTCACAGAAACAGGACTGCTGAAAGCAATGCTTGTTGGAAGATATCAGTTGAGAACTTTGTAGTTGAGGAAGAAAATTAATAATAATACTAACGTAAATGTAGGAAAGTTTTATTGGGAAAACAGGAGAGGTGGTGGGCGAAGGGTGATAGTGAAGAGGATCATGAATGCAAGATGGGGTGGGAGAAGTGAATATTTAAGGCTCAGGATTGTGGGTCCTGTTGCTTGGCATTCTCATGAGCTATGCTCTGTCACTACTGTCAGCACATCTTCCTTACATTGCCCTAGTTTCCCCCTTAATAATGTAAGGACAGAGGGTATTCCTTTTTCTTTCTACAGGGTAGTGAAGCAGTTCAGATGGAGGATGTTATGTATCATGTATAATCACTAATATATTATTACTAGACAAGGAGACAGGTCAAACCAAAAAAAAACCCAGCTTGCTCTGCTCACACTCCAGCATCCTTGAAAAATGTCATTTGAGCTACACAGAACTTGGCAGCAGTGCCATAGAATAACCTGCATGCTGGTTCTCAAGCAGATTGCCCTAGAGAGTATGGTCAAACCTGTCACACAGCAGGAAGGTGAGCTAATTACTTACTATGGGGCACGATATTACCTGCCTCAGGCTGTCCAGGACTTGGAGAGCTGCTCCCACCATGGCCTCTGACTGCTGCTACAGCAAGTGCTTGAGCTGTTTTTAAGCTGCTGTCTCTTCAAGTTCTGACTGTGGGGCAGTAGGCAGTAGACCTTGAGCAGTAATACTGAGGGAAGTCATGCAATACAGCCTCCAGTGAGGCCATGCCTCCCCAGTTACCCAACTGGCACATACCAGGAGAAACGATGTGGTGGGCCTTATGGGACCCACCTGAGGGTGCTGGAGCATGTCCAAAGAAGGGCAATGAAGCTGGTGAAGGGTCTGGAGCATAAGTCTGATGAGGAGCAGCTGAAGGAACTTGGATTATTTAGCCTGGAGGAGGCTCAGAGGACACCTTATTACCCTTTACAACTACCTGAAAGCACATTGTAGCAAGCTGGGAATGGGTCTCTTCTCCCAAGTAACAAAACAAGAGGCAATGGCCTCAAGTTGTGTCAGGAGAGATTTAGATTGGAAATTAGAAAGAATTTTTTCCCTGAGAGGATTGTTTAGACACTGGTACAGGCTGCCCAGGGAGTTGGTGGAGTCTTCATCCCTGGAGATATTGCATAGCTGAGGTACTGAGGGACATGGCTTAGTGATGGGCTTGTTAGTGTGAGGTTAGTGGTTGGACTTGATGGCCTTAAAGGTCTTTTCCAACTGAGAGGATTCTATAATTCTATGAAACACAGGCTCCTGGGGTAAGGATTGTGAAAAGTGATTGCTCAGCAGTTGTTCCTCTTTTTGTTATTATTACCAGTATTTTGACTAACTGCCACTTTGCCAAGGTGGTAAGTTTGATGCCCTGACTTCCTTGAGGCTCATAACAGGCTGTTACCTTTTGTCCAGCCAGCACTGTAATGCCCTGTTTTCTATCTTAAATCGGAGGAAGGAAGGGAGGTTTCTAAGGCTGGATGTAAATTGTACCAGCAGTGCAGTGTACATAAACCTTTTTGCACTGTGGTTTTGTACAATGTTAGGTAGTGGTTACTGCTGCAAGTGTCAGTGTGTCAATGAAGGGGAAGGAATGCTCACAGACCAGCCTTTTAACATCAGTCAGCCAGTGATTGCTAGCTGGGCTACAGCACTGCAGGTGTGGTTGGGAAGTGCCTGGGTAGAAAACACGTGTCACGCAGCATCGGATACGTGCAAAAAGATGTGTAAATTGTTACCAATACATCTGTACAACTTGTCAGTCAAGCAGAGCAACCTGGAACATGAGAGTATAAAATCTGTGCTTTTTATGTTCCAGCAAAACCCAATACAGACTATAATTTTCTCCTTGTCACTCTGCCCAGCAGGCAGCAAACATACTTTGCTCAAGTAACAGGATTTATCTATCTGTCACATTGCTTTCTTGTATACACAGTTCATGAAGGGCATTCTTTTACATAGTCCCCAGCTACTGATAGACCAAGGAGGCTGAATAAACTGGAATTTGATAATTAGCTGACTCGATGTTGCAGTGCCCAGCTATTTTCCTTTCCATCATCAGGAGATGGAACATTCTGAGTTCTATCCTCAGTTATACTGCGTGCACTGCAATATATGGGGCTCAGTGCAGCTTCAGCTTGCCTGACCTGCCCTCCCCAGCCCCTTCCTCAGGCAGAACTGCAAAGTGGCTTCTCAGTAGCACTGCTGAGAGGAGAGGAGGGGTTAAAGCAGGATGCTTTAGCAGTATATTGGTTTCATAACAAAATCTTTCTAACTTAGATCAAACATGTCTTCGTGGTATCTAACTATACCCAATAGGACTAATTGCACTGTGTTTATATTTACTTGAATGTACTTTTGAACCAGGTTCTCTCAATAGCAATAATGGGGCTTGCAAGGTAGCAGAGAACTCAGTTTTGCTTAGACCATGCAGCCAAATCAGCTGAATGGCTCAGTGCTGTGAAAAAACTCCTCCATCCCTTCCTGCTTTGCTTTACTTTTTTCCTACCCATGGGGTCCCATGCCTTTCCTGTGCTGGGTCTTCTCCTGCCTCAATTCCCTAGTAAACACAGATGAAAACTATTCCTCCATCTTCTTTTTCCTTCCCTACACTTTTTTTTTTTCTTCTTCTTTTTGGCCTGGGTTAGTTTAGCATGCTGTCTCAGCACAGAGAACAGTGAGAATGATCATGCTGAATCAGCTGAGAGCAGAGGGTAAGGAGGAAGCCTGAATCTCCCAAGCTGGTAGATCAGCACAGGGACTGTGGTTGCAGTCCCCAAGTAGGCTGGCCAGGAACCCCAGGGAGCTGCCTAGGAAAGCAACTCCCAGTGAAACCTCTGCTGCATCGGCTTCAACTCCTCACGGTACGCCAGCTCAGGTCAGTTCTCTCCCTGCTGAGGCTTTCATAAGAAAACAACCTTGCAGTTGACTTTAGCTGCAGTGCAGACAGCCTGCAGCATGGGGTTAGGTCTGCTAATTTTAGTTGTCTGAAAATTAGATGTCTAATCTAACCATCTCATTTAGGCATGCTCTGCAAGTCAGTGGGGTGTGTCAGAAGACAGCCCATCAATAGACAAACATTGATGTCCAAAGTAGACAGGAAGATTCCCTCGGTGGAGTTACTTAACTGTATCTGCTCTGGAGTTACTTAATTGTCTCTGTTGACTATAGAGGGACCTGAGGTTAGTTTCCTGAACAGACAAATTTAGAAGGAGTTAATCCTGCCCTTAGAGATCTGCTATTTCATCAGTATCAGAGCATTCTGCACCTCACATTCGATTGTAAAACTTGTCCTTAATACGTGCATTGTAACTGCCTCTATGAGCTGGAAATGCACGGGCATATTTACAACCTCTTCCACTCAGAATTGTGTCCCCAGAATCTGATTAAAGTAGCAAACAGAAGGCAACAAAAAGCACTCCTCCTGTTTACTTCATGGAGCTATAAATTATGTCAGAATGCCATGGGATTTTTTGTTGTATTTGATACAATTTGACTAGCTTGTAAATGATAGAGTTCTAGACAGAAAAATACAAGTGTTTTAATTCATCGTAGGCTCCTAAGTCTATTATTTTCTGATGGGACATAGAATTATTATTTTTTAAATGTCATTAGTCCCCAAAGCCACATATTATTATTTTTTCTAGCTTGCTTTTTTGTGTGTGTATGTGTGTGAAAAGCAAAAAGAAAACAACCACGATTCCCTTATTCATACAAGCTTACATTAAACTTCAGAACTGAGAGGCTATTATAGATCTTGATTGCTTTTCAGAACTAAAGGAGTGTATAAAATGTTGGTTATTTTTTCCCTGAGGACTCTAATTAATTATACAAATGTTAATGAAAACAGAAGAATGAGGAGAGTATGTGTAAAGTACTGAGAGTGCCTATGCTTTTTCTGTCTGATTTTGAAACAGCCTTCAATTAGTGTATGAATGTTTCTTATCACTCCTGAATATTTATTTTTTTTTCCTTCTGCCTTTAAGATTAATATTTCTTAATTGTATTGTAGTGACATATTAAAATGTGGGTCTTTCTAATCTATATCTCTGTGTGGCTGCAGTGTAAAATTGAGAGGGGGATGAGGAGAGATGAAGGAAAGAGGAGGGTGGTAACAGTTTAGTTTGTTTGAAGAAGTCTAGCTAGTTTCTAAGTTTAGTGTTGGGTTCTGGGATGAGGATACAGGGAGTTTCAGAAGGCACTGATCCTTTGTTATAGTTCAGTTTAAAAAAGGAAGTGATTGTACAAAAGGTTTTAAAGCACAGTGACTGGAAGGCTTCATTTTAATATTACTCTATAAGTGGAAGGTCTCTTGCAGGCAAACAGTGAAGTTTTAAGGTTAAAATCAACTAGCTTTTAAGGACTTTAATGGAATTTAATTAATAGCCAGTTGAAGGTATGCTTGCTTTGTGATGATAAGTGTTTCATCCAGACGTGAGAATAGATCTAGCTGCCTTTAATCCGTATAACTCCCCTTAATGCTAACTCTAATGATCTTCAAAGGAAGGGCAAAAGAAAATGATAGACAGTGTGTCTTCATGTTAACTCTCCCCACTGCAAATCTAGATACATTTACAATGAAGCTGCTTCTTATATGTAGTACTATTCCCTTGTTCCCCTAAAACCTATTACTGTCTTTGCATCTCTGGGGGCAAAGGGATTTGCCTTGGGGCCATGTGCCTTTGTTTGCATAACACATTCCCTGTGTGTTTATTAACATACTGTTAAACTATGTTCTCAGCATGAGCAGGCATCCTCTCAGGCCATGCCTGGGTCCAGGCATGCTCACACAGCAGAGATAATCACTGGAACTGAGCTGACTTCTCACTGAAAATGTGACTCCACTCACAGCAAGAGAGCAAATAGGAAATGACTTGGGGTGAGTCTCACTAAGCTGGAAAAATGAATTAGACACAGTCCTCAACAGAATCTGAAAACATTACATTCAGTGAAGAGAGAAAAGGTTAGAGCAAGAGGTTGCTTTCTATTCCCACTTTGGAATTGAAACGCATTTATGGGTACATTATACCTCCTTATGATGTGAGGTTTGTCTTTCAGTCATTACCCAGACAAGAACCCATTCATTGAGCAATCCTTCCATTCTTTATATACAGTTCAAGATTTGAGAGAAGTAGGTCTTGTCAGAGGTAAATCTCAACATTTTCCTGTGGAAAAAAACTCAAACAAACTTAAAAATTTGGAAGTGAAATTGTGGAAATTGCTCTGACCTTTGAGGCACCATCCTTTACAAGATGTGCTAAAAAAAATTGGGCTGCTCAGGCTTACATCAAGTTTACAGGAACATAAATTGCCACAATTGAGCTGCAAGCTTTATGCTCTTAAATCACATCATTATTTTTGGGGATATTGGAAGGGAAGGTAGAAAATAGCAGATTTCCATCCATCTCAAGAAATAATAATAGCCTTACTGATTGCCTTCTGTATTTTGCTGCAATACGTTAGGTCATTTTTAACCCAAGCATTTTAAAGAAAACTTATTTGAGAAAACATCTACTATCCAGGACAAATCATGACATATTATTTGTCTGATAAGGTGAACCTAGTTTATTTTTGTCTGGACTGTAATACACAAAGGCACAGACAGAGAAGGTAAACTTACAGAAACCCATAGAGTTACAGAATTATGTCAATTTATACCAGTAGAGGATCTAATCAACATACCTCAAGGTTATAAAGATAAAGCTAGCACTTGACTTAAAATAAAAGTGAGGAAGACTTTAATAAGGCAAAAAACAAAACAGCAGTAGGAGCCAAACAAAAGGAAGAATAAAAACCGTGTCAGCTTCTGTAAGAGCTACATTGCCATCTTAACATAGTTTCTGATTTAAAACCAACTGGACCAGCCACAGGATTACATGAAGGAGCAGTAATTTCCAATTAATCATTAGTGCTGTGATACTGCACACAAATGACTATGAGCATTTTTATATTTTTGGTGATGGGGGAAGAAAAAAAAAAAAGAAAAAATGAACTTTGTATATTTTGTACTAATAAAAATTTTATCCTTAGCCTTTGTCTGCTAGGTTACCATTGAACTGATTTGAAAGTACCAAAACCAAGTACTGCTAGAAATTCCCCCAATAGATACAAGGCCTCTGCACCTGTTGGGCAGTGGATTTAAGTAGAGACTAAGTGGTACCAGCTGGCCTTCATGCCCCAGTGCTTATATGGATTCATTCATTAATAGGCCAGAGAGCACTAAGGTTCTTCCTGAAACGTGGAGGTTTAGGTTTGTGCTGCTCAGGGTGAGTAACTTCTTTTCCTTGTCTTATTCTGTGAGATGCATTTGTTCATTTATTAGGAGACAGAGTGTGTAGAATGCTAATAAATAACGTAGTATTGATAGCAAAAGATAATCCAAATAATAGAAACTGTAGAAGGAAAGTGTATGCTCCCTAGGAGGGTATTTATTGAAAGCTGAGGTGTAACAATAAGAAGCTCTGCTCACAAATCTCTAAAGGCAGCTTTGCGCTGCTTCAGCAGTGCAGAGCGACTTAAATCCAGCTTAAATTTCCAGTGGAGTATGCTTTTGTGTAAGTGACTTCTCTGGCTTTGTAAGGCTATCATAAGGGACATGACAAGGCAAGAGCTGTGGCCCAGGTGACCTGTTCCCTCATGATTCATGCAGATGGTTTTGAAGCCTTTGCTTGAGTTACTGTGAGCACAGTTCAAATGTGGCTTGGGAGTGCAAGCAAAAGTTTATCATCCTTGTCTGTGTTTTCTTGATGAGAGAAAAGAGAGGAGAGAAACTCCCAATAACCTAGCCATGCATAAAAACAGGTCATGCTACAAACCAAGTTGGTTTCTGGTAGTGATTTTGTTTTGACTAAAAGTCTTTTCCTGAAAAAATGCCTCTAAAGTGTTGATCAAAGTACACATAAGTCAGACTGTCTGCACAAATGAACTTTGTGCTAGATAAAATCTTGAAGGTGTAGTGATCCAGTGTTTTCTGTTCTCATTCCTTATGAAGAATTTGTGTGTGCCCTGTGTTACTCCAGTGTCTAAATACCTTCTAGTCTTTAGTATGTTTCTGTGCATGGCATTAGTGTGATGTTAATACAGTAACACATAACAAATTTTGACACTGCCTGTGGAGGTAGGAGGTCGGTAGGCAGTAGAACTCTAATCAGAGGCATTGGAACCAGCAGAACATCTAGATGCTTTGCAGTAAGATGTTGCATTGTCTTGCTTTTAGATGTTAAGTGCCTACAATGGGCACTAGAAATCTGTTAAGCATCTATAACCCCTACAATGCATATAGTAATTTAGGCCTTTCTAAGGGAATCAAAATCCTCTAAGTACAGGCAGGAATAAGCTGCTTACAGGTGACAACAAGAAGCACGTGGCCAAGTATTGTATCTGAAATTGTTGATGGTCTCTCAGATGGGACACTTACTGCCTGGATCTTATCTTCTGTTTGCCTTCTGTCCTTCCTCAGCTGAAGGAATCTGGTTCCTACTTTTCACTTACACTGCTGCTGGAAGAGGACAAAAGAAAAATAGAAACAGCTGTGATAGTGAAAGAATCCTCTTCCTCATTCTTGTAGTTAAGTGTTTGTAGGTAGCAAGAGAGAGTTTTAGCTAATTCCAAACTTCATCTCCCAGGACACCAACTTAGCTACAAAAATAGTTTGACTTTGGGAAACCATCTGTTTCTTCTGTTGAGAATGTTTCATTGTTGGGAGTAGAAGGAGGAAGGATTACAACACCAGCAAATTGATTAAGTGTGGGTTGCAATTTCTCTCTGCTATGGCTAAGAGAGTACAGAGAGTATACAAGTAAGAACTGGACTCTGTGTCTCCTTGCTTCTGTCTGAGTTTACTTATCTGCTGGATTATGTGACTGTGGGAGTGCACCAGAGAAGGGAAGGAGCAGACTGTACACGATGCCAGCTGAGGGTTTCAAATGTTTCTCTTCACTTAAGTCTCTTGCATAAGGCTAAGTGATTTGCCTATCATATAAAAACATCATGGTGAAGTAGAGGCTTGAACCTAAATCTCTAAGGTCTAGGCTGATAGTTTAACTGCTTTTTATGAGGTCCCCATTTGAGTGTGCTCACTCCCGTTTGTCAGTTTTTGGCCTAATTTACAAAGGTAAGATTTCTATGAACAGCAGAAAGCCTGACTCTGTGTTACAGCTTTGTACCACAGTATGTTTCTTTAGAGTAATACAATCGTCTCAGACACTAAGAATCACTGATCTTTCTTTCTGCAAACTAAATCAGCCTGGTAATACCAAAATGGGAACCTGTCACACTTGTGATTGGACTGAACTAAATGAGATCAGCTGTGGTTATCTTTACACTTAGGTTTCTTGGCTAAAGACAAATCATAGTAAGTTGAGTATATAGGTTGTGTGTTTCAATACCTATTTCCACATAGGTGTCCCTTGAAAAAGGGCAAGTTGCCTTTTAGAGTTGCAGTAAAGGGTAGCATCTTTGTATGTATCAGTAACAATAATTATCCTATCTCAGAAGTTACAGAGTGTGAAACAAAAGGGTCATGCTTCTATAGAATAAAAACAGGTAATATTTTTTATGGCATGCATTTACTTCTAGGATCTGCATGCTGGCAGAAACATGGAAACTATTATAAAGGAAAAAAATCCCTTTCATTTGCAAGGGCCCGTGAGATGTTCTGTGTTTTGAATGAAGCTGAAATGAACAATATTTGTTATTCAACAATAGTTGTATGTGCAGTGTGCCTTGCCTTTTTTCCCTGTTCACTGGTGCTACTTACCTGAATTTGCAGAGCTGGCAAAAACTGTTATATTTTGAGAACTGTAGCTAAAGAGCAAGGAAGTGGTAGGGGAAGGAGAAGGAAAGAGTTCTTTTGTTTTCTATTTTTCTTCTTAAACTTCTGGCAATACACTGAAGATTTTTAAAACAGTTTCAATATGAGAAGTAGGTGCAAAAAGCCTCATTTTGAGGATTTGTATATTATTGCAATAATTTCTATATCGACTCTATGTACTACTTGGGCAAAATCAATGCGTACATATGATTTCAAATATTGATTAACCTTGTAACTATATCCTGGCATCTGCTTATTTTTTCTCTATTACCACCAGCCATAATGCTTCTGTAGATTAGTTGTTTATTCAAATGTACCAATACCAGAACTATCTATAGCTGTAAGTATCTTACTGGAATTGAACTCTGTAATATGTGTGAATGTTTACACTGTTTTAACAATTCTCTCTGCAGCACTAATGGATTTTTTTTTTTTTTACTTAAATATTGTAGTATTACAATACACAAACTAGAAGATGGAAATGCCCTCACTGAAAGGCAGTTAGCAGCTCAATGCTTAAGTAATTTTGGGAAATAAGTAGTGTTGTGAATCTCCTTTTTTTTTTTTTCCACCTTTTAAAGCTATATTCTGTTAGACTATTTTTCATAACAATTTGCATATAAAGTTCAGGCACCTGAATGCTATCCCATCTAATTCAGGAATTCAGACTATTTCCTCCATCCATTTGCTGTGTTACTGAAGGAAACTGCATCTAGTCTACAGCAGCATCTCTTCGACACTGTCAGGAATAATTTCTAAATACTTGGTGTATTTTTGAGTTTGAAGTATGGTGATCTCTAAAACAACAATATCAATTGATATTTTGGAATTGATTAGAGCATTCTGTCACTACATTAACTATTGCTTTAAGGGATTATGCTTGACTGACAATACAGTTGTCTATGGGAAGACAAAGCCTCTATCCTGCCATGTGAAGGAACACAAGAAAATGCACTCAGTTCTTTTATTCCTCTGTTAGTTTTACTTTGATTCAAAAAAAGAGCATGCTTGCCTAGCCAGAGGAAACCACAAATGGTATTTTTAGTTAATAGGTTACACAGAGAAATAGGAAAACAAAAAAGAGGGAAAGCCCTGTTGTGTGAGTACTGTGATAAATAGCTAACAAATTAATACTTGTACCTAGGAACGTAAACATGAATATTAAATGATACCCAATTTGAACTTTCCTCTCTAATTGGACAGAAATTTATTTTCTTGGATTTTCAGGCTTGCCCTTAGACTGGGAGCTTCAATATTAAACACAGAACTCAGTCTGCCAGATACATGCTGCTGACATTGACTGTACCAAGAGAGTCTGAATTCTCAAGTCCCAATTCATCTAACATTCATATTGATCATGTGCAAATGTTTGCTCAGCATAGAGTTTTCTGAAGTGTTCTTAAAGAGGAGAGCTCAAGTGTGCTTACCTCAAGGTCTCCTCTAGATAAACTGGGAGGGTCTGTCAGAGATGAGGCTAAGAGCAAAACAACCTGGTGCTCGTTAGCAATTGTCCCTGGGTTGGCTCTTCTAGTGTCTCAGTTGCTTTAATATTTTAGCTTACATATGGCCCTTAACTCCCAAAATACTCCAATCCTCAGTGTGTTCCTGTGTGACGCGTGGTTTTTTCTTCTTTTTTTTTCATTCTGTTTGAGTGGAACAGGTCAAGGAATCTCTGTAAGCAGTGTTTTTCTAATTCTCTGCTTCCATACTGGAAAACTATTGATTCTCCTTGTGCTTTCTCTAGGCAACTGGCATGTGACTGGCGGTGCCTGGTAGAGTAGCTATTATTTATGCTAAAATGTTTGTTCACATCCCTTCTCAAAGCAACATCATCTTTGTTGACTACTTGTCTTTTTATTTTTCAAACCACAGAAATGTCACCTTCCTTTCAGCCTGATCTATTTGCTCATGGTTTTTGATATTCTTCATTGATGTAGCTCTTGGGTATGTGAGACTCTCCATGATGTTCCTTCTTTACAACAAGGTCAGTGATGTCTTGCCACGGTGCAGTGGCTCAGATGGGTATGCCTGCATGCTGCCTGTTGATCTGTTGCTATAGGCACAACCATTTCCATCATCCAAGAGTCAATGTAGAGTCAATTTTCTCGTTCTGCAGTATCTGGAGGCAGCTGGATGGCGTTTGCATCTGCAAATTGGCTTGATCTGCCTTTTCCCTCAACAGTTTTTGACATGTTGTGAGGGACTCTATAGAGCAGTTTTCCACTTCTGATTATTTTTCAAAATGTGATGGGAAACATCAGTAAACAGCATCTTGAGCCTCATTTGTTTGTGTTTTTTTTCAATTTATTATACAGTGGGGCCTTTGTGGCAGGAGTTACCTCCTTGAGTAGTAACTCTCTTCTCTGCCTTCTGATCTGTCCACGATCTCTTCTGGGATTTCTGGGTGGTCAGAGTTCCCCAGTCAAAGCCATTACCTGACCAGTGCCACCCACTTACCCCATGTAGTGTTGGTCACACTGCAGAAGCCCAGATCAGCTAATTAACAAGTCCTGAAATGTGATGTATGGCAGGAAAGGGAGCAGGTAAAGGAGCAAACAAACCACTGTGGAGAACAAAATGTTGTCACTGTGACCAGCAACAGAAAGTTGCCAAGCAACAGATAAACAGGTATAACAACTGTAAATTCAGTCTAGCACATTCTGATCAAATCTATAGTTATCTTTAGCCCCATGTTCGGTGCCAAAAAAGATTGTTGTCGACTGACACCAGGTGATGGAGTCCCCAAACAGTGTCTTCCTCACACCAGCTCCCCTGGTGCAGCACGGGGAACAGAATTAGAAAGGCAAATATGAGGAGGAGGAAAAAAAACCCTCCTGGGTCAAAACACAAACTGTTTAATAAGTGAAGAGGGGAAAGTAAACAAAAGATGCAAAAGCAGTCGCTCGCCACCAGCAGCCCAGTGCCTAGATGGACTCCAAGCAATGACAACTTACGAACATGGCAGAAGATTATATTGTATGGTATGAAATAGGCTGTTGGACAGCCTGGGTCAACTGTCGTGGCTGTCTCCACCTCAAATGTTTTTCCTACCCCTAATCCACTTGCAGGGGTGGGTGGAGTGGGAAACAGAGAAGTCTTGATATGGTGCAAGCATTTCTGAGCAATAGCTAAAGCACTAGTGTGTTGACAACATGAGTTCAGCCACAAATCCAAAACCTCAAAACCACACAGGCTGCTATAAGGAAGATTAGGTCCATCCCAGCCAGACCTGGTGAAGAATAGTAATGTCTTGTAGAATAGCTGCTCTTTATTCTAGCCACAGGCTTGCATCCCTTCTCAAAATACCACCACTTCTTCTCACCACCTGTCTTTACTTTTTCAAACTGATGAAAAGCTGAAGTCGTGTAAAGATGAACTTCTTCCTCTTTTACGAGAAAGAAATAGCAGATCTATGTGAAACATATGGAAGAAATTTAGATCAAACCTATACATTTATGGTATGACACGTGATAGAGGCTCCAGCTGCAGACTATGGTTAGTGCATGACGTGCTGTACAAACACAGGATCAAAATGTGGCTTCTGTCACTGTTTCTGTATCAGAGACAATGACAAAGCTGTCTGTCTGAATCCAGACATGGGTGTGACTAGCAGCAATTTCATCTTATGAGGAGCTGAGCTGCTGGTGATAGGCATTCCTCCAAAACCAATGCAGATTTAACTATGGAGAGCAGATTTTTTTTTCTCTGTATGCGTGTCTGAACACGAATGGAAAACTTGGCTTCAGTCAGTAGTCAAGAGATGGCTTGACCCTGAATATGCTTGTAGAGAGGAGAAGCTGGTCCTTTCATAGACCTTAAGGATGTGATTCACTTCTAGAGGGGCAGAGTGCACCTCAGCTTCCAAGCATTTCTCTGTGCAAGTGAGAGCATGAACACTTGGCACCTTTCAGAAATTCCTTAAATGTAATGGAATTGGGATCCTTGCAACAAATTTAAAGTCTGTGACTGATGTGGTAAAAGTCTGAATTTCCCCCGTAGTCAAATTCTATTTCTAGTTTAGCAAAACAAAAATCCTTCTTTACTGGGGATATGCAAATTACATGTATAGACTACTTCAGCTTTAGACACAATTTCCAAGCTGGCATATGGGATCTTAATTCACTAATGATTACTTTGGAGGCAAGTTTCTCCAATACAATGCTGTAATGGAAATCACAACCTTGTTGAGAGGGTCTTGTCTTGTATTTGCAAGTGCTTCTTTGTTTTTCTGTGGAAGCATCTTTTGCCTTTAAATGGAAGTATTTGAAATCCAAGAATGACTTTCAGAAGCAAAAGACCAAAGAGTTGGGAAACATCATGTCAGCAGATCTAATGCCTCCAAACCAAATAATTGCAAGGTGTTTCACTTTCTTGAGCTCCTCTGATATTTTGGCTGAGTCTTTAATATATTTTTAAACTGAGATATAAATGTAATCTCTCTGAACTTGATTGTAAAGACATGTTCCCAGCTAAAAAAGAAAGATCAGACAAACAAGTGGTTTTTGATGGGCATTAAAGGCTTGGTCGTTTTTTCTCTTCTAAAGTATTATGACATACTAATAAACCCCTTTTTCCCTTTAATGCCAAAGCAATGCTACTGTTAATAATGGCATGAGCCACCTCTAATCATGAGAGAAATGAGCTGGCCCAAGCAATATTCTGCTTGAGAGATTTGTTCAAGCAAATGTGCTCCTCACCCCTTCACACTAGAGGTTGCTGAAAATAAGGAACTTGATACCTTAACATGATGCACAGCTGCCACGTGTTTTCTTCTCTGGGTGAAATACAGGAATTTGATTTGTAAATTCTCAGTATTCAAGACGTGCTATCCTATGTAGATATAGGAAAAACTACTTTGACAGAAGTAATCTTATGTATTAGACAAGTTTTTGACACTACTCTTAAAGGAATAGGGAGTTAGAAGTATGTGCAGCCATATGTGATAGACTCGTCTTCACTGGAAATTCTGATAAGATGAAAGAAACATGCTGTCTTGATACCATCCTTACGTATAGGTCTGGATGGCAAGATGTTCTGAGATGCCTTTCCACATTTTGTTTCTGTCCCCTTGTATTAATGTGAGTGTTCAGGTCACATTTCACCACGTCAAAAGTAGCTGCTTCTCTTTTACACTTCACACTGAAAATGTGTAACTTGCTTTTAAGTGCCACCGTAACCCCACAGTGAACTATGGAGATGAGGCAGCCGTGTTGAATTGGAAAGGATGGGGACTGCAAATGATCATTTATCTCTCTTAGACAGTCTACTTTTGACCTTACACCTGAGGTCAAGAATGAGGGTGCTGCTTTAGCATTTCCACTTCACAAAATGCTAATAGAGGGTAAATAGACAGAAGAGCCCTTCTGAGGCTGCAGCACAGTTGATGGGCCAAATTTCTGCTCCACCAGGTGACCCCAGCACTCAGTGCTGCCCTGTTTTTCTACCAGGTGTGTGGAAGCACGGTCCCTGTGCTACAAGAGTGGAGGCCAGCTCTGTAGATCATCCAAAACCAGTTATGTGGTCTCTTTTTTGGAGGGCGAACTTAGGAGAGGTGGGTAAGTGGTGGACACCACAGATGCACAGGGGGTTTTATTGGTTCTCTTTTAAAGCAAAAGTCAGCAGTTAATGATCCTCAGAACAGTAGCTCTCTAACCCCATTTCTGAAGCTTGAAATCGTTTCTCTCTGCTCTTTTCTGGGACCATGAGTTTCCTGGCTGTTAACTGGATACTTCACCCCCAACAGAAGGAATAAAGAATGACTCAGGTTCATGATGTGAACTTGTTGGGGTTTTTTCCCCAAGTACTTCTAAATAACACTGCTGCACAGTATTCTGCTTTTGGAGGCTGAAGAAGCATAATATGTTATTTTCGTTACTGCAGTATGAGCTGGAAGCTGAGCAGGTGTAATGGGACAGGAAGATCAGCTGAGAATTTCATTTGTGGGACGTGTTCAGGCTCAAGTGTGAAGTGCCTGAGCTGCTGTTTGAGCTGAGAGATTCAAGAGTGTCAGAAAAGCTGCAATGAGTAGGGGATGGGAAGGGATATGCGTGCCAGGGGGAAATTTTCATAAGGGGAAGAAGCTATGATGTGTGAGTACAAGGAGGAGAAACAGAAAGCAGAGGAAGGTACAAATTAATGAGTGAAAGACCTGTGTGGAGTGTGCTGAGTGGGAGATGTGATGTTCTGTCTGTTTAACTGCTTGTGTAGTGCTCAGCACAAGCAGCCTACAGCTATGTGTTGGTGAGGGAAAGACTTCTTAACTGCTATTCACGAAGAACTGTTAATAGCCAGGGGTGGGAAGAGTATTACGGTCTGTGGCTTTAATCACAAATTTATAATAATGGTGATTTTTCTAGTTCTTCAGGGAAACAGATATAGGACCTGTGATGACTTCATATTTCTTAATGCAGGCTTAGGTAACATACAAATAGTGCTGGAAATTCTTGGCCTATTGAATTAATTGGTAGAAATTCTCTTGCAGCTCCATCTTGGCACCTAATTCTCTGAGGGACCTTTGAAAAATCTTAACAGCAGGTACTCCAGATGCTGTCTTTTTTTCCCCTGTAGTGTGCAAGGGTGCATTGAAGCATCTTCATGGGAAAATGTGATTAGGAATGTATGTGGTCTCTTAATTAGGGAGTGAATGATCTATTCTCTTTGTTGTTGACCTTTTTTTTTTTTCTTTAAGAAGGATGACACTGCCTTCAAGACCAGTCTTCAGACAGTGTGAATTGGTCCACAACTGTCCGTACATCTGTGCTGGTTAATTTTCACCAGATGAGAGTCTAACCTGTCAAGTATAAGAACACTGATGGGGAAACATTGCCTAGTTTTCTGGCAGAATGATTAAGACTTGGTCCTGGATCACTGAATTCAGAGAGAGTTTTGCATTTGACTTCAATCAGATCAGGATCAGAAGCCTTTTACCAGAGTGTGAGGGTCTAAGCAAGGGCATCCTGAAAATGCAACTCTTGCTCTGTGAGTGAGGCTGTTGGTGTGACAGTAGCAAGAGGTAGAAAGAGTCTTTCTGCAGCATTACATACTGATATCAATATTTTAATTAAAAACAAAGATCAGAGATTTGAAAAGAAATTCAGAGCTTTTATGTAGAAAATGTGAAAAAAGGAAATATATTTTTTTGTTTGCTGGTGTTGAATGGCATCAGTTGCTGATAGCTGTGATAAATTCAGAAGCAGAGACCTAGAATAATGGTTTGCTTATTAATATTTTATTTCTTCAGCACCCAGAGAAACCCATTGCATGGGGCACTGTACAAACATATCATGGAATATTCCTGTGTCCTGAAGAAAGGTGGAAAACAAAAAATCCAGCAGGTTAGGAGAATAGAAATCCCAATATACTTGGAGTCTTTCTACTTCTACAGTTGCTATAACAGGACAAAGAGTATTTGTGACCTTACAGCACTTTAAATGTTTGGAGTATTAAAGAGCTGTAGTCTTTTTGAAAGAGCTATGTGATGAGGACTGCCCAGTACATCTGATGTAAACCTATTCACTTTAGGTAGGAAGGAACAGAGAAGGGACAAAGCCCCTATTAGCTTCAAAGGACAGAAATGTTTATTTACATAAAGGCAAAACGTGTGTCCTGTCCTTGAGCACTGCTCTCTAGTTTGAGCTTCTCATATTTTCCAGCTGGAAAGCATGAAGCAATTTCATATGTGATCCTCTCTGTTACTTTTTTAGAGACTGTGTAATGTTTTCTGCATCTTACCAGAAACTTTTGTGGAATTCGACTATTATATGCATGATTCTGTATTCATCAGTGTGGTTGCAGCACTATATCGAAGTGTGGATGTGTCCTCAAGAGTAAGCACTAGTCACCTATCTCATGTTCTTAAAATGGGTGCACCATAGACCTTGTGGAGGAAATAGGGCTTGAGTTTAAGATTATTGACTGTAGGTAGAATAATTTCAGAGATAATAGTTGTGTTATTACTTGTACAAGAGGCAAAACCGAACAAAGAAAGTGAGTGGGAACTTAATATTACATTTAGTGAAGAGTAAGCAGAATCAAGCAAGGACTTCACAATATTGGTAGATGATATTATTAAATGTGTAATGAGAGTCTTAGGAAAATATATTAGCTGACATGGCCAAGGATAATTTCTGTAGAATGTGAGAGCAAAGGAGGGAGCTTGACGATTCCTGGAACAGGCCACATCAATGTAGAGTTAGGAGACTGGGAAATGCTTTATTTTTTAAATGAGAGGCCTTTAGGAAAGCCAGAAAATTGATTATGCAAGATTTTAATTACTGAGATATTGATTAAGATCATAACTATGCACAAATTAAGAAAGGGTACCTAGTGCAGCACTGCTTCCTTAAGCTGTTTGTGAGCTTGCAGTCACATGGTCTCTTGAATCCAGCCCTGGAGAAATGAGACAATTGTGACAAATGAGATGGAGAGGATCTATGGAGCACCTCGGTCTCAGTCTGGGAAGAATGAGGAGTGCTTAAGGAAGAAGCACAGAGTCAGTGTTGGGGTTTTTTTGAGGTTAGTAAAGGCAAATTTTGAAGAAATGCGCCCAAGGAATTTCTTCTGATTATGGAAATCTCCATCTGTACAACTGAAAAATAACTGTGATTTCCTCAGAGACTGTAATTAAAATGTGTCCTGGTTAAGTCTACACAGGTTAAAGGCTGATGGGGGTAAAGCCAGCATGAAATTAGCATAAAGTATTAAGCAGGTACTTTCTTAAGCTACAGCATAATCAGTGCAGTAAGGAGCAGGGTAGGATGATACACAGAAATGGAAAAAAAAAACCTGCATAATTCTCTTTCATTTAATCCCAACAGTTATATTTCTCTCCCCAGTCCCTTTTCTAGGGCATGCTTTTAGAGCTAGAAATGTTTTGTCTGCTTAACAAGATAAGTGAAGGTGATTTTAACAGGATATGTTGAGGATATGCAATGGAGTATTATCAGTTGTGCTGTGTAGTCTATGGATAGCTGCTTTTTTTTTTTCATGAAAACCACTTTGCTCTCTTTTCTAGCTTTTGCAATGATCCAGAGTAGAGGTGTTGGAGGAAGGAGGTGAATTATAGAGAAGTAAGAAACAGTCCTGGTTTTACCACCCACTGACAGTAATAACTAGCCAGGCTTGAAGTGAGGAAGCAAGCCATGTCCTTTTAGGAGATAAACTATCCTACTTCTTAAGGAGCATATGAAATATTCCTATTCACAACAGCTCCTGAAGGAAAGCAGTTGCATTCTCAGGCACAAGGGAAGGTCATCTTATGAGAGGCATTTATTTTGGGGGAAAGGAAAAAAATGAAACCATCACCACTTTTATTCCCCCCTCTATTCATAGTGCAGAAAGGGCCAGAGCAAGCAGTTCCAAGAAAAATTAAGTGGCTCAGAAAAAAAGCTAGGACAGATCTGTTCAGTAATGGTTTTATTATCTATTTTCCATAATGAAAGAATGGAAATAAGCTTTATTTAGAGAATCTTTTTCTTAAGTTACTGGAATAATCAGATAATTTGCAGTAAAGCATGAAATGGCCTGGCCTGTTTCAAATAAACAAACCACAGCTATTCAATATAACCAACATACAAGCCTGTGTTCAGTGAGAAACAAAGTTAGTTATTGATGTCTTTGTTCTACAGAGTCCTTTTTTATAAATCCATTAGGTTTTCTGATCAGTGAAATGTGATGAATGGGAAGATGCAAGACAGGAGTCATGTATTTTTAAAAGTCTATTTAGCTTAGAGATGATTTTTGAGGAAAATGGGGCTTTATATGTAGCACCCAGATTTGTGGCAGAACCTACATATAATTTTAATGTCTTTTTAAGGAATATATTTTGATTGTATTTGCTAAATAACTTGGTAAATGTAAAAATAATCTCCCCAATGGTGGTGAGACAGAGATCAGGAAGGAAGTCTTCGACCCCTTAAAGTGCTGTGGAAAATGTCATTTTAGTTCTGTCATCTACTGAAAGGATTTGAACTCTGATTTCTATGTCTTCATGAAGTACTCTCCTTATGTTCCTGTATGGCTGCTCTTACTCTCTCCTATCAAAACCATTTCATTTATATAACGTACTTTATCCACTCATTGGACTGTTGCCCAAGCCCTGAGAGTGTTACCTCCTGTGAGAGTACTCAGGCACTCTGGATAACCATATATTCAGACCCCTTGCGTTTTACTCCTGTGCACAGACGTGTGCACAAAACCTCACTCTTGAAGTCCATGACGTGACTTTCTGCATTAATCCAGTCCCATGCAGCCCCTGAATGGAAAAGGAGAGTAGTGAAAATCCTTCCATGCCTTCCTTCCAAGACTGATCACCTTGGAATGGATCATCACCTCACTCCTAAAAGCAGAGGTTAAAGAAATATGCAGAGAAGTAGGAGAGGATAATTATATCCTCATGTGCTCCTCTGCTTTCCTTAGGTGATAGCAGGGACCTGCACCCTGTTTTCTTGAGCTCTTTGTTTGACTGTGACACTTGCTTCTGTGGCCACCTGACAAGCTCGTGCTGTGGTGAGGCCAGATTGGCCAAACTGAGCACCTTTTCTTTTCATTGCCCAGATAGTACAAAACTTTAAATGGGAGAGATGTTTTTTAGTGATCCGTAATTGATCCTTTTTCTTCCATATGATTTCTGATATCATAAGTAACTGGAGTTGCCCCTTTATTTTTCCTAGCCTCCTTTTCCCACGTTTCCTAGTCTGTTACATGCTTCCCTGTCTTCCATCTCTTGATGAAGTGCAGATATGGTGGGAATGCTTATCTGTACTGTGGGGCCACTTTCATTTACAGTTCCAGTACTAGCTCTTCGTTTCCAAAATCTAGGCTGCTGCTGAGGTCTGCGTTTTCTCTCAGCCCCAGTGAAGCCAGGTGAAGGTTTTTTTCAATCTCTCAGTACAGAAAATTACGAAGGAGCAGGGAAGAACAATTTTAGAGTGGATAGATGTTCAGGCCAGGACTACTAAAATGAAGCAGAGGAAAAGATTTAGTGGATAACTATACATTTTTAGTCTTTTTGCTATATGAGCCTATTCCTGCCCATTAGTCATTTCTGTTGCACAGTGAATATAAACCAGAATTAGTATTTTGAAGTTAGGGCAGGGCAGGCAATTTAAATCAGCTGAGGATCTGTTCTTTGTTTTATAACCAACAGATTGTGAACTTTGTCCAGACACACTTGCTATGCCCCTCAGCTTTCCATGTTCTTGCTGTGGCAGATAATGGTTGGAAGTTTTTGCTGGCTGCTGTAAGTGAAAGGTAGTTCTCCTCATCTTTTAAACTTAGCAGAGATTCACAGAAGCAGCAGGGTTCAAAGTCACGAAGCCTTTCTAATATCCAGCAACCATGTAATTTTTTTTCCTTATTAAAGACATTTGCCTAATTTTTATGTAAATAGCCACAGCCTGGTGGCCACTCTAATCCAACAGCATTACTGCTGGCAAACAAGGGATTAAGAAGAAAATGCTGTATTGAAATTAAAGCTGTAGGGCCTGATACAGCCAGGTTACCATTAAATTCTATAGATACTGTATCCTTCTTGCCAGCTCCATTGCGCTTTAATCCAGTGCTCAGGGTTTTCTATAACTAAAAAGTACTACTTTAATCCTTTTTTCACACACTGTATTGCAAACCTTGATGCTGAATAATCCACCGAGGTTTGCACATTTGTTAGATCTCTGCTTCATTAAATTACCAAATTTTATTGGCA
Organism: Urocolius indicus; assembly: GCA_013401255.1. Lineage (NCBI taxonomy): Eukaryota > Metazoa > Chordata > Aves > Coliiformes > Coliidae > Urocolius > Urocolius indicus. Next base: position 335,882 of record WBNH01011214.1, on the reverse strand, counting down.
GCAGAGCAGGGTGGCAAAATGTCAACATGGCTTTGCAAAGCCAGCAGTTGCTCATTTCTAAAGATGAATATGATCTCTATTAATGCCTGTTTACTACATTTCAGCACTAACCTTTATAAAGCGATGGAGGCATGGGAGGAACTCCAGGGCCGGCTTTCAAAGTGCAGTAACACTTTTTTTTTTTTTTCTCAATGAATGTTTGACTGAACCAAGAAACTGGGGAATATGGGTTTACAAGGGCATTGAATCTGAACTCCACTGCTAGACATTTTGGGATTTGTTTGGTTTTGCACTGTTAGTGATATCATATGGTCTTTGAGCATTCATCAGTATTGTGGCATTTGATACTGCAAACATGCCAAAAGAAACAGAAGCCCAACGTGAAACAGCAGGATCAAAGTTGCGTATGTTTTCTAGTGGCTGATAAAATGTCTTCCCCCAGCCATCTGAGTGTCGGATCTGCAGACACTAATCTCTGGAATTTGTGGTGATGTTTCTGGTCCCTAATCAGTGTTATATTTCATGTACATTGTGCTGGGACTTTCTTGGGTTAAGGAGGAAGAAACTATTATTCAATGTAATAATATAATGTCAGTAGCAGTGTCGAGGATCCTGATATTTATTTAGGTTCAGCCCTAAGGGGCATTGCTGTAATTCTAACACTGGATGTAAGTCATCTGAATTCTTGATTCAAAGCTTTTGCCACTGAAATACCCCACAGTTAATGCTTATTCTTTTAGCAAGATAGGTTCTTGGTCATGTCAACAGGACTTTTAGTTGAGAAAGGAAAATAGACTTTTTTTCCTTAGGGCAAACAGCCCCCACAATGAGCTCTACTAAACAAAACTGCATGCCGGGAAGTACAAAAGAGAAGCATTATTAAGGAATCTGTTAAAACCAATATGGGACCTAACACCCCATGTTGAGACAACATTTTTCTGTCGCCAGAATAACTAAAAGAAGTCTAATTTTTAACAGTGCTTGAGAGGTGCTGGAGACAAGAATTTAGTCACACTTCACTTGGATTTCTCAGGAATGTCTTTGTTTAATGCAACTGATTTCAGTTGTGAGGAGGCAGAACCCGTACCTGAATAGGATAAAAGATGCCTCAACAGAAACCTGAAACGTGCTTTACGTTTTATAGTTTTTGACCTTATGGCTCCTGGAAGGAATGAATCATGCTCCTTTGAGAAATGACCTAACCTGATCTCTTCTTTGGTTAGAACTGCAGAACTGAAAAGTAATGCAGTGGATGCAAAAGATAGTCTTTGCAAGTGTAGGGTGGGTTGTTTGTTTTTAAAAATATATGTATGCACACATATATATATTTATAAACCCTATATATTTATATATCTCATTTTTCTTTGAGCTTCATTCTTAATTTGTGTCCATTTACCCACACTCCAGTGCTAGTGACTGATCTACAATTTACAGATGTCTGTGTGTAAGTAAAGACCAACGTAGGGAGCTGGGGAAGTGCACAGAAAACTGCTGTGCAAATCTACGTCAGCTGTGCTGAGATCTTCAAGAGAAGTTCTGTAAACTGTATGTCAATGAGATAAACACCAGAATGGAACAATGATGTTAGGGTTAAAAAGGAGCTTCTGCTAGAAAGAAAATTGGATGAACAGATGCTCTCAATATTAAGATGATTAACTTTAACAGTGATGTATGATAGACTGTAGATACCTAGTGACTGAGGCTATATAAGACATGACATGTACATAAAATGCAACTATAATAAGGGACAGCACTGCAGAAATGGAGGGATAGATCGGATGACCTAAACTACATATAATTCATCATACCTTGGGAAGGGATACTGAGTAGATGATTTTTTTTTTAAGTGCAAAATATTTCAATATGAGTCTATAAACTTCCATTCTTTTCAGTGTTCTTTATGGGGAAGGATAGAAAAGTGCTTTAGCTACAAACTTCCCTTTTTAACTTGTGCATATCATGTTACTTGTGTTGAGGAGATCTAATACTGGAGAACAAACCTATTTTCTGTTGTTGCTAGTCCTTTATGAAGTTCTGGACATAAAGTGATGCAATGAATTTGCATGGAATGTTATCTGCTAATAAATTTATTAGAGTGAGTATCCCAGCTACATATACTGAAAATAACATAACCTGAATGAGGCAAAATAAACATGGTGGTACTCTTATCCTATACAGTGTGATTGAAATGCAATGCTCCTGATTTTATATCTAAAAGAAGGTATGATATCTGCACTAACATTCCCCCCCCCAACCCTGTTCCCATCCTCAGTCTAACAGGCTTTACAGTTGAGACAGTGAATTTCATACCACAGAAATGAGGATTCAGCCTTGCATGAGAGAAACGTAAATATCTGCAGTTTTGCTAGTTGAGGTAAAAATTCCTAAGGGAGATAGGTCCTTATGTTCCAAAGGCATAAACCAGTTACTGACTCCCTGAAGCTGGCTAAACATTGCCCAGTGGGTCAGTTGTGTCTAATTGTCTGTTGAAGGATTTTTATCCTTTCTTTGGAAGTATTTTGTCCGGTTTGCTCTCTGAGTTGGGACAGAAGTCTGTGCTGCCCATTGATCTCATCCACTCTGGCAGCTTCTCTGGGGTAGTCATGTCTGCTAAAACAATGGTACTGTGTTTTCAGAGCATGTCAGCTTATATATGTTTTGACTGCGAGGGCTGAGAAGCATCTCGAGTGATTCATACAAGACTGGACTGAGAGGTGTAAAAATAACCAAGGCTGGGAATAGCCTTAACGAGCAGCAGTTTCTAGGTATAAAGTCACAGGGCAAAAATCACAAACTCATGGCAGCGGAGGGGCAGGTCTCTTAGCTCCCCTGTCTCATGTTTTCCTTCCACTTAGGCATGCATGCATGTAATTCCTAATTCAATCACTGGAACAGATTGGCCTTAGAAGTGATGGAGTCTCGCACCTTGAGGATATTCAAAAGCTGTCTGGTTGTAGTCCTGGGCAACCAGCTTTAGGTGATCTTTCTTGAGCAGGGGGAGGTTGGACAAGAGGACCTCTGGAGGTCCCTTCCAGCCTCATCCATGCTGTGATTCTGTGCCTGCGTTCATCCTAGTACAGCAATAGAGATGAAATTTGACATGTAGAACAGATTCTGAATGGGCTTTCCTTTACAGCTTCTCAAATTTTAAAACTGACAGCAGAAATCTTAACATGGGTCTAGCTGTAAAACTGACCTGGATTAAGGGGTATTTGCCTAATTGTGTGCTTCTGAGAGTAGAAAATAGGCAAAACTGGGAAAGTTGAGACAGCTTCCTAATCCTGTCATAACCTGTGGGGAGAGTAACTGGCTTCAGGTCAAAATCTGCAGCAGAATATTTCTCTCCATGCTAGCTCAGTTCTAGTGGCTGATCATCAAATGTATGAAGAGGTAGGATCTCATGTGTGCTCCCTTTTCCTGTCCATTTGTTTCTCATGATTTGTGTTGCTTTACAGCTGCTTCCTTTTGGGGGCTGCCCCTGGGATAGGGGAAGGCATCTTAATTCCTCAACCCTCTGTTTGTCAACTTCTCCCTGCTTGGGAGAAGGCATGATCCTGCTTTAAAGCAGAGACTCTTGTCCAGAGATAAGTTTAGTTCCTGCCTTTTTATGCACTGCTTATTAGACTGTGTACAGCTTGGTCTTGTCTCTGTGGCTTTGCATCTGTAAAAAACAACCAAAAAACCCACAAACCAACAAAAACCTCCCAAATTCAAAACAATGTGAAGGGATATCAGCTGAAGAGAATCCAAGTTGTACTGCTGAGAGTCATGCATGGAAGAGACCCTCAAAAAAACTGCTACCATGACAAAGAATTAAACAAAACAAATATGTTGCTTGCTCTACTGTTAGTTTTTTACCGGTTGTGGATTTTAGTTGTGTGGGTATTTTAAACCACTGAGAGAGAAGATGCTGAAGTGTCTGGACTTTTTGATCTGACAGATACTGTCCATCCCTAGCAATGCTCTTAATGATTCAGAAATACTAGTTACAAATAAAGATTGCTGCTGAAGGAAATATTTTTTTCCTAGCTGTGGTCATCAGCACTAGACAATTCATTTTTTTGTTAACACAAGTAAAATCTCAGAGGCAATTTCACGTGATGTGGCTGTAGGAGATGCTCCTTCTTTTGACTCGTAGAGGGGAATACATGGGACTTGCTCCTAATTTCTCTTGTGCTGATGGGGGCTAGGAAGAAAATTTTTTGCATAAATCTTAGGTAGAGCTTTGACTCTTGGAAGGAAATTATGCTTGTTTATTGCTGCCCAGGTTTTAGCTGATGGGTTTATTTGCATATGTAAGGTTAAATGTGTGTGCTACTGTGCAAGTCTCAATTTGCTCCACTTAATATGGGTCAATAAATACATGTATGGTCTCTTAAATAGATAAATAGTGTGTGTAAGTGTGTATGCATACATTTCTACAATCACATAACACACCCTTAATATTCATGTATGTGTAAAGCAATAATTTGTCTCTGCTAAGTATATGCAATGCTTAGAAACGTCTATCAATATGGTTATTTGACTCTTTTTATCAGTCCTGCCACAGAACCTCTTTCCTGGGTGGGAGGAATAATGAGGGAGGAAAAGATGCTATTCATAGAAAATGGATCACAGAAATGAAGTTTCTCAAAGCATTTTTCCCCCACTTTTCATTAAACTTCTGCCATTTTAAAATATACATTTTTTTTCAGCAAAAGGTGTATATTTCTGAAAGTCCTTTCCAAGCTTCTTAAATGCTACTCTTTCTTATGCCACTCTTCAAAGAGCCGCAGCCACGCTATCCCTCTTTTCAACTTCAAACTGTGCTGCTCTGTTGGTCTAGCACAGCGAGGGTGCTTTGAACCTGAGAAGAGAACCTAGCTCCTTTTTTTGGAACTTTTTGGACTTTTTGAGAGCACTGCAATTAGCATTTCCCTTTCACCCATGGCAACTCTCTTGACTTTTAGTAATGATAAACATATATTGACCCATCTGCTTCCCTGGGGTCCAGCAGGAATACCTTTTGTTTCTACTTTCCAGAATTTCTTGCATCCTGTTATCTGGACCTTTAGATAGACATTGTGATATCTATGAAACTTTGCACAGGCTGCTCACTTTGTGTGTGGGGCAGTCATGAATTGACATTGGTTTCCTCTCAGGGGTAACTTTATTCTGCGCAGAGTAAAGAGATTCAGTGCCTGTCAAAGGAAGGAACCACAAGGCAATATTGATCTTGCTTGCTAGACAATCAGGCCCTTGAGGGCTTTTATTCTTGGTGGCCCACCTTGGGCTGCAGCAATGTGAACTCTGCTCATATTCGGATGGTGCCTTGTTGGCATTCAGTGTTGAGCTCCACAGTTGTTTCCTGCTCTATACTTACACTTTGCCCCAGGCGATTTGATGGTAAGAGATCAATGGCTGAAATCTGGATAGTGCCTAAATGAAGCCTCAAAGGGTGTAAGTGTTGGAGTGGAAAGCAGAGGAAGTGTGCTGCTACTTTTCCTCACTATAAATAGCCAGGTCATCAGTGCAAACACTGGCTGGCATCAGCATTTCTAACTTATTTGTGGAACAACGATGAGTGTTCCTAAGAGCCCTCTTTTTGGGTTTTTGTTAGTCTTATAATCTTTTTGTGCTCGAAATTCACCAATGCCAGCTCCATGTGAAATGTGGGACATGTTGCAGGTAACTTCAAAGACGCTGTCTTAATTTCAGTTATCTGAAATGCTTTACAATTGGGGTCTCAGCCCACAGAATCCTTTACAGTACCTCACTGGAAGGAGGAGAGCACTGGCAGCTGCAGTGATTGTGGTTTTTTTGGGAGGAGACCTCTGCTGAGATAATTGTGTCCTGTAGGAGGCTTAGACTCTGAACCCTGGGACGGCAGGAGTGAGGTGCTGCTGTTTGTGTAGGTGTGGCTGTCTGAAATCAGCCTAAATGGGGTGAGGATGTACCATGTTATTGCAGTGCCTCTATGATGTCTGAAAACATGGTGGGGAAGGAGGGTAGTTAAAATGACATCATCAAGGCAATGTCTATAAATGCAAAAGCCTTAAGAAACAGGCAATTGTAAAGTAAACAGCACTTTCATTTTCCTTGAAACTGTGTGTTTTCTTCTGTTTCTCCCAGCAATTAAATATTTCCTGGTCTATAAACACCTTCATGTTTACAACACACTTTTTAGGCAGAAATTTGTCTGAATATCCTGTGGTGAGAGAAAACCCTTCAAGTGTAAAGGATTTGTTCATGGAAATTGGTTCAATAAAGCTTTGCTTTCCACCCTTGTCTGCCTCCCCCCCAACACATGCACAGACAAAGCACAGGCTTACTGCTTCTCTGTAGTAATGTGAATTTTGAGTTGTTGATAAATACGAGCAGGTTAACAGCTAACATCAAAGGTTTACCAGATTAAAGTCAAAGGAAGATGAGATTTTCAAGGGCTTGGGTAAACAAAAAGGTTGGGATTCTCAATTATCTTTAAAAGCTCTTTAATACAAGCCTCAATAAGCTTAAATGAACAGAGGAACAAACCTGTCCATTCTGCTTGCTAACCACAACACTACTGGGTTGCTTACTGTAACTCATTTAAAGGCTACATAAGGAATGAGAGATAAGGCAAATAGGTTTGCCTGTAGAATGAGATCATTAAGAAAAGGTGACTTGTGTTTGATGTAGTAAGAAGTGGAGGGAAAACTAACTTATAGCTTAATGGGCATAGCAGATTCTGAGACATATATGGCAATTATTAGTCATACTATTTGAATCTAAAAGGGCACAGGTTCAAAGGACTGCTTAGAAAGGCTCAGGCTGGGAAGGGGAAGCTATTAAATCAGCTGCACTTCTCTGAATGTGTGTGGGTTTTTTTTTCCCTTTTCCTGAGTCTTAGGATACTTCTCGAGGAGGAGGATGATGATGAAATTTTGCAACCGTTGCAAGAAAGACGAGATTTGTGTGTATTGTTGTAGAGATTTTTACTGCTGTCTAAAAAGCCAAATTTACCTGCAGTTAGTATGGTCAGATTGACAATAGGATGAATTTACCACCTGTTTCCATGAGATTAAGATGGTTTAAACAAAACCACACAATGTGTCATAGATATTTATGAAGTGCATAATTTCTAATCTTTTATCCACTGTTGTGCTGTCTCTGAGTAATACAAAGAGAAGCCATATGAAATTAGAGATGAAGTAAGGGGAAAAAAAAAAAGGCCTAAACCTATCATCCCATTCCTCATACTTGAGTTGAAAACACAAAGGAGGAAAATTGTAATTGTATTTGCAATTATACTTGAGGTGGTGTAAAAGGTATAGATACGTTAAAAAAAACAAACAAGCAACTTCTTCAGTTCAAGTTCTGAGTCCTTCATCTAGCTTTTGTGACTGAAAGGGTAACTAGGAATGTCTCTTTTTAGTGAATTCATCATACTTCACACATTAAGAATACCCAAGGACATCTTTTATTTCTGTGTCAATAGAATAAGCGTGTGTTGGTTGCCAGCTTACTCAGACCAAATCTGAAAAGTGTTTTAAGCCACATACCATTCATGATGGGATGCTCTATTGTTACAGAATAGTTACAGGTTAGTGGGGTGAACACCTAATGTTGGCTATTATCACAGACCATAAAGAAGTTATTTTATTAAGGTAAAATGGCTTTTGTTGCTGCTGTCTTGATTGTATGCATGGTCAGTGGAATTCAGTGTAAATTAAATGAGGAGTGATGTAAATACTGAGTTTAAAACCATTGTTGTGAACCAAAAATCTCAACTTTTTCCCATTTCCAAGTGACACATGTTACTAATTAAGGTTGCCTACTTAGAGTTGTACTTTGCTCTACAAAGTTGCATTTCTTTTTTTTTTCACTCTAATTTTTTTAGAAGTGTGTTTTGTTTGACATTTTGATGTCTGATTTCAGTTAGTTGAGATCTTGGTTTTGCCTGGAATAAAATTAATGTTCTTCCTAGAAGCTGGTACAGGGCTTTGTTTTGGATTTGGGATAAGAATGTTGATAACACACTGATGTTTGAGCTATTGCTAAGCAGTGTCTATACTAAGTCAAAGGCTTTTCAGCTTCTTGTACTGCTCTGCCAGCAGAAGATGGGAGGGGACACAGTGAGGACAGTTGACCCAAACTAGTCAAAGGGCTGTTCCATACTGTATGACATTATTCAAGTATACCAACTAAGGTGAATTGGCTGGTGAATACCATGGCTCAAGGATTGTCTTGGCATTGGTCAGCAGGTGATGAGCTGCAGGTATTGTGCACAGAATCATAGAATGGTAGGGTTGGAAGGGACCTTTAGAGAGCATCTCGTTCAATCCCCCTGCAGAAGCAGGTTCACCTACATCAGGTCACATAGGAATGTGTCCAGGCAGGTCTTGAAGACCTCCAAGGAAGGAGACCCCACAACCCCTCTGGGCAGTCTGTGCCAGGGTTCCCTCACTTGAACAGTAAAATAGCTTTTTCTTATATTTAAATGGAACTTTCTGCATTGCAGCTTCATCCCATTACCCTTTGTCTTGTTGCTAGCTACCATAGAAAAAAGTGCTGCCCCAACCTCCTGACACTCACACTTTAGATATTTGTAAATGTTAATAAGATCTCCTCTAAGTCTCCTCTTCTCTAGACTAAATTTCCTTTTCTGTCCTATTAAACTATTTTTATCTCAAGCCACAAACTTAACTTATTTTTTCCCCAATTCTCTCCCTCGTCTCACTGGATGGTGGAGGAAGTGAGCGAGTGGCCGTGTGGTGCTTAGTTGCTGGCTGAAGCTAAACCATGCTCAGCTGAACACAATGAGAGATCTCATACTACTGGGATGGAAATGATCTGTTCAGTGACTTGAAATTCTTTATTAGTTTGTGGTACAATTTTATAGCTCTTATTTGTGTGTAAAATTGTCTTCTTTCAGTGTTTTTAGTGGTTCTGAAAGGACACTTTGAAGCATGTGGTTTTATTAAAAATAGCCCTTAGAGAGAAAAAAAGGGGTGTATTTTTGGAGGTGAGACACAGAGTAGAATATTGTGGGTACTAAATATTTAAGGTGACATGGGCTTGCAACCTGAAATTTCTTCCAGATTTTATATTCACTTTGTTCAAGTGGTCTAACCAGGGTTCCATAATTATGTCCGTGTGAGAGCACGAAACCTCAGAGGCAGATGTACACAGCAAAATGGAGCATGCAGCTGAATGTAACGAAGCATACCATCTTCTGAGATATCTCATAGAGGGATAGATGTTGGCCAGTTTCTATTGTGCACTGTTAGCCTGCATATTAGTACTAAATCAACTTTTCCATAGCTTTGTTTGAACTTTTAAACATTTGGTTTAACAGCTTTACAAATTCTACCCTGTAGCAACAGTTTAGTATGAGCTCTGTTATGTAGATCTCTCGCTGGTTTTGGAGGTAATACAATGTATTCATTTATTTTTCTGGATTCCCTAGATTACATCTTAAGAAAATGCAGGATTCCACAATTCATTGATCTCATAACAGACTGCGGCATTGTTTCCAGCTGGGATGCTGAAATGCTAAATATTTAACCTGGAGGGCAACTGTAGTGCTCATGAGAGTTGCAAGAAGGCTCTCACAGGTAGTTAGAGGACACTATTGTACACCACATCTTCTTGCCTTTTGTCTCTTGCTAATCTTGCACTGACCACTAGAAAAGCTTTGTGTGCAAATGCAAAATATAAGCTGTTGTCTGCTTCATCTCTAGTCCCCAGTGCACAGTTTGCTTTACCAGGCTGTTCTCTCTCTTTTGCCATTACATTGTTGTTGCTATGGTGAATTAGGGAAATGCTGGCTATTAATTTGATGCTGGATGAGACAAATTCCTATCTCAATGAGTGGGGATTTACCCAGGTAACTCCTGATAACATTGGAGGTATAGACTCTTGTTTCCCATATGTAGAGAGAGGTCTGTAGTTTTAATCAGCCTTTGAAACAGCTGTTGAGAGATCCTGTGTCACTATCATGCCAACCAAATGGAAGGTTTTTTGCTTAATGAGGAGAAATAATTCAGAGACATGCCCACCTGGAATAGGAGTGAAAAATAGCTTATTCTGTATTTTCATGGTCGTGAGGGTTCCATGCAATTATTAATGAGAAATGAACTAAAATTACAGAGCAAGCTGGTAAAGTGGCTGCAATTTTGTTTCCACATAAGCCAACTCCCTTAGGAATTCTGTTGGCAAATTGGTCAAATAAAGCTAAAACCCCTAGTGAGGGTTTTAGCTTTATTTTCACCACTTCTTATGGACCAGTCTTGAAAATGCTGAGTTTCATGTCAGTCATGTGCTAATAAGGACAGCACACAAGCACTGAGCAAATGTGAGGATTCTTTCACAATAATGCAGGAAGTCAGTCCTTCCACGTGTGCACCTCTATTTTGTGGTAGAGCAGCTCAATTATTTCTGCAGGTCTGTTCTTCACTTAGTTAATCACAGGACTCTGGGCATGTAGAGGAGAAACCCGGATAGATGGACGATGAATGCTATGTCCCTTGCTGAGAGGAGGAGATTGTGAAAGGGACATACCCTAAGATCATTTTATGTTTTCCTTGAAGCCCTGCCTCCGAGGAATAGAGTATGTCTAGGACTATGGATAGAAATGTATTATGAGACACTCTTGGGAATCCAGGCTAGACAGAAGGAACAGCTTTATGCCCATGATTTTCTTGAAGTTAGGGCAATGTGATGGCTGAAAGGACATTCAAGAGCTCTTAGGGCTCAGAGGCTGTTTTCCACTAGGTTTCAGTGTGTACATCTCCATGGAGGGATGATCACAGCAATCGTCTCATTTTGCAAGGGATAACCTATCCTGATGGAAAGGTTATTTACCTGTTGCAGTGGTTATGTCTGTTATGAACTGCACACTTCAGAAGAGAGCTGTGACAAACTGAGTGCATTTAACAGTAATGACCGATGATATTTAAAAGAAACGTACCAAGAACCGAAAGTTAAAACAGAATATAAGATGGTGTCTGTTTCTACACAAATCCAGTGTGTAAACCGTGAGTCTTAATTATCTCTGGCAACATGACTGTTGCCCGTGTTAACAGAGGATGTAAGGAGCATCTACCCACCTTGTTCTAACTGACACAATGGATGTCTTACATTGCAAAAGAGATGGTGCAGATGCTTGAAGTTACAGAGCAGAGTCTGCCACTCAGATGTCACCCTTCAGGAAAAGAGAAGCTTCAGACATGCCATTTCCTTATAATTGAAAAGCGTTGTCAGCTTGGCAGTTTCTGGGATACTGTATGTTTAAATGACAAATATTCATACTAGTTGAAAATGAACCCTGCTCAGCAGACATTGGCAATGTTTTGTTTTTTCCCTCTTATTTCTAAAAGGCTAGTAGATCATTCCTGTTCATTAGACTTGATAGGAATTAGGCATGGAAAATAAATTCCCTCATCCTATTTTCATCTCTGAGCTGTCCCAGGTATTCTGCCTTAGAGCTCCTTAGTAACGCTGACTGCAGTATGTGAATGCAGTATTGAAAGGTGAAAGCAAAACAGAAAGCAATTTTTACCTTAGGAATGCAAGAACCATCTTTTGCCCTTTTCTCTTGATGACATCTTATTCTCTTTGCTTGTACCTATCCAGCATGTGGGAGAGTTTGCAGTAATCCAGACAAAATGAAAGATAGAGTAGCCCTGAAAACTTAGGCTATTCAAACTGTGCTTCTCTCTAGTAGAAAGTACACTATGGAGAAATGTGCACAGTTAAAATCACCTGTCTTTCAAGGGCCAATAAGCTGAAAGCTTTTTTTTTTTGGCATCATAAAGCAAAGCTATACTTTCTCTCACTCTGTTTCCACATTTACTTACCTATCACATCATCAACTAGATTGCTTTTACCATTATGTGTGGCTTCATGAATAATGCTTTAGTGCTACGGTCTGCTCAGTAAAGAATCAATGCAAAGCATTATCTTGCTAATATGTGTGGTTCAGAAATATGCTTTCATACCAGTATGAGAATTTGTTTCAGTTTTGAGTCCCTTGCTATGGCAAGAAGCAGGGTCCTGCAGCATAGCTGGCTGAGTGATGCTGTGGAGAAATGCAAAATGAGACAAAACGTTTTTGTCATAGGAAGCTGAATTGTGGTGAGTTTCAATTAACAGCATCTCTCTTTTCCTGTTCTTAAATGTGTAGCTCCAAAATTCACAAAGATGGTTTTGAATCTTTACAGCATTTGGAAAGCCGAATTGCTGTCTAAACATTAGGGATGAAACAATACTGATTTGCTGTCTATGCTGTTACTTGACAGCAAGCAGTATAGCAAAGGGTTGAGGTGGATCATTGTGTAAATTCGATAAAGAGTATTGCAAAATTAAAATCTGAATTTGAATGGTGTAATTTAATTATTTGAATGGAGCAATGACACAGGCTGCCCAGAGGGGTTGTGGAGTCTCATTCCTTGGAGGTCTTCAAGACCTGCCTGGACACATTGCTATGTGACCTGATCTAGGTAAACTTGCTTCTGCGGGGGGTTAGATTAGATGATCTCTAAAGGTTCCTTCCAACCCTATCATTCTATGATTCTATTAAAGGCCTTTACTGCGAATGTCAGACTCTAAAGCCAGAATTTCCTTTTGCATGTCTATGTACATCCAGAAGAGAACAACGTGGCAAATACTGATGACATCATGTTAAAGCAATTATCAGGGTTTTTTTCAGCAACTTTTGGAATAATTTGCACAGGGTGTTGTACACACATTCTGTTCTGTGTGAAATAAAGTAATTGTAAATAGGAAAATGTTTTATATTTTGGCCTTGAGAAAGAGGTGAAAAACGTGTGCTATGGAAAACAACGCTTTTAACAGCTAGACAGTGTTTGTCTCTACTACCTTGCTCTGCATTAAAGGGACCATAGTGTTGTCTGGTGTCATTGCACCATTGCGAATAAATGGAAAGTTGTAGTTGATTGGAGGTAAACGTAACTAGATTCTGAGAAGAGTGAGCCTTAAATAAGACACCCTAAGATACATCAAGCCTGAAGATAAGGCATTAGGTTTGCATTTTATATGGCTGTTTCTAGAAAACCATTTTCATAATAAAATTGGCTTCAGTAAAGGTATTTTTTTTTCTGAATCTGGGTGGTTTTTCTTGAGAACAGGATGAGGACAGCAATATTGCTACTAGTTATGGCAATGTGAATGTGTGTATTGCCAACCTTGAGCTTCAAAAAGCATGAGCCAAGCATCATAAAATCCTGACACTACTTCAAATATTCTCAGCTTTTTAAAAAATTCACACATGTTCTGTTCTTAACACTTTCTACTGAAAGTTTTCACTTGACTGTGGGATCTGAGACTGTAGGAAAGATACTAAGAAAGATTACAAATACTCTTGTGGAAGCTAGTAGAGTTGGCTGTAATGAAACGACAGTGGCTAACAAAATCAATTAGGTAATTTTTCCTGTATTTTGGCTTTAAGTATTGTTAGATCAGAAACTAGCATAAGGGAAAGTACTGTTACAAAAGGCTTTTAATTGTGCAAAGTTCCTGAAAAATCTCAGCTGTGTACTGTTACAATGTAAAATGTAGGAACAGAAAGTGCAAGGACTAGAAATCATCTTGTTGCCAGCATCTGGAAGAGAAAAGTGCACTTAGTCTGGAAAGAAAGCCTGAGATAACACAGTTCTGATTTTTGCCATTTAGAAATCACAGACTCTGCTTGGCACCAGGCCTCAATTTCCCCCTGCAGAACTCAATCAAAGGACTCTGCAAAGCACAGTAACTGTTTAATTTCTAAATCTTATTGAACAATGTTGAGATTGCTTTAAACTCCAACCCTTGGAAATGATTGTGACAAGGGGAAATGACAAAAAACCACAAGTTCTTAGGATATGAAAGTACCCTGCTGTCTACTTTTAAATGTTCAGATTTGCTGGAGTTTTAAAGCCGTGGCAGATTATTTAGAAAAACATTGGTGAAAGATGTGGTTATATGAGGGTCTGTCTTTTTTTTTCTTTTTTAGTTAATTTAGTGTCCTCATAGTTCCCTGGTAGTAATAATTGCTCTGAAAAATATTCCCACTTGGCTGAGATACAGTGACAAAGCATTTCCTGGATAAAAAACCTTTGCATTCCAAAGACTGATATTCAGACATTCCTAGGTGAAAAATAAACTTTCAGTAGGGAACTTGTCACCTGTGTTTATCATAAACACTGTCTGTGTTTATAAATTATCTAAATGAATCCCCAGTGATTCTTCAACTATAATAAAGTTTAACTGTTGGATAGGATGTAGCTTTTAGAATTTACCCAACTCTTTGAAAATTGCAATGTTGTCAGAGCAGTTAAGGACAGGGTAGAATCATGTCTTCAGAAAGGTTCATGAGAGTCTTACTTTTGGCTGTAGTGAAATCCAGATTTTTCTCAAGAATTGCCAAGAAATCTTGATATCCCTTCTCCACTCTACCTCTGAATTGGTTCATAGTTGAAAAGCACCCAGTGGTGTCAAATTTGCTGACAGCTTTGCAAAGCTCTCTTGGATCTTTTTGGGAACGTCCTAGAGTCTCTGGGAGTCCCAGATAACAGAAGAGCAAATATTATACCCATCTGTAAAACAGGCAAAAAGATGACTGGGAAAAAGACAGATCAATCATCCTCACTTCAGCTCCTGCAAAAGAACCCATACAGTGAGTCCTTACAGAAGCTTTTTCTGGGAGCGCGAAGGGCAAGAAGGTGACTGGAAAAAGGCAACAGAGTTACCAAAGGTAAATTGTGCCCTGTTGTCTTGTATTATGAAATAACTTGGTCAAGCAGGGATGGCAGTATTTTGAACATCACCTAACTTAATTTTAGCAAGTCATTTGGCATGGTCTTCTACAACATCCTTGTTGACAGCCTAATAAGATATGGATTAGATATGGGGCACAGTTGCATGGAGAACTGGATAGACTGCTGAGCTTGACATGTTGGTGACTAATAAGTCAAAGTCAAGTTTGCAACTGGCCACGTGAGGAGCTCTTCAAGGATCTACGCTGGGTTTGATACTATTTAATATCTTTATAAACCAGCTGGATGAAGGGCTTGAATGCATCTGTGTCAAGTTTTGAACATGATGCAAGACTGGTAAGAGAGGTAGAATGTGAGAAGGAAAAGCCACTGTACTGAGAGATATTGACAGGCTGAAAGGCTGGCCCAACAAGATTTTAACAGAGATAAATGTGCAGTTATGCACCTAGTATGAAATAATCTCAAGCAGAAATACAGACTGGGCTCCGATTCATGAAATTGTAGTGCAGCTGCGGACCAGAGTCCCAGTAGACAGCAAGCTGGACGTGACCCAGCAGTGCAGCTTTGCAGCAATGAAAACAAAGAGTCTGCAGGACTGCAGTGCAGCCAGGAGATCAAGGGATGTGGTTGTTTCATGCTACTTGGCACCTGGTAGGCCACAGCTGGAATACTGTGTCCAGTTTTGATCCTCCATTGCAGGAGAAATTGAAAAGCTAAAGAGGTTTCAGTGAAGGTGTCACCAAGATTACAGCATTAGAGAACTTGATATATGAAGGAAGGATGAAAGGTTTGGGTTTATTTAACCTAGAGAAGTGAAGGCATTGTGAGGCACTGATCAGTTTTCCAATTTCTAAAAGGTAATTATAGATAAAATGGAAGTGCTCTCTCCACAAGTGTGTGGTGACAGGATAAAGGTTACAGGCATATGAACAGTGTCATGGAACCTCCATCCTACTGTAGAGGGGAAAAAATGTGAACCATGAAAACCAACTGAGACATCTTGCACAGAGAAGTAGTAGGATCCTATTTACTAGAAAAATCAGAGATTCTGACAGGTAGTTGCACAACCTGATACAAGGCCCTGATTTCAGCAGAAAGTAGGATCAGGTGAACTCCAGGTGTCTCTCCCCAACTAGACTTTCATGTGATTCTGTGGTTCTACAAAAAAAAACCCAAAAAACCACAACCCAAAACCCTATTTAACTCTTGGAAAAATGTCAGTGGACTGAATTGAAGCCTAATATAAGCAGTTTCAGCATCACTCAAACCAGCTGAATTTTTGCATATACACACATACATAAGCAAGAGCTGAATTTACTCTGAAGACATTGGGATTACAGTCAAAGTAAATGCATAATACGGATGTATTACAGTGCAAGCTATGCAAGACTGATATTAAGACTTCTGAAAAGCTGGCTCAGGCTGTTTATAAGCTGGGCTGGTAAAGTTATCTGCTTTATAACAGTCACTGTTTTTGCACTACTTTTTGTCATTAATTATATTTGGAACTGTAATGAAAAGTAATTAAAAGTCATATCTAGCATTCTACAGGAAACTGAAGGCTGTGAGATTTGAACTTGTTGGATTCCCTTGATGTCATTGTATGAAAGATCCACCTGGATCTGGAAAAGACACTGACAAGAGATAAAATCCATGCTGTTGATATCCACTAAAATGAAACAGGTTCAGATATCCAGTATAGGAAAGACTTTGAAGGACACAGAAGTTGCTTTGTCTCAAAGTGGTGAGTGGATTTGTGGCTGTCAGACATGGCTGTGAACTAAAAGGGTGGTTCCCTTTTTCTGACCTTGACAGGCTGAGTTTGTTGCATCAGCTTTATCTTGTTCTGTGGTCACTTGGAACCAGCAAAAACAAACCCTTACTGGATAGCTAGCTTTGGACAGGAAGGAAAACGCTTTGCCTTGTTGCAGTACTGCACTCCATATAACCTGTGAAGAATGAAAACATTGTAGGTGGAAATAGTTTCCCATAGTCTAATAGTTCAGTAGCTATGTCAAGGGACTGGTTTTGCTTTGTTTTGGGAGGGTTTTGTTTGTGGGTGTGGTTTGTGGTGTTTTTTTTTCTTTTAAACCTACAGCTGAAACACTTATCTCTGCAGAATGATGCAGAACATGTATTTTTTAATATGGTATCAACATGTCCTGACCCAGATCAAAGCTTCTTAAGTCATTTTTTTCCTCAATCCTGTTACTGCACATTAGCTGTGAACAGGATTATTCTTTAGTCTGCCATTCAAGCTGTTCAGAGATGGCAAAAAAAAAAAAAGTGAAGGAGAGGGGAGAGAACAGATTCTGAATTTGTCTCTCTGCCGTGGGACCAGCAGGACAATGCCCCCAACTTCCCTTGCCATTAGGAACTACAGCTGCTTCAGATATGTATTGCAGAGCAGCCAACTGACATACTAGAAGACAGCAAAAATGTATTTTAGATAACTTTTTTTTTCTTTTGCTTTTAGTGAGAATTTAAATATTCATTAGAGTGTAATTGCAGCATTATATTTAAAGGCAACTTCTAGAGGAACACGAGCACTTCTGTCTGTTATGGGGATGCTGCTTCCTGAGGAGGATGTCTGGTAGGCTTCTGTGAAAGGGTTTTCCTAACTCTGCTTGAGAGTACCATGGCTGTTTCAGTACGGGAGGATTCAGTGCTGCTGTGTAGAAGTGGATCAAGAGCTCTGGAAATCAGAGACAGACCTCTGTTTATCCCCAGGATGTATTTAGTGCTGGCCTGGCAGGCCAGACTTCCCTTTGATGTGTCAGTTTGGCTTGGGTGGTCATTCTGAGATGCTTCTTGGAGGGTTAAGGCAGAGCTTTGTCATCTTTAATTTGTGAGGACTAGGACCTATAGTGAGTGAAAGTTAGAGCCAGTTGAGGCAATGGCTTTTATGCTAGTGGTAATAATTTAACACTCATCTCTGTTCTACATCTGAGACTTCAAGTTAGGATGAGAGATGAAATTCTAGGGACACACTATCTGTTGTATCACAATCCAACTTGTTGCAGTCAGCAGTGAGGTGAAAAGCCACAGCTTGGCCTCTGTTTCCCCATTAGTCATTTCTTGAGAGGGAACCAGATGCAAAGATCTTCACTGAGGCTCTACCCAAAGGCCATCATTAGTCCACCGAGATCACACCATCCCAGCCTGGTACAAAGCCAGCCTCTTCTGCTTGCAATGATGTCAAATGCATTTCTGCACTGGAAATAGAGTTAATTAATTTCTGCTAAAGTCTTCAAAACATCATCTCTAAATCTTTTTTATATATATATCCAGCCTGAGGACCTGTAGATATACAAGCTGTACTGTTTGGTTAATGAAATTAATTGCAAATAGTTGATTCCCAGGGGGTTGATTCCCCCTGTATGACTTTGTCACTTACTGCAGCTTTAACATCTTCTTCCTAGGCAACAAAAATCTGTTCACAGTATTTCACAGCATCCTGCTTTGTCTTCAAATGGACAGGAGTCCAGCACATGGCAGAAAGAAGTAAAGTTACTAATCACAAAACTCTGTTTATCAAGTATATTTGACACTGAGGAAATTTATCATCTGACAAAGAAAAGAACGCTGAATTTTCTTCAACAGACTGTGGAGTT
Organism: Urocolius indicus; assembly: GCA_013401255.1. Lineage (NCBI taxonomy): Eukaryota > Metazoa > Chordata > Aves > Coliiformes > Coliidae > Urocolius > Urocolius indicus. Next base: position 317,533 of record WBNH01011214.1, on the reverse strand, counting down.
TCCTCATCTCATTTTTCTTGCTGCAAAGTTTGTTTTATTCTTCCTTTATCTCCAGCACTGATCGCTTTCCTCCTGATATGCGGGATGGAAGTATGCATCTTGATTTGATCTGCTGAAGTAGCAGGGGAATTCAGCATCCTCATTCTAAAATGTATTATGCCTGACTTTTGTTTGGATTTGCAGAAGAGGACACTGGGCAGAAACCCTCTTCCCAACAGGATACTCCGTAAGGGCCTCAGTGCAATTGCAGCTCTTGCATTTCTCTGAGAACAAAGGCCTTTAGCTTCTTGTCCAAATATTTTGCGAAAATGCACATTTAGGGCAAATTTTCTCACTGTTCCAACAAAAAATTTTTTTAGCTGTGGAAAAAGCCTTGAACAGTGCTCCTGACAATACAGGGCTCCTGATAATATAGGACTCTTTGCCCTAGCCCTGGTTTTGCTTTTGAATCTGAGTGAACTGAAACAATGCTTTGTTATTCCAATTTAGGCCAGTTTCGTGGGCTGAATTAATGTCAAGTATAGGAAATTCTGAATGATTCTGATGTTGTATGAAGTACTTGGGGGAAGGGGGGAGGGGCTGGACTAGATGATCTCTAATGGTCCCTTCCAAGCACTACTATTCTATGATACTAAAACATGATCGTTCAGCTTAGTGTGTCTTCAAAACCTGAATTTCCTAAATAGAAGTAACAGTAATGTTTTCTCTACTTATTTTGCAATATCTCAAATGTATTTGTCCTAAAAGAATTCTGATTTTTCATCTCAAAATGTAGAACTAAAAATTTTTTAATTACAAAGTTTTCAGACGTTTAAGTTGAAAAATCATCACCTCAAACAAAATTAGATGACCTTATATTTTTCAGTGAATTTTCTTCCTGTGAAAACACTTGTTGAAAGTTTTATAGACTGTTTTAGAAATGTTTCCAAGTAACTGATTCTAGAATTCTCTACTGTTGCAGTAGAAGTAGAATATTCTCTATTTTTTCAGCAGAAATAAAATTAATTTTGCACCAAAGGTCTGTGAGTGACTGAATATAATACAGAATAATTTATAAACAGTATCTTGTGGGGAACTGGAACCCCACCACATCCTGGTATTTAGATTTTCTTTAATTCATCTAACCACTATCTAATAATTTACAGGCAAAATTTCAAAGCATTGCATGAGCACTTAGTGGGAATCATTCAGCCAAATTCCCTTCCAGCAATTTGGAAGCTTTTCATAATAGGTCAGAGGAATCTTGTCTAACAGCATCAGATCTAGTAAAAAAGGTAGAAAGAACGTTAGTGTCTTGCTTTCGTTGAAAAAGTTATGTGATGTGAAATCACACTGCAGAGGTTTGCTTGAAAGTTACATATGACTAGAGACCAAGATCCTTACTCAGTGTAAGTAATGTAGTTTAGGGCTGAGTTTGGGAAGTGCCAGGCATCTGCAGAGCTGTTGGATTTCAGTAGGCATTTTGCTTGTTACTTTAGAAAACTGCAGAAAGCCTGCTAGGTCACAGCAATGGAAGGCAAAGCATCTAAGGTAGATTTGTAAGGTCATGATTTCAACTTTTTATGCCAATAACCAATTAGTAAGTATATGTTTTGCATAATGTAATGCAATTCCAGAGTATTAGTTCTGTATGTGATAGGGGAATGAAAAATAGCTTGACTTACCTTAAAGTATGCTACTATTTCTCCAGCTATAAAACCAAACCGACCAACCAAATACCACGAAATAAAATCAAAACACAATAAACCAAAAAAAAAAAAACAACTCACCCAACAAACCAATAATGAAAACCTGAGTTCTTTCATAGCATTTGTCACAGGCATCACAACTCTGTATTGAGTGATGGTGCATGGTCTGACACTCTTCTTTTAATAACATGTTCTTCAATAGTGTAAACTGTCAAGTAAAACTTTTTTTTTCCCCAAACATATCAAATTATTTCAGCCCTGGCTCAGTATGAAATGGTACAGTTACCATTGAGATGAAGGACAGAACTCTGACAAAAGTGTTTGGGAAATTACAAAATGACAGAAAATATCAATTCTGAGGAAATACAGGAACCTGTCAGAACACACACAATTTTCACTGTTTATATTCCTGTTGTGCTTTTTTTTCTATATTTATACCTAAAGAAACTAGTATGTAGCTGTTTCCTAAAATTCCAGTGCAAGAAAGGGTTGAGGGATGAGATTCAAGTCTTACCTCCAAATTCCCTTGCTTTTCTGCATTTATGTTGGGCTTTTAACTTTATTGCAAAGTCATTACAGTTTATCATGCCAATAGGTATATAGGGAGTGTTAACCACAGACCATTGACAGACTAAACCATGCATTCACAGTAAGTACGCCCCCTAAAAGAGTCTATGAGAAACTGAGTACATATGTGAAATGCCTGCTGCTTTAAATGGCAGTTCTTGTGTCCTTGGGCTTTTAATGCCCAAGCCAAAGGGACATGCTAGGCTGAATACAATTGAATTCTCTTATAACTGTGATGGAAAGAGACAACCATGGAAGGCAGTTGCAAACTGGCTCCAAAGTGTTTGTCTCTCAGATTATTTTGACAGATTAAAGTGGTCAAAACAGAACTAGATTAGGGAAAGTCTGTTAAGAACTGAATCTGTAGAGCAAAACTCCGTGGCTGCCTTTTAAGTGTTTATGGGGAGACTACTTCATACCAGCTCTGAAGCATCCTCTTGCTTAGTTTCATCCAAAAAGGATGCAAATCATCAGTCTGAGATAGCCCTGCAATGCAAAACAAGGTGAGGTAAATAGAGAAGATTTGAGAGATTCACTTGAAAAGTAGAACCTGAGCCACATAGTCACTGATACAGACTTACCCAAACTACCCCTGGATCCAAAGACCGGAATTCAAAGCAGTAATCCAGTGTAATAACTTGTGTTAAAAGTGTAAGACTCCTTAGAATGACACTGATGCCGGTTAAGGTTCTTAAGAATAGAACACAGCCTTCTGGGGCAGATTTGCAAAGCGGATGAGTTATGTTAAATCGGCTAATTTTGTATACAGTAAATGCAGCGGCCTTAACAGCAGGAATGTGGCTTTGCTCCGATGTGCTGATGCATTTCCTGGCATGGTTGAAGTCTTGTCCAGTGGCAGGTAGTTTCCTAGGAAATTGCCATATATTTAGCACAAAGTTACTGCGTGTCTTGCAAAATCAAATGGAAGAAACTGCCCTACATTCAGCACACAGTTAGTATGGGGTCTTGCAAAATGTAATGGAAATTAAGCTAAATAACTGATATGTAAAACTGCTTCTGAAACATTCAGCTTTTTACAGACTGTATATTCCTGTTGTGCTAGATGGAGATTGCCATATTGTATAGGGCAATTGATATATCTTCTTTAGACTTAATGCACTTCAATGACTAGCTATTATAATAGTAACATTAATTTTTTTGGTCATTGTTGTACCTCCTTAAGTCAGATTTGTGCTTGGACTGCTGTGGTTCGTATCCTTTTTATTGCTCTTGAAACTGGAGCCTCATCTGGTATAAGGTGAAATGTTTCTCTTGAAGTTGTTGACGCACCTTCTACTTAAACATACCGATTGTCTTACTTTTAAACTCGCTTCTTACTTTGCTGTCTTCAAGAACTGATAGATTAGAGGATCATAGGATAATTCAGATTGAAAGGGTGCTTTAAACATCCAACTTGTGGCTATATCAGTAGTAATTTTTATAGCGTGGTTTAAAACCAAAGATGGTGATAAGATAATTTTTCAGTGAAACTCTATCTAGCTATATCGTAGTATTTGAGAGAAGCTGCATCAAGTAGTATCTTCTCTGTTCTAAAGCAAACTGTGCTATTCTAATGTGGGATTTAAGAAAATCAATCTGCTTAGTTTATCAAAAGTAAGGTTAAAAGGTGACTGGGTCATGATCTGAAAACATCTCCAAAGAAGACAAAAACTGTATTTCTTTGATTAGCACAAAAAAGTAAAACAAGGTCAAGTGTCTAAAAACTGAAACCAGATAAATTCAGGTTTTAAAAAGGCAATTTTTAATCATTGACATATTTAATTGTTATAGCAACTTATTAAAGGATGCTTTGAATTATATACCAATTCAGGTTTGAAAATCTAGATTGAATGTTTTTTGAAAACTACTTTAAATTAGAAGTTATGGATGAATGTACCAATTTCTGCACTAAAAATCTATGGCCTGTGTTAAGAAATCAGACTGGATAATCAAATTTTTCTCTTATGTGCATCAGTGTTGCATATGCTCTTATTTTTGTGACTTTTATGTTTAAATTCCATTTTGTCCCCTAACTGCAAGCTCGTTTTAGTATCCTGACAATCATTATAGGATAAATGCAAACATAGCTGAAATGGTGAGTGCGATAAGCAAGGATAAATGAATCATCAGAGATGTAAAAGTTACTTTGCTAGCTTTTGTGCATTTCAGGAGAGCGGAAGAGCTCTGAGCAGAGTCTCAATGATCATGGCTACGTTTTCAGTGTTAGAATTGGGAGTTTCCTTACATTTTTACCATTGGAGCTGACAAGGTACATGTGGATTAGCAACTCTAGGAGAAAACTGATTTGGCTCAACAAAGCACATGAGACTACATCTTTGCAGGGGCTGTGACAGTGCAGAATAGCTGTTTTAAGTAGTGTGGGCTTAGTGAGAGATGTGGATTTTCTTCATTTTGTCTTGTGGCATTGAAGAAGGTGATAGAGAAGGCTGCTGAGGAGAGAGTTAGGCTCATAGTGTATCTTGGGGCATTTTGAAAATGGTAGAAGTACTCGGTGCTCTACCCAGTCACGTTTTCTGCTTCATAAAGTTAAAGCATTCAGAGCTGGGATGGAAATAACTTATTGAAACCTCTCCATCTGAGGAAAGAATCAAAACTCTGCTCAATTTGATGAATCTGTAAACCAGCCTGGGTCAGATTTTATGCATGTGTATCCTTCCTGCACTGTAATGTGTGAGTCCTGAGGTGTATGTTTAGGTGACTGATAAACCAGACTGTTTTCAGAGGCCATTGCATAGAGAAGGGTATGGGTAAAAATGAAGACTGCTGACCACAAGCGACTCTGCCATAGTTAATGGCAATACAAATAATGATAACTTCAAGTCATCATTTTCAGAAGGTTCTGATACTGTGTCACACCATATTATAGGCTTTGTCTTACCAAAGTTTTTTCACATGCTGTGCTGCTTTCAGAGCAATAGATCTGTGTGGGATTTGTGGCAATTCCCATTCCCTGTCGAAGCAGGAAAAGAACCTGACTTTGGGTTATCTGACAAAGCGAAATAATGGAAAAATCTTATCTTAGGGTAATAAAACCAGGATTAGATTAGAGAAAGGCTATATCTGTATTCACAGGTGACATGGCTTAGTAGAAATGAATCTGCAGAGTAAAACCCGGTACCCACCCTGCTAGTGTTTGCAGGGAGGCTCTTTCATATCTTTGTTGGAGTGCAATAGTTGTGCTCTTAAAGTGTTTCTTCTGGCTTAATTTCATCCCAAATAAGTTGTTTATGTTTGGTGTCATCAAATGCTTTTAAAAATTGCATGTACACATCTCAGAAAAATATCAAAAGGAGGAATTTAGAATTGGTCTGGTCTCCTCTTTTGTCCTAGCCAAGTGAACTATAAGGAAAGGTAAGATGAGGTGGCCCAACAGAAGTTATTTCCCTGAAATAGATAGTACTGCCGATGTATTAGATTACTACCTCATGTGAGACTGGATGGAGGAGCATCTGGCTGTGTCAGGCTGTCAGGCGAGGGGTAGAGCTTTTTGTGGCAGTGTCTGCCAAGCACTTGTGCTCAGTTCTGATATGAGCAGGGATCACTCCTGTAATTCTAGGGACGGAGTTAGAAATGGGATTAGTACAATGATTTGAAATGCCATGTGCTGCTCGTGCCAGACCAAGCTGTCAAGCTAGATTTTGTGCTGTCATCAACAGCTGTCATGAACATCTTAAATCTGTGATTGGAAGGATTTTCATGTAGTCTTAGAGATAGATTCATGATTATGCTTAAAATTTGGGGTCAAGCCAACATGGATCAGAGTGGGTTGTAGGGGAAGGTGCAGTCAGAATTAGTCTTAACTCTGTTATTGTAGGAATTATTTTTATTTTCTGTGCAAAAAAAAAGCTATACTTTGGTGGGTTTAGTGTCTATTTAATAAATCAAATCAAAGTTAGAAGTTAAGTCTTTGGAAAGACCAAAGGAAGAGAGCAAATAAATAGTATTTTTCTCATGTGGCTGATAATGACTTGTGCGTGTCATTGCTATTCCCTGTTTATCTGACCTATTAATGGAGGGCAGAATCCCAAAGAAATGTTTAATTAACATTTGTAATTAGTATTACAAAAGACCCTGCTATATAGAACAGGCAGCCCGGAGAGGAGGGCCAGGAAAAGACAAGCTCTTCACCCTGTAATTATTGCAGCTCTCTGTAGTGCTCTCATTCATCTCATTAACATCACAGTGGGATGGTGCCACTGCAGGCTACTGGCAGGTGTCTAACTGCCTTCCTCCTGGGGAGACTTTTACAAAGAGGTCCTGATCTGCAAATAAGTCTGAAAGCTTGCCAGTGGAGTACCTCGTTCAAACTTTTCAGTCTCCTGCTTCCAAAAAGACCCTAAAGATTTTTCCATTTCAATAGGTAGTGATGCTCTGAGGATGTGGCTGCTTTTTAATTGTGGGAGGGAGAGAAAGAGAGAGATGAGAAATCAGGGTTTATATAACAAAATATGCTACTTCGTTAACATGTTGCATTAAAAAAAGAAAAATAAAACAAGTTAGCAAGAAGGGAATTATGGATGGATAAACAAAAGGAAAACCTGAGTCATCACATGAAAAACACTGAAAGGCAATCGACCCTTAAAGACGTGTGTTAATTTTCTGTGTGTGAATAAAGCTTTTCTTCTTCTGAATTGCCTTCCTTCAAATTAAATTGAAACAACTATCATATCAAATAGCCTAATTCAGCAAATGATAGTAGATCTTTGATGAAATTAGAAAAGGAGTTTGTTTTTGCTTCTTCATGCCGTATATAAGAACGTGGCATAATACACTCCCATGAGATTCAAGTTTTTCTTAAATCCCCAATTCATATATTTACATGAAACTCTTGCCTTTACATGAAAAAGTAATTAGTGGGTTTCTAGCCATAAAAAAAATAAATACCAAGATACATAAAGCAAAAGATCTATAAACTTTTTGTTTTATGTTAAAGATGATACATGATTTAAAGCCAATCTCATGGTTTTTGAAGATACATTTTCTTTTATCTTTTTGGACGGGGTGGAACTGAGTTTTTTATTACATCTCTAAGTAATGAGGCAATAAACATTTACAATATATGGCATGAATGGAGTCAGCAAGTACTCAATGTTTGGAAAAGTCCTGAATCAGACGAACGTCCCACTACTTTTACTGGGATTGCTCTTGTAACAAAGTTTGTCAGTCTCAGTGTGTTGTTTACAATGATGATTAGAGGGCTATTATAAATATGCATAAGAGCTGAAGTAAATCTACCTTTGCTAAAAACCTTGTATGTAGAAAGGATACTCAAGGTGATATTTGGAACAGTAGTTGCAAGAGTCAGAAACTGTTCATTTGAATCTTGTTGGCTAGATTACCTGTAGTGAATCAGCACAATCAGATGACCTGTGATTTTTAGAACACATTGTTCAGTTTAGCGAAAGGAATCAATGCTGCATTTATTTATTGCTGATAGAGCATATATTGCTGTATTTTTAAGAACTCTAATCACAGCCAAGTAGATTTTGCAGGAGTCTGTTCAAATATTGAATAGAAAGATGGTCTGTTCTTCAAAACAGCTAAAGCAATGGACAGATATATATGGAAAACAAGGAAACAATAGGTGGATTTGGACTTGGAAAACAAAAGTTGTAGTACTTATATATGTATATACTGGTGGTGTACTTTAGGAGCATTCAACACATCTATGAAAAAAAATGATGAGACAGGTTTGCAGATATTTACTGATACTTGTTTTTAAAGTAAAACTGGTGGATGATGAAAATTCACATCATGGTTTGATTGAAGGCACTTGTCAACTTTCTGGCAGTGAATAAGAGATGATAATAATAACTAGCATAGCAGAGATTGTGATACTCTAATGTACATTTTAGAAGGCAACATTTAGTACTTGTTCTAGCAATATGAACCTTTAAAAACTACTTGATGGAGTCCAAAGATTGGCTATTCAGAGTCTCTATCTTTCCTTTCAAAGTAAAGGATCTTGAGCTCAGAAATGAACACTGTAAAAACAGACACATCCATGAAATTCTGCCCCAGACTGCAAATAATTAAAAGGCCTGACTTACTAGTGAGACACACACCGAGCATACAGTTCCTAAATTTGCCATCTGACTTCTATGCTTTCACAGATCTGCCTCCAGGGAACAGCTCTCCTAGTGTGAAAAAATTGTTACACAGATTATATAGTTGCAGCCCAATGTTTTCTTTTGAGCAAGAATAAAGAAACTAAGAGGAAGCATCCAAAATGCTTATGTAAAAGAAACTTTTGTCTAAAAGTCCTTAAAAGATCAGATGCATAATCCTACCGGTATTTCTGAGTGTAGCCCAATACACTTTAAAAGTATGGATCAGAGCATAATATATACTACATAATTTGAGAGAGTTCTGACTTTAATGTAAAAATGGGGGCATTGCTTCTTGCTTGCATGAAAGGCTTTTATGAAGTTTAATTTGAAAGTGTACAGTGCTTTGAGGTTTATTTCTTATGAAAGGAGCTAAATAATATAATCACAATCTCCATTTGAATTAATTTTGGTTTATATTTAAAAAAATCATAGTATTTTCCTCAAATGGTGCTTAGCTTTTATGTCTAGCTTGGCTTACAGTTTTAATTGTCCTTACCTTCCAATGCTCCCAGCAAAAACAGGGACCCTATCGGATGTACGTATTCTTAGATTTGTTTTTCAACCTTTCCCCCAGGTATTAGACATATTTCAGTCTGGAATTATGCCAGCTTACAGGCAAAGGTTTTGGAGAAGAAAGGGGAAAACAAAAAAAAAAAAAAAAAAAAAGAGGGAAATGCAATGATTCTCTATTTTAAAATTCTGGTCAAAGGTAGAAGAAACTCATATTCATGTAATTGGAGAGTATGTGAGAAGGTTCTTTAACAAGGTGCATTGAAAGGGTTTTGAATAGGGGAGGATTTTAAGAGGGGATACAAATTTTTTTGTTGGTTTTTGTCTGTACATCGACTAATTCCAGCTCTCTTGATTGTGGTATGATTTGTTGTTGGTTTTTTTATGTGCATGTGGGTTAATTGCTTCTTCTAAATATCAAACTCAAGCTGTTTTTCCTCAGATTTCTCAAAATTTCTCATTGTGAGTTTGGTATTTTTCTTTCTGTAGGTCGCCGGGGATGCAGTGAAATGCCCAGGTCACTAGACCTAGTGTTGTAACAGCAAACCTTGTAATCGATCCTGGCAGAATGCAAGAACAAGCCCAAAAGTTCAGAGCAAACATGTACAGTGCCTTGGCAACACCCACAAACTGAAAACTGACCTGGAAACAGTAAGTTACGTGGTACAGCTTTTCTATAGCCTACACCTAGAGACCATTCACACACGTGTGGATAGAGAAGTACAGAGATGTTTAAACAAAAGGAGAGGATCTAAAAAACCACTGTCAATGCCAGTGAAGTATGGAATATAGACTAGACTTGGGGGTTCTTGACTTTTGAAATTGCTTTCCTTTGCCTTATGTGATAATACACTTTCTTTCAGTATGTGTTTTCAAATATGGCAATCATTAGTCTTGAACTCAAGGCTAATAATAAATAGCTGAGTATAAAAAGAAACATACTCCCTCCCTTCCCCACTGCCCCAAAACTGCAGTTGCAATCAGGCACCTCAAATGACAAATTCATATGATTAGCGCACTGGCTCTTTACCTCTGAAATCCAGAGCTAAGATCCTTTGTTATGACCCCAGTAAAAATGAATTTGGTGATCTACTGCATGTCATAAAAATACAATATTATCTTCAGTTTCTACTGGCTGAAAAGCTCCATCAGGGAAAGGCTTTTTTTTCTGTCTATTTTTTGTCTGAGAGTCCTTGAACCAAATACAGATAGTGTATAAATAAGTGTAACCCACTGACCCTCTGTCCCACACTGTGTCCTATATATTTGAGCTTTGCTGTGCTCAAAGGAAGAAATTATGTTCCCAGAGGGATGAGCAGGAAGATTGCTGCCTCCTTTTTTTTTTTTTTTCTTTTGTCCTTCATATTATAGCATGGCATTGGCTTTCAAAGGATCCTCCTTCATGTTACCTCTGTGTAATCTCATGCATAGTCTAATTATTGACTATTCCTAGTGGTAATTCGGCTAGTAGCTGAGCTATCTGTGCTGCAGTGCAGCTGTATCTGCATCATAGGTAGGTGTACCTGAACAAGACTGCAAGTGGCTAACATAGATTTCAGTAGGAACATAATCATGAAAGTATAAGTTCTCTTTCAGTCTCTGTAAGCCATGAGTAATTATTTCAGTAACCAAACCCCACATCAATACCATTATGCTGCTGTCTAATTTCAATTTAATGCTAGCTTAAGTTTGTCCAGCTAGCTGCAAGTAGACTTCTGTATCTGAAAGGGTGGGGATAATGGAAAGTAAGATACTCTGGTTTTGTAACATCTAGTGATGAGGGATTGCAAAAGTGAAAACTTGTTCTAGTTGGGTGAGGCACACTGTCCCCAGGCTCAGTGATCTGTTCTCCCAGCCTTCCTTTAAGCATTGACAGTTAATAACTGCCAGCCTGGGCAAACTGTGCTTTTGCTGAGTGTATCTCCGGGATCTTAATTTGGTGAGTGATATTTACCCGTTGCAGGTTTTTAATGCCTGTATTTTTCAGACATTTGAAAAATACAGAGTGAAAAAGCATTCTGTTGTTGAACTCCTTGCCAAAGGATAGCTGTTCTCAGTTTGGATCAGTGCCCCAGTTTACAGCTGTGGTGATCTTCAGAGGAAAGGCTGTGGAAATAGATTGACCTTATAGCGCACCTGGAAGGCAAAGAGACTCTGTTTCTGCCAAGCTATACATAGTCAGGAGAGTTAAGTTATGTACCCAGGTAAATGACAATGCTAGCTGTTGTCATATTTTATTTGGCTGACTGTGGCAGTTAAGGCAGTCCTTCAGGGACATTCCTTTGAAGCTGGCAGCCTCTGTGTCCTAAAAATAATCAGTACTGAACAGAGTCAGTGACCAAGGGAAACGAATAATCTCAAGACATTAAAGCCTCATACCTTCAAGATTTAACATGTGTGGTTAGGGCTAGACCTATAAAAATCTACTTGAGATGTATACTTGGTGGGTGATCTCTTCTAGAAAGGTGGGATTTTCAAGTTGTATTTTTTCTCTGTGCAGTCAGTCAAAATGCAGGGCTCTGCATTATATAGCTGGTGTTTCAACAGAAGCAATAGCGAAAGTAGTTGCCAATCAGTCATTCCTTACAGACATCCCCTCTAGCATATGCATGCTGGCCTTTTTAGGAGGTAAACGTCATTAACCTTTCTTTTTTTAGTTTGGATTTCAATTTTTTTTTATATTGAAATTCAGTTCACACTTGCAACATGCTCTCTTTTTGGACTGTAAATGCTGTGCAGTATGCAGATCACTCCATCTTCTTCAGCTCCTTCTTGCTTGCTGCTGCAGAGCCAGAACTTTCCAGCCAGCAGCTACTGCAGTGATTTGTGTCCAAGGGCTCTGATGGAAAAAGCCATCAGTGAGGCCAGTTCTTGCTGGAGAGGAGTATGAATACATCCTTCAAGGAGAAATGCCTGCTGATCCTTTGGTGCTCAGTATCTAGTAAAATGCCTCACTGCCTAGTGCTCCTGAAGTGGGGAATGTGCGGTGGGCTTTAGACTGAGGCGAGGGTTTAAATGTAATTACAGTCCCTGACTTTTCTGCTTATTTTAATATAACAGAGAAAGTGACTATTTGGCCCTTTATCCACATGTGGTCTCTTCCCAGCAGTGAATTGTGGTGCTGTGCTTCTGTTTTTTAAATGTTATGGGAAATCTGGCTGGCTGTTTAACCCCTTATCTCCTGAGTTACCATTTCCAATCCACAGTTTAAAGGACTGGGAGTAAAAAGGAAAAAAAAAAAAAACAAAACAAAAAAAAACACAAAAACAACCTGTGGCCACATAAGTAAGGGTTTATGCTTAAGAAGGAGTATTTGATAGAAATTTGAACATTACTTCTCTCTGTAAACAGTCAGAATTATGCAAACTCTGCTACAAAATTGTTAATGTGTCTACAGACTTGAAATCACCCTCCAACTTGTAGTTTAGTAGAAGTCAGCTTCAATGTCTTGACGATTGAATATTCAGTGTTTCTTTCACTGAATTCAGTCTTAAAGTCTTAAAGTTCATATGGTCATCAGCAGGTATAAGACTGAGCTTGAGTGTTAAAAATCACACTGCCATACATGCAGGAATGACACTATGTATGAAGTATATGAAAGTTAAATGAATTTGGTGGGATAACAGCGAGATCAATGCCAACTTTTGTACTAAGGTCTGTTCTCACTGTTTGATATTTGTAGTTAATTCTCAAGACAGCTATTTCCTGACACGGTAGTAGACTCCCCAAAGAAAACACTAACATCCATGACTTCATTAGGTTGATAATTGACATTTACAAGTTGCAAGGGAAACCTTGAAGCTTTTCTAGCTCTGTGTTCTGCAATGAGCAGGAGAACCTCTGTGAGGGGTCCTTTTCACAGTGTGTGTAGAAATTGCTTCTCTGAGAGCGGAGAGTGGAGTTCACTATCCAAGAGAGGGTTTTTCCAATCCCTTGCTCCAATGAGGATCCCTCATGTCCTGACATGGAGAGCTGTCCCTGAAGGGGACTCTTAGTTGTCTCTTTGCCAAATTAAAACCAGGCTTTCAAGCTCTTTGGATAGTTTGACAACCCACTCTTCAAAGTATGGTTTCTCCCACGTATTGATTCTATAAATCAGATGCAAAGCCTTATGCTGTATAGATTAATTATGTTAATAGCTGGAACATCACTTCCCCCATGAAATCATCTGAACTTCTCCTGGAAAATCTTGCAGATTTGAACTGTGTGGGTGAGAAAAAGAAAGTGATAATTTTCTTAAGATCCTCTACAAAATTCTCTGCCCCCAAGTTCTCTTAGTTCCTTAAACCCCGTTTCCTAAAGGAATGTGAAGTTGTATTCTGTTTTGATTTTTGCTTATTTTTGTCCCTTCTCCGTCTACTACACTTAACTGCTTATATACGTTGATTTAAAAGCAAGAACCTCTACATCTTCAGTTAGCTAGCTATGGGCAATTCTTACCGCTCTTCCTCAATGTATTTTTTTTCCAAAGTGGGATTGGAACATCATTGAAGTTTTGATATCATCTGAAAAAGACTCAGTGTAGTTGTTTTACACCACTGTCTCAAAGGCAACGTGTCCAAGTATGCGTTGATCAGCTGCTACACTGATGTCACTACAATTCAGGACTGTGGTGGCCTGATCCATTCCCTGGCCTTTCTGTTCTGGAGGATACCTGAAGCTCATGATAACTTTTCTTTTGAAAAGATCTTTGTACCAGTAATAAGAGAGAATGATAATTCTTTAAATTGTGAGTGGTCATTGGTTTTGCAAGTTGTCTGAGACAGTTTCTTGTCAAGCTGCCAGAGAATTTCTTTCTGCTCGTTGAGCCTTGAATTGTTCTACAATGTTGATGTGACTCATGAGGTCTGTTTTCTGAGTAGATTCACTGAGATTGCCTGTAAATACATACTGCTCACTGAATTTAGTATTAATAATAAATAATAATACAGAAATTATAATAATTGGGAGTGAACCTGACTTACAAGTTGATTGCTTCCCTCTTTTCTTTGGGAATGTTAAGAATGGGTGTTAATTTAAATGGTATGTTTTATTCAGAGCGTGTCTCAAGCATCTGATGGCATCATTAATATACATGTAGAGGGCAATTTTGGAGACATATTTGATATAGAAGGATTTGGAACGTGTAAAAAGTAATGATTCTTTTGTGAAGTTGTAATTATGTTATTAAAAATTCATCCTTCAAAATATGAAAATACATTTTCTTCTGCATCCATTTGTTTTAAATGCAATGTATATTTTCAAATTTGCAGAAAAGGCACCATGTCTTGCCTTAAGGATCCTACCACTCGCTGTGTCGCTATGACGAACAGGACAGCCATGTGTTGATTTTTCAGGGACTAACAAAGTTTTTTTAAGATCTAGATACTATTGCAAGGGATGTTTTGATGTTCTGCCTCTCTGACTCCATCAATGCTGTGTCTGAGCTTCTGTGTTTCATAAAATAGTAAAGGTATATTGGCCCCTAGCGAAGATGTAGACCCTGATGACTCCAGTACTTGTACCTATCCCACCAAGCTGCTAAACACTGAAGAAGATGGGGTTGATCTGGACAAAGGAGCCCAAATCAATTAGTAAGAACAGATTTCTCTCACCCTTTTGCTGAGTGTACTATATAAAGATACAATATATGCTGTCTTTCCAGCAAGTTCAGAGCCCTGGAGGGCTTTTAGCATTAGACTTTGAGCATAAAGAAAAGCTAAAATAGAGCCAATGCATGTGATGCAAATTGTGGCTTCTCTCGTTGCCACCTGGGATTTTTCCAGACAGGCAGAAAGTCTGTTGCTGATGTTGAGCAAGGTCCCTGCATTAACAGAGCTTTGCTTCCTAGTGACTCATGGGAATAGTCTTGGTTGAGTGGTTTGATTTGCACAGCGTCACATTCCTTGAGTTTTGTTTTGAATTCCAGACTTGAGTTCATTTAAATTCTCTGAAGTGTGACATTCATGGAAGTTGCCAAGTTTCACTTGGTTTTGTGTTGAAAGTGACTGTATTCTGGCAATTTTTCCACATTAGTAAAAGGATTAAGGTCTGATAACGCATCAGTATTAGAGGCAGGCGCTTCATAGTGTTAGAAGGCTGCACAGAGTACTTTCTCCTTGGTCCAGTAAGAGGAAGCTTCTGTTTCTAGACATGATAGGTCCTCTGACATCGTGTTAATCCTGGAATATTATGCAGTATGGAAAAAGTTATTTCTGGTAGTCTTTAGACCTTTCCAAAATGCATAAGCTTTTATCTCACCTTCTGAGGTTTTAAAATAGGACTTAAAATATTAAGGAAACCCTGTTTTATTTTTTTTTTGTGAGCAATATATGACATGCAACACCAATAACATTTCTGTACTTTCAAATACTGCTAAAAGAATGTGTCTGTGACTTATGTGGTCTTTCCCTGCACAGATATATTCTCTGGCATGACATCAAGCTTTTACCTAAACTGTATGAAATAGTTTACCTAATGTGTTCATGAGTTTGCAGCTCATTGGTAATACAACTATCTCAAACTCAAATTTGTGAAATACTTACTGTCTGTCTCTGAAGTGGGGCAGCTGAACAGCAGGAACCTCTGCAGAGGTTCTTCCTGACTCATTCATCCTGCATGACCCTCATTGAATAGGATGGAGCTGGGAAGCAGACTTTCTGGGCAGTTAAAACAAAAACAGCTTTACAGCGAGTACTACTGTTTACTAAATGCATCTGTTAGAGTCTTGTTGCTGAACAAAGAAAGAATAATAATAGGGTGGCAGATGGAATAAATTTGTTTAAAATTGAAAGTGAATTTGCATGGGGAGGGAAATATTTACTTCCTGTCTTCCTCACTTTTCTGTTTCTACCCTGAACTTCTGATGCCATTGACCTTTGAGCATCAATAGTGAATGCCTTTAATAAAAATAAATCATCACCTACAAATAATTTGCATTTGTCCTCGTAAGTGTAAAGCTCCCTCACAAAATTACCTATTAGGCTGCTACCTAGCATTGAACCAGATGTAATGTCCAATAGTCTGTGAAAGTATTGGTTTCAAGCATGCTTGTTCTGTAAGCAGAAATTTCCCATGCTTTCTGTTGATCTCACTATGTTGTGAAATAGGAAGTTATGTGAAAGAGTAAAATGTAAATGTGAAAAAAACCCAAACAAAACACCCCCCAAAACCCCCACAACAAACTGCAACTGCCTGCAAACTCAAACAATGTTTGCTGAGCTCAGTTTTGATTAACTGCAACCATTTTTTGCAAAATAATATTTCAGGCTTTTTTATAAATTACAGCACTTAAAATTTTCCTACTTCAAATTGAAAATGTTTCTGTAAGGCCTTGACTTTAAAGATAGAAAGAGAAGTGACTACTCTGTTGGTAACAACACACATAACAGATAAAATTCACCTGACATGAGTGTATTGTCACATGGCAGAAGTAGATTATTGATGTACTTCATGACATGGATAGTCTCTGAAAGTGTTACTGATTCGGTTGATTTGGTCTCTATACCACACCTGCAATTAAGGGAATTGTCACCAACAAGCAGCCTAGAGATTGGAAAACTCTGTCTGTAACACATACCCTTTTCATACTATGTCAGAATACATTCTTCCTACTTTCTGGATCTCTTGTCCCTTAGAGACAGCACAATTAGCTGTTCCAGGTCAGTGTCTGATAGCCTCTCTCAATTAAGCATCATGTGTGGGGATACATTCAGAGCTGCAGTACTCTTAGGGGAAATTTATATTTAAAATAACTGAAAGTTATAAAAGTTGGTTTTGAGTACAGAATATATGTAAGAGTTGAGAATATGTAATATTCTCAGTTGAGAATATGTAAGATTTGGCATTTTAAAGATACAAGTTCAGAGGCAACTTGCATGTTCACAACAAGAAATCTTTGACTAATGACAATTTGTACTGTTACTTGGAACACAGTACTATGAATATTTCAGTGAGGGCTGCAGTCAAAAATCCTAAAACATGTTCCGTGACCCAATATGCAAATCAGCTGTGGGATAAGAGAGGACTGTTGGGGCTTACTCTACATAGATTTAGACTGTTTTAACAAAGGTTATTTATTAAACATTATCGACATTGGGTTTTTTCACCACTTTCAAAATTCAGGAGGGTATTTTATTTTCTTCAGGGAAACAGCCAAGAACTAGGTCGGGAACCATGACTCTGAAGAGGCCACTCCAGGGAAGGGAAAGGTGAAGTTCAGTTCTAATGAGTAAAATAAAAAGGTTGGGAGGCTCCTGTCATTTGTGAAAAAAGACTCTCTTCTGATTTTGTTGTTGCACATTGAACTATTAAATATGTCCCAGTTGTTTTTCTTTGACAATATTAAGGTTGATGAAGGGAATTCCTGCCACTACATAATTCATGGATTTAAATTGGGGTTTAGTGACGAAATTATAATTTGTGCTACATACACAAGTCTGGAAGCAGATTCCATGGATAAAAGATGATGTGTAACAATTATCATTGCCGGAATTGTGTGATGCCCATTTGGTGACTTTGTGAAATCACAAATTCTGCACAATACGTTAAGTAATTTTGGTAATTGCCACAGTAAAAAATGGATACGGATGACTGGACTGTATTCCATCCTGCTTTATACTTTGTGAAATTACTGCTGGAAATAGGACATAGTTTAGAATTGAACTAAACTATATTGCAAACCTAAAGAGAATTTAAAGGCTTAGGCTTCTCCAGGCAGCAACTTGTGTTCACAAAAAGTAAGGATGTGTATGCAAACGTGTTCGAATTGGTCAGGTGAGAAGAGTGGAGCTTGGGGCATTTTTATTTTTATCTTTCTCCCTCAAGTATCATTGAACTCCCTCAGAAATGGGGAAATCCCTGTTGACTTAAAATAATGAACAAATTAAGCAACAATGCACACATGAAGCAGTGGTGATATTTAAGTCTTTAGCCAGTAGGCTCTGTGAGGACCCAGACGCTGCTGGTGCCTGTGCCAAAGGACAGAGGCCATGAGGTACCACAGTTGTAGTAAGCCATCTCACTTGATTAATTTATGCAGGAAAGGGATAGCTTGAAAAACTCTTTTTGCAGAGGAAAGAGGAACTAGTGAAGCCAGAGTGCTCCCTCCATCTGAAGGGCTGCAGGGCCATGAGCTGTGATTGTGTACATGGAGGGAGCGTGCTCATACAGGGAATGCAGGAGTCAGTATGTTTCTTCTTCAAAAGCTAGGGAATTGCAGAGGAACAGTTTGGGCCAATGATGCAGTGTCATTTTACATCAGTAGAAAATTGATCTCTCTTTCTTTCTCTGAAACACAGCACTTCATTGCTGACCTCTGTTCAAAAGGAAGCACGGTGAACTTATAATTAAGAGAAGTTCAAGTGACTTGCACAACAGGAAAATGAGAGTTGTGGGGTTCACTTATACAATGTCCTCTTAGGCTGCTGTTGAAGCCTCCTGGCATTTCTGTCTTATTCTGTTTTCCTGCTCATCTCCTCATCTTTTGCCCTTAAAGCACCAGAGTTCAAAATCATAGGTTTATTTTGACCTTCAGTTTTTACTAAGGGAGGAAAAAAAAAGAGACTTCCTAGTTCTAATAGCTGCAGAGTCAAGTTTGAAAGTGTTCTCTTTTGAAGCCTTAGGAACAAGAAAAGTCACCGTTTTTAAATATTTGGGAATAACAGTGCTACTCCAAACAAGAAGCCACCAGATGCCTATATCAGCATGCTTCTGAATTAAGCAGTAAGCCTATGCTCAAAATATAACTGTTTCATAATAGTATTAAATATGCTTTCTCCTGTTAGTATCTTATTCTTTTCTATGTAAACAACTTCTAACAGCTGTTTTTTTCTTGTCCTTGTTCAAACAAATGTGAGCTTTTGTAACCAAAAAGAAAAGGAGTAGCAGGTGAGGACTTATTTTTAATGATACCGAGAACAAAGCATTGTTTAACTAAAGACCTCAGCAATTGCTTTCTACTAATCTCTAAGATACCTCACAAATATTAACAATGGGTTTTGAAATCTAAAACTTTGAAATGCTCTTTTTTTTTTTTTTCTGGAAAAAATGTGTTTCTGTCAAAATGTATACATATGAATCTGGGAAACAAAAGCATATAAATACCTGTACAAGTGTGCCTGCATCTAATAAGTAACAAATTATAGTTGCTACCCATTTAAGATATATTTCTGCAATATATACAGTGTGTAAATTTATATTTGAATGTACTTTAAGCCTTCAAGGGACAGTCTGACCAGCCAAATGACACAACATAATTCATACCATTTCCTCAGAAAACTGCAGTTAAGCCTTTTAATATCTACTGAACTGAAACGTCTCTCTCTCAGAGAGACCCAAAGAATTCTGAAGTATAGAGCAGTGCACTGAGTTTGGGTTTTTCAGACTACACCTATTAATTTCCTTTAAGAATCACTGTGATATGATGCGTTATGAAAGATGTGTTGGGACCACTGGCTGCTGCAAACTGTAGCCTGGGGTAGAGAGACCTCCAGAAGGCCTGCGCCTATTCTGGTGAGCAGCAATACTCACCTGTCTGGAGGAATGAACCAGCATGTATGAGAAGCTAATTCTGAACTGATTAGGCAAGGAAACTACAACGGTGAGGCAGGTAATGCTATCCTATCAGTAGTTATTAGAACTGGACTCTAGATTGGGGTAGATGTTAAATTTTCATGACAGACCTTGTTCTGTGTTTGTTGTTGTTCAGGTGTTTATTTCTGCAGATGCCTTCTTGTTCCTTCAGTTTTGTGCAAGTTGTTTTTTTTTAATGTATATAATGTTTTAGCTATAATACTAAGAAGCTTTCAAACACAAAATATTCAGTGGATGATGGCTTCCAGTTAGTTTCCTGTAAGCTATTACACGCAATATGCAATTCAACAATTTCAGGAGCAGTCTTGTTATTCTTGTTTGGTTTCAACAAGGGAATGAGGCTGACTGGGTCGAGAATACCCATAATACAAGCCACTCTGTAATAGGCAGGTCCTCTCAGAGGAAACCCAGAGTCTGGTGAATGCCAAGAGGAGAGTGTGGTGGTGGGTTTAATATTCTGTTCAGCTAGATGGCCAATCACTGTGATGACACCAGCGGGGAGTGAGTGAGGTGTGAATTAAGTCACTTCTCTTCTCCTAGGCTGAGCTGCAGCTGTTATAAGTGTAACATCTCTCTGCTTGATTGTTTTCCAGCTGTTTAAAACTTTGGCTTTGTGGAGCAAGCAAAGACAAGCATCCGTACTTGGTGGGCTTGGAGTTTTGTTGCATGCTGTGGTCATGGCAGGGGGTAAGAGGTAGGTCCACCTGATTTAGGTGGGCCTGCTTTAGCAGGAGGGTTGCCCTAAGTGATTTTTAGAGGTCCCTTCAAACCTTTACCGTTCTGTGGTAGTGGGATGATGACTTTAACTGGTAAACCATGTTTATTTTTCCTAGGAGAGGGTATTAGGGCTTGGTTTGTTTTTGCCAAGAATTTGGGGAAAAAAATTGATTTTGATAAATTCTTCAGGGACAAACTTTTTGATAGTTTACCTTTTTGCATAACAAGGCCAAACTTGAAAACAGATGTTGGTGTATAAAACAAATCCATTTTCATGCACTGTCATGTAATTTAATACTTTGATTTTAACATTAGGAGAAGCAGAAGGTTATTTTCAACCCATTTTCTCTATATCTTTCCTCATTTTATAGTTCTCTAATATGTAAACTTTTCTTCAGTCTAGTAATTCTGTTGTTAGTTAGCTGGTTGGTTGTTTGGAGGGTTTTTTCCCCTCTATTAGTTTGTCGTGAATGAAAGCCAAAACTGGATCCTCCTGATATTTACGTAACCAGATGGTACTATGTTTGGCATCTTTCATTCCTTTGATACCAAGGCTGGTCACACACTACTCTTAGTAGTTCATCAATTTCAGATCTGAACAGCATTCTTTAGAAATCCTGAGTGAATATCAATCTGTCCTTGTAATTCGTTATTGCTCCTTTATTAATACATTCTAAAAGCTTTCCTACCAACACTTCAGTTCGAGGCACTTCTATGTCTTTTTGCTGTAAATAAGGACTCTGGTATGAAAACATCCTTTTCTTCAGCATGACCTTTATGCAAAAGAACAGCGTTTAACTCTTCTGCTATTACCACTCCAAAGAAGATATCTGTCTTTTTCCTTTCTCATTTGGGAGCATATTAGCTCTGCATTCTTCAAGTCTCAAAAAATTTCATGTGCTCTGGTTCTTGAATAGACACAAATGAATGCTTAATGTAACATGTTAGTGTATGAAAGGTGGTCCATTGTACAGACTGATTTTACAGAGAAGCAGCCTATATGGGAAATACTGCATTTAATATAGAGGTGTTCATTTATATCACAAGTCCATGCTGTTTTCCTGTGTGCAAAATGTCGTGCTTCATTAATGGTATATTTATGTGGCATCATTGATGCTGCTTTCAGTGAGTCTTTTCTTAAAACACCTGCAGTATATGAGGCCTTGCACATAATGTTCACATATCAAGGAAAGACTATGTTTTATTTCAAACACAGAACTTAGAGTAGGCTGGGCTAGAAAAAAATCTTTTTTCAGTATATAAGAAGAATATCTGTGAGGAAACTTGGGGTATAGTAATTTGTGAGCTGTCAACTCCTCTGCCAGTTTGAAGTATATTGACTTCTCTGGATACACAAGCCTGGAACAGGCTGGAGCTGATAGAAAGTTTGAAATTAGTAGCATTTTTTGAAAAAAAACCCCTTGTGCTATGAGTGAAAGGGTTTGAAAATGCCTTGTAGGAGGCAAGTAATATAAACATGGAGAGAGCAGCGAAGTAACCAAAAGCCTCACAAGGTTTTGTGAAAATGCCATTTAAGGATCTCTGAGTAATGCTGATGCTGAGATGTCATTTCACCATTTTTCTGTTGGCTGCATCAGCAAGGCATTGGGACACTTAAAAATGAAAGTGTTTCAGCATATTTCTTCAGCTAGAGTCTCCTTTTTATTCCAGTCAGGACAGAATAAAACTCATCTGAAAAAAATCCAGGAGAGGGACAGAAATGCTGACTCTTCAAATGCCCGGTTCAAAAAATCTGATGCCCGTGCTACTTTTCATTCCCACAGCTCCTGAATATATTAAGTGTGTTCCCTTTAAGGACAGTTTGTGTCATTGCAAACCACATTCTTGATGTCTAGTTGCACTGTGCCCATGTTTGTGTAGGGTTTTAATCATTAATAGGTATACCTGAGCATTCATTTCTTCCTTGTTATTTCTCATAGTCTCTTATTCTTTTGTTGTTGATAAAAATGTTTTAGATGGTTTCTACTGTGCCTATATTTGCTGTTGAATCAAAAGGGAGTAGCTGGTGAAAATGTAGCTTGGAGAATATGTTTAATTTTTTTTTTATCAGTAGTGCTTTTTTGCATTTTTTTGCAGGATTTTTATCCAGTAGAGTAGGGTTACTGCTGAGTAGATTATTACATTCCATTGTTAGCCTGGAAACAGAAAATGCAGTCTATGAATAAAGGAATAAATTAATTGGAGCGCCACAAAGTGCAATAAATTTTATTTTAATTCTAAATGGAGTTGTTGTCATTTAACCCTGTGTATGATTTGGTTGTAGAAGTGGTATCATTGCCCTTGTATGTCTATTAATACTGTAGCAGTATGGTTTTCTTTCCTTCTTTTTTTCCTCTGAGTCTTTTAACAAACCTTTGTTTCCTTTCTTTTTTCTTCATCTCAAATTTTGTTCTTTCTCCTCTTTTTAGTCTCTTTTTTTTCTTCTTTCATTTTCTTTATTTTCCTTGCTTTCTCTCTTCCACCCCTTTTTGTTTCCTTTGCCTTTTTTTTCTGTTTCCTCCCTTTTTTCTTTTATTTTTTTCATAGGATAGAAACAACAACAAATCCTTTTCCTCTTCATGTAACTGATCTTTCCCTGTTTCCAGAACTGCCATCTTGTAATGCATGACACCCTGAAATTACCGTGTTTGGAGCAAATCATGCAATCCCTTGAGGAAATTTGAGTCTCCCTTTCCTAGTGCTTTAAGTGAAACCTGCTCTGTTTTCCTTCCTGAGCCCTCCACTAATTTACTGGCAGGTTGCATGTTCAGAACAGAATAAATATTTCTTTGGAAAGCTGTAGAGAGACTGATGGTTGTTCAGAGCTGCTCAGAATTTTAGGATATTAGGAAATGCCCTGTCTGGTGCAGAGTTAGTGGACAAGGGTTTAGATAAGGCAACTTAGCATTTTACTTTCTAGATGTACTAAGTGTGTTATTTCAAATGGTCCTGCAAGGCAAGATGTACCTCAGGTTGCCTATCAGAGGACACAATAAATATTCGTAATGTGAAGATGAAGCATTTAAGAACATCTTTGTTCCAGAATATATGTCTCATTCATATACTTAATTCAGATAGGCAGCTATCAGCAGAAGACTTTTATAAAATATCATCCAGGCTTCTGAAAGGGTTAACTTTCAGGTAATTTCTGTTTTGATAAAAAAAAAAAATCTTCATTTTTGATGAACAAAATAAATACTCTGAAAAGAAAATAAATGTGCAAACAGAAACCTTAGAAGTGGTCTGACTGGCACGGAAAATATTGTCACCAGGAGCGTTCAGCAAGAGTCAAGTGGAGAGTAGCCTTTCTCTGGTCTAAAGTAGATATTTGCTACCTTTCTCTTTATTCCTTAATGTTAATCCTGGGGAATAAGTGGTTGCTGCTCATGGCAAGAAATAAAGAGCTACAAGCTCAGCTGGATGCAAAATGACAAAGGGCTAGTGGAGGCAGTAAAGCAGTACTGATTTGGACCAGTGGAGGATATATAACTAAGCTAAATCACCTAAATGAAATCAGGCGCTTACAACGTCTTGCAGCTACAGGTGTGAGTAATTCATCAGAGATGATGGCAGTCATAGGTTCTCATGCTATCTAAAGCTATCTTAGGATTCAAGACCTGATTGATTAACTTTCTCTCAAAGGAAGTGTCAGCGGCTGATGTGTGGACAGGAAGATTGTGGGGACACACATAAGAAGTCCAATGCCAAAAGGAATTTTAAGTGCTGTTGCTAAACAGGTTTTATTTTTTCTTACCATTTTTTTTTTCATTAAAAATCTCACTTCAGAAGAGAAGAAAGAGACAGAACAGCTGTTTAAGCTGGTTTCATAAGTGGGATTTCTGAAAGGCCCAGGCCTCTGCAGCATGTCATGTCACACTCAAGCGTTGCTTTCCATTGAAGTGACTGTGGCAGGCAGGATAGTTGCATCTTCTGCAAAAAGCTGTTATTGCCTCTTTGTCTAACAGTTGTTTTTATTGAAATTGAAAACACCCTTTTCCACACTAGCGGCACATGAATCCAAACCCATTTATTCATGTCTTAAGACCCTTCTCGCTCTCCTCCCATTTTAAATGTGTTTTTTCCTCTACGCGAGACATAAGACAATCTCAGAAACACAGTATTGAACCAGCCTGTTAAATTCTGATATATCCCAGCATGTGTCATTCCCTCCTCCTTCACTTTAAAGATAATTTTGGAGGTTAATGAACTTAAACGTAATACTTTAAAATAATCACTAGAGATAACAGAAAAAAAATCAAGCAGCTCCCCAGACTAGAGGGAGATGTTTGATCCTAGACTCATTTAAATTCACTACTGTAAGTCCATCACTTTCAACTATTGATCTATGATGAGACATTTTTATTAATTTTTCCTTAGAAAAATTCACTAGCATTGAAGGATATTCAGCGTGCAGGGGGGAAGAGCTCCTTAATTTGACTGATTAGGCCAATTTACTTAGGCTTTCCTAAAAAAATAAAAGAATGCCCTGTAAATCTTGGACTTCATCTCTGAAATGTTTAGTCAATCCCTGGCAATTAATCCATACCTTGCTTTCTCAGACTGACATATATCATGCAGTGCTCTTTACAAGAACCACTTGCATCTGTGCACTTTTTTTTTTTTTCTCCTGCAGATGTGACAAATTCAATTAGCTAATGTCTCCCTTCTTTGCTTGCTGCAGCTACACATCCAATGATCATGGATTGGCAGGAGAAGCAGTTCCTGTGTATCTCTTGCTCCCCTGGTGCCTGAGTTAGATAGGAGAAGGTCTGGCTGGAACTTGACTTGAGGAGGTTTCCTGTCACTTTGTGTCCCCTTGTGCAGTCTGCTGGGATGGCAGTAGGTACACTGCTCAACATCTAACAACTGTACCCTAGGCCAACAAGGGTTGAGGAGATGAGCTGTTGCTTCTTGTGGAAAAACCCGTATTCTGGTTTACTTTTTTAGTTGGACAGTCAAGGGACAGATATATTGCTAAGACAAGATTTAGCTTTTTCTATGCCATATTTGCAACTACAGCTTGTCAAACAAAAATAAATAAAAGGACTTTTGATGTCCTTTCTCAATTGCATTACACTGCAAAGAGAGTCTTGCTTGAAAAAATTTTGCAAAATGAGGCAAGCTGAAGTTAATTCTGACTGACAGAATGTGAGGACACAGGAGTACTCCAAGTTTTCTCCCCTTGTGTAGTTTCAAGACAAAATGTAGTCTGAGGTTTTAGTGAATTCCTTTGTTAATTCAATTTTTGAAACGTTGGCTCATGAGGGTTCAGACTTTTGAACTCTGGGTCTCCCTCAGTTCTCAGAACATCAAATAACATTCCTGAAGTTCTCCAAATTTGCTTGAGGTAGGTGGGTCATGCCATATATGCATTCTCTTATATTTGCCTTTAGTAACTGTTACGATTGCTTTGAAAATCAACTGATGGAAGTGCTACATAGATGACATTACATGGAACAATTGTAGTCCTGAGGACCAAATTGAGACTGAGGACCAAAACTGTTAGTGCAAGGAGCACTATACATTTCAGTGGGGTTTCACTTTGTTCCTACTGGTGATCTAAATGTAGCAAGTTTCAAGGGACAGTGCAGTTTTTTTGCAGTCCTAATTTTGTTAGAGAGAAGGGAAGGAAATAATTTCTTTGGATTTTAAGATTCAGTTGTTGTGTACTGAATATCCTTGCAGAGCTTTATATAGTAGTTTTACTGTGATTTTGCTTAGTGATGTTCATTTGCTGTGGTAACAGAGATACAGCTGAAATGCAGGAGATGGACTTCAGTACACCTGAATTCTGCTTTTATTGCTGAGTTTTTAGAAATCAGACTTTGTCAGCCCAGTCACTGTTCTTAGCTCCTGATCCTTCCTTGTGGTTCTGACCTTTAGCTTTTACCCTTAACAAAGATGTCTCCAAATCTTACAGGTTTCTTGCTACTGAAATAGAAGATGGTCTCCACCAGTGGTTAAAGTTGGGGAAAAAATAAGATGTTAGAAACATGTCAATTGCACTTAAATTTTATTTGGGAATTTTTAGTCTTTTCAGAACGTACTTAGGCTGTTGAATGACTCTGCTTCACAAATTGCTTGCCCAGCTGTAAAATTGTAGAGAAAATAATAAGAATTAAGAATATTGAATAATTTATCATAAAAAGTGAAATTTGTCAAATAAATTATTCAGTGATATTATCTGACAGCTGTAACTGTGGGGCTTAATTAATGAATGTATGCAAAACCCTTTAATCTTCAGTTTATGAAAGGGATTAGTTGACAAAGTTGCATCCAGAAACCAAGGGCCTTGAATCTAAACGGTTTGAGAAATCTAAGAGGTGCCTTCCAGTAGAGTTACATAAAAAATTGTTGTCTAAAATACACTGCAGTAAGTGTCAGCTCTTGTTAGCACATTGGATGTGGTGATCTATTATTCATATTGCAAAGTCAAACCTTAAAGCTATTAGGTCAAGGGAGGTTCTTCTCCCTCTCTACTCTGCCCTGGTAAGGCCTCATCTGGAGTACTGTGTCCAGTTCTGGGCTCCTCATCTCAAGAAGGACAGAGATCATCTGGAGAGAGTCCAGTGCAGGGCCATCAAAGATGGTCAGGGGACTGGAACATATTTAATACAAGGAAAGGCTGTGGGAACTGGGGCTGTTTAGGCTGGAGGAGACTGAGGGGAGACCTTATTAACATTTACCAATAGCTAAATGATAGGTGTCAGGACGTTGGGGTATCTCTTTTTTTCTATTTTAGCTAGCAACAGGACAAGGGGTAATGGGACAAAGCTGCAACACAAAAAGTTCCATTTAAATATAAGAAAAAGCTATTGTACTGTAAGAGTGAGGGAGCCCTGGCAAAGGCTGCCCAGAGCGGTTGCGGAGTCTCCTTTCTTCGAGGACTTCAAGACCCGTCTGGACATGTTCCTATGCAACCTGATCTAGGTGGACCTGCTCTGCAGGAGGATTGGACTTGATGATCTCTAGAGGTCCCTTCCAACCCTGCCATTCTATGATAAGATACAACTGACTACCATTCTTGGTGGACACGAGCTTTTGATCGTGTCTACCAAATAGACATAATGTGGTCAGAACAGGTTTGGATTTTGCTCGGATGTCTAAGGAGGAGATTCCTTTTCCTCCATCCCTGGTTTTGTGTAAACTGCTCACATCCTTGAAAAGATTACGATCAACTGCATTGTTCACTTCCCTCGAGCTAGTACAGATATCTCACAATGCACCTACATCCTCTTCAAAACAAATCCTGTAGCTATTATTCTGAAAATCACTGAATTCAACTGAAAGTCTCTTGAAAACTTCATGGTATTTTTAGACCATACTCTAAAATAATTTTTCCTTCACATGGAATTCTGCTCATTGGGACACTATGGAATTAATGGTTCCTTCTGGTGGAGGCCCCAGTATGGATTTTAGTTTATTTTTCCAACTTGTATTCCGCACAAATATCTCAGCAGTTCAGAACCAGTACACAATCCTAGGGCTTAGGCTGTTGGATGAAGCTCAGAAACTTTGATGCCAATCCTTGTGGCATCCTTAAAACTGTTGTGTTCACCTAGAAATTCTAAAATAAGTTATGTTTCTATGAATTTACTGGCAGTGCTTTTAGTTTTCATTTTTCTTTGCAAAATATGTCACTTGCTTCTGAAGCTGCATATAGATGCGATGCAAAAATTACTCTGGCAATCACAGATTTTAATTAACAGAAGAATAAGCAGGTGCATAAGAAATCTGAAACATCTTCATCCATTAGCAGCTATTGTTCTGATCACATCAATAGCTTACAGACTCTTTCGAAAGTCTGGAACACTTTTTGCTAAAGTTGCTTTCTTTTTTTTTTTTTTTAATGAATTCATTATGCCAACTTATCTTGGCAGTGCAAGAGAAATAGTCACCTTTTTACCTTTTTATTTCCTCCAAGCTGCTTCCTTGAACCGTGTTCCTCAGGGAATAGTGAGGTTGCAGTAATACCAATTGCAGAGGAGACTGCTTTATGCAGAAACTTTACTCTTGCTAAACAAACTAACATTTAAATTGAAATTGTTCCCAGTTAATTATGAATATGTATGACCCCCAAATGGTCATTTGGCTTAAATGCAAAAAAAATATTCCCATGGTCCAGAAAAGAAGCCTGGTATCTGTTTTTTTTTCTTAAAAAATGTGGAATTCTAGCTTTTGGAAGTTGCTAGAGACCACATATAAGCCCTAAACAGTGCAAATGTAGTTTTGTGTAATTTTTTTGCTTGCAGCAATCAGATAAATATATAAAATAGCATATTTTTTTTCTCTTTACAGAGCTATTGTCAATTTTCAACTTTATTTGAAGAAACTAACAGTCCCTGAGACAGAGCTCTCACCTCCCTTCCCCACCTCCTTCCCCTCCAAAGACAATATAAGTGCTGCCTGAGGTCAGCAAAACTTTGACTGTCAGTAGCCATATCCAGTCAAGATATTCTGACACCAATGACTTGCTGCACAAAAAAGGACTCTGCAACTTCTGATATTCAGGAATGTTCAGCCAGTCACTTTACTGGTGAAATAGCATCATGATGTTTGCTGCAATGTGTTAGAGAAAGAAATAATAGATGAATTGTATAGAAAGATTCAACGGGAAAAAAAAACCACCAACCCTCCCTAATATATTGCTAATAAGCATATGGATTAATGTCATTAAGGAGAAACAGACTGCTCGAAGCCTCCTTGCTTCTCTTTTCTTCCCCTTTCCTCTGCTTCTATTTTATCCTCATCCTTTTCACTGATTTCCTTGAGCTTTTTTTTTTTTTTCCTGAGTCTGGAGTGCTTTTTGAAGACTGTTGGCAGTACAGAGGCTTTATACTTTAGAGTCATGTGCAACTTTATCTGTAATAATATATGATAGATGAAGTGATAATGTACAATATGTCTTAAGCATGGCAAAATGAGAGCTGTGAAAAATTTGAAAACTTAGCAAGATAGATGGCCTTTCTTGAATGACACAAAACCTGATTCATTCTTAATTTAAAACTTGGTGCCTGATGCATTAAAATTTAAAGTGTTTTAAAGCCATATGTTTTTAACAGGAGAGAGACTGGTATATCACCAAAGAATGTTATTCAAGTCCCTCTTAGCTCTCAGGGTGTGATTTATTCTCAGGAGAAATAATATAGATTGTATTGTTACATCATAAAAATTTATCATAACTGATAGCGTTAGGTTTGATTTCTTCTTTTTTTTCATATACAAAACACTACGTGAGACATTAAGACCAGGCCTCACTGATTTCTTAAGTGTTTGTATGAGGCAGAGAGTAAGATTACATATTTTGAAGGTATTCTATAAGTGTGAATTGTAACTGACACAAATCAACAGGAACGAGATTATCTAATCAGTTCTCAGCTCATAACCTCCCTCTAAATTTAACTGAAGCGGTAGGGACTATTTTTTTCTGGAGTCTGAACAAAGTGTCATATTCAATCCACACTTCTTTTTGTTTATGTATTTTTGAATGTCTGATATCATCTCTTCTTCTGTCAGTGCTGAGCTGTAAGTCAGTGTTAAAGGTCTAGCAAAATGTTCTGGGTAATCTAATCACTGCCCAATATGATAACGGTGCCATGGCTTATCTATTTTGATGGTCATTTTCTGTTGCAGGTCTGGGTGCAATAGGAAATAGAGTGAGATACATGGTATATTTTATATCAGCTGTGAAAGAATGAAGATCTTCTAGCTTCAGCTTAGAGAAGAATTTTAGCAATTGCATATTAATGAAGCTATAGGATATAATCATGTGCTTGGTCTTATGCCAAACATTGTGAATTGAGGCTTCGGTCTCCTCGACCTTCACAGGAAATAATCTGGTCAGCCAGAGGTGAAAGTGTCCATAATCAAATCACAAAAATCTTGATAATTCCAATCTCCTTTTAGACGCTTCTCTTGTTTCAATTAGCAATCCATCAAAAGGGAGAAGTAAGGCAGGGAAAGATATGAGCTTAGTTCCTTCCTGGATCTGGGAAGCTAGCTGCTGAATATGTTACTTTAATAAAACCCATGGGAAACTTGGAAGGCTTGGATTTGTTCTGTTGTTATTAAAAGAATGTTTTAGTAGAGTGCATAATTTGATTTTGTTCTGCTTGCCATTTGATCAAGTAAACTTGATTTCCACATATTCAATTGCCTTTGCCTGTGAAGCTGCTTCACTCCTTTAAATAACAATTTTGTTTTGGTTCAGTTTTTACAGAGAACATTGGATTTTTTTTTTTTTTTTTAATTTGAAATCATGGACTAAGTAAAATGTAGAGCTTATATTGCTGGGCCTGCTTTCCTTTGACATTATAGCCTGTTAGCCTTAATCAACTTTTGTTAACATGACTGTGTTGTTGATGTGAAATAAAGATCCAGTCTTGGACTTGCTCTTCCAGAGCACAGTAGAAGGGCACAGTGCAAACTAGAATCAGGTCCTCATGAGACATTTTTATCTGAAGTTAACAATACTAGGAACAGCTGAATATCATCTGAGGGGGAGTAGTTTTACCTACTGTTTTATCAGCATGGAAGGGAAATGCTGCCAAACAGCTGGAAAATCCCCAAAGTTTTCTAAATCAAATTTTACAGTGCAGCGACAGGACAAAGTCACTAGTTCTTAGATATTTAAGCACTAATTGTTCAGGTCACTACATGGGGCTATTTTGCTACTATTTACTGAATAAGGATGAAAAACATTTGAGAATAAGCTAGTCTAGGGGTCATCCATCTCTGCTTATTTAACATGTTTAGTACTGTGAACAACAAAATGAGACACATCCAGTGTATTTATTCACTAGGCTGCTAATGAAATGCAAGACTTGACCTTTAGCTTTACTGCCTCTCCTAAAAGCAGAAGGCAGAGGCTACTAGTCAGTCCAGCTCTACTCCTATTAATGTGACTTGGGGCATGGTGACTGGGAAAACCCCATGAGAAAATGATCTCTCTGGTGTTTTCCCTTAGAGATATAAATGTTTGCATCACACATGCAATAAAAATTCCAGGGTTACTGACTGCCTCTATAGAGAGACTTGAGGTTTATAAGAGCTTGCAATATTTTAATGTGTTTTCTCTGTGGGTTTTGGTCCTGCTGCCATAATTTTCGCTCTGTGACAATAAACCATCATCACAGTTGCTCTCCCAGGTTTCCTCTGTCTTGGTTAGCTCTGTCATGATTTCCTAAACCTTTCTAGCTATTTTTTCCCTTCTTTCTTTTGAAGAAAGGCAGCTCTTTCCAGTTGGCTCTTAGTTTTACAACTCTCATCCTGAACAGCTCATGTCTCTTCTCCTTATATTTGTGTTTCTTTTTGAACAGGCTTTGTCTGTTGTTATGAAAGCTACCAGTGCTTGAGTAAATTGAACACGTATATTTCCACCTTCAGCCTCTAAGTCTATGTGATGCAGTAAAGTCAATAACCAAACTATGGAATGATCTAATGAAAATACATGACACAAAACCAGCGCCTTTGGATGGGCAGCTTAATTGAACAAAACATCCACATTTACAACTCCATCTTTATAGTAGTTTCACATGAAATTGTAATACATGCAATTTTAGTGTTTGTGGGTTTTTTCTTTTTTTTAAATTCCAAGAGAACCAGGCATCTCAATTTGCTTTGGGAACATAGGCTCTGTTGTTTTGGAATCAAGTGTTTATATGTGGTAAACACTGGTACAAATTAAAAGCATGTCTTAAAAACTGGAATCCAGAATGCTGTGTTTTCACGCAGGAAGCATAGAAAACAATCTTCTGAAACGACATTGAAAAGACTGGTAATGAGAGGGAACACTGATAGAGATACATAAAATAATGACTAACTTTAACACATGCTGTGTCACTCTATCAGAGAGGAACAAAAGGAGGTTCAATGAATTTGGAAGGAAACAAATTTCAAGCCAATAAAATGAATTTCCTTTTTGTGCAGTGACTAACTGGCACACTTAAGTCATTACCACAAGATACACTATCAGAAATAAACATTTCTGTGAATAAAGAGAACAGTTATATTAGACTGGATAGGAAATTTATGTGTGATGTAAAGGCTCATGATTCAGGACATAAACCAGGTACTAAATAACAGGGATTGGCAAGGCATGTTCTCTACAGGCAAAGTAATCTTATGTGGTACTTCTCATACTTTACTGTAACACATTCTGGAGTACTAGTACATCTTGAATAAAAGGTACCAAATTAGGTAGAACCTTGATATAATTATACATGGCAATTCTTTTGCTCAATCTTACTCTTTCTGAGCATGAACTTTCATTGAAACTATCAGATATGTCTAATCTTTAGATTATGCTTGAACATAAAAGTGACTGTAAAGCTTTTACCCAATGTTATTTTTTTTTTAAAAGATAAAATAGAGTTTGATACTCAGTCCTCTACTCCAATGATCCTAGTTTCCTGTCTAATGAATTGACTCACTTCAGATGGCCATGATAATTTCCAACATTAAACCATGTCTCTCTTGGCACTTCCTTTTCCTTACTTAACTTCACACTCTGTATATAAAGTACTGCTCAAGGCAACTGCTTGTGGTTTGTCCTGTCAGTTCCTAAATGGGAGAACATGTGATGTGGCAAACTTCTTGTCCTACTTATCTTCATTCAAACAGTTTTACCCTTTTAATCCTACAGGGACGTTTGCAGAAACTTCACACCTTCATGTCACTTTCTATTTAGTTTCAAGGTTGCCAGAATCGCAATTAATCGACATCTGGACTTTCATTTGAGACACTGTCACTTCCTGAGAACATTTCCGGATGACACAACGTTATCTCTTAGGCTCTGCTGTTTAATTAGGGACTTCAATTAATTATTCTTCATGTCCCTTCATATTTCTTGTGCTCTGCAGAAGAGAGTCCTCCTTACCCTAAGGGTTCAGAAGATAATTTTGTGAGGATTTGCTGCCTTCTTCCAACTAAGTGGAAAACTGGCCTAGATTATGGAAACTGCTATCAATATCATGTGTTTATTTTCTTGCATGCCATGGGGGATTTAATTACAGAAATTGGTGTAGAAGCTTTGGGTTGTCTTATTTTCTATGCATGGGTCAACCTAGGTCCTGGAAAAATCTAGCCGAAGAAGAATATGTGTTTCTGAAACCAGACTAAAAGGTAGGATCAAGAGTCTCCTGTGTTGTCATGCTTCCTACTGTTGCCATGTTTTCTGCTTTATCCATACCTATCTTTAATTCAGCATTCCTCTGCCTCATCTCAGAAAGCGCTTGCTTAATGTTAACTTATTTCACAGGTTAGGAGTGTGAACATCAGATCAAAGAAACTTCATATTCAGCAGTAGAAAAGAAAATCTTGCATCTTTTTTTTTTTTTGTCTATGGTAAGAAGGGAAGAAAAGGTAGAGATTTGTATTAATGCTACTGGACATTAATGAAAGAATAACAAAAAATGATAGGACTTGGAAGGTCATTGTAGTCCATTAGACCTTAGAGTGAAATTGGCCATATGGGTCTTTCGTGGTGTGTTATTGTTTGTGCATGTTACTCTTAAAGCTCTCCAGTGATGGATGTTACTTAGCTTTCCATGGGTATGCTATTCCAGGGCTTGCTTTGTCCTGCTGTTTCTCCTATTGGCTTAGCAACATCTTTCTTGTTACCGTTCAGGTTCCACAGTTCTTCTGCCAGCAATGAATACAAAAAGCTTTTGGCTTTTGCACAGTTGAAGTCTGTTCTATGTCCCCCCTTCTGCTTGTTTCCTCACTCTGTCAGTCTTCACTTTGTTTTCTTTAGCTTAACAGTGTCAATTCTTTCAGCCTTTCCTGGATAATGATTTCTAGATCATTGCTGTTTCAGTCTTCTGGATTGTTTTTGACAGATTGGCCTCTTTCTTGATGTGTAATGCCCAATTAGGACACAGTTTAGTGGCTGAAACAAATGACTACTGGGTTAGCTAAATATCACATACTAGAAAACAATTTCAACTCCCACTTTGATTGGAAGAAAAGTTTTTGTTTTGTAAGGAGTTTTTGACTTACGTAGTGATCCCCTGCAGCCCTTAAATTCTTATCAGAAGGAACACTTCCCAGATAGCTCTTCCCTATCTTGTATTTCTGTGGTAGTCCCCCCATTTGGTTTCATCTTTTTCAGATCATTTCTGCAGTTTGGCACAGTCATTTACAGTTATAATCCTGGTCTTTGCCACACTCACTGTTCCTGGTAGCTTTGTGTTGTCTATAAGTAAAACAAGCATGGTCTCTATTCTCTCATCACAGCCATTAACATAAATATTTCATACAACCAGGACAAGGGTAGACCCCTTTTGTACCCGGCCTGATGTATCCTTGCATTTTGACAATTTCCTAGCAATTCAGATTCTCTAACTGCTGTTCAACTGGGTTTCGTCTACTGACACTCCCATATTTTCCTGTCTTGGCTCTGTGGATATTACATAAGATTGTGTCTCTAAAGTCTAAATGATATCAAGATATGACACCTACTACTTCTTTGTTTACAAACTTTAATTACCTATTGTATAATAAAATGAGACTTGTTTGACACTATGTTCCTGACAAATCTATGTCAGCTATCACTTGTTCCCATATTCTCAGCAGTTTCAGGGCCTATCTCATGCCCTCTGTGTTGGGCGTGAGTGGTCAGGTGTTGGTGGAGAGAGCTGCAGAGTATGCCTCTCGGGGACTCAGCTGGTTTCAGCAGCCCCAGCGCAGGGCACAGCTGAACCCCTCAGCCTCGAATGGGCGGGCACCTCAGGGAAAGCCTGGGGAAGAGCGGGCAAAATGCTACCCGACAGCTGGGGCTGAGGGACAGAGGATAAAGACAGCCACCATGTTAACCTTTTTTTTCCTGTCTTCTGGTAACTCATTCCTCACCCATTCTCAGAGGTAAGTATCAAGTGCCCTGAAATTATTATTCTCAAAGTACTCTAGGAGAGAGATTAGCTTATTTGGAAATACCTGAGTTACACAAAGACTCAACCTTAATTCATTTTTAGTTTAAAGTAATATTTTACTGATTTTGTTACTGATATTAACTTTGACAGCTATCTTAAATATCCTAGACTCTTAAAACCTCATCCTGTGCTTTTATCATAAACCAGTTTAGAACAGTTGGGATATAAATGGGCAGACTGCTCTTTAAATTTTAAATACACTTGGTTTAGCTGAATATCTTAAAGATTTGATGCTACTTTTCCACAACTGGTATATGTTTAAAAAAAAAAAAATCTTATAATGAAGACTTGAAATCTCATTTCTAAAATCCTTCTTTAGGTATTTAAGAGCCTGAGCTAAAGGGATAGAACCTCATGTTTATATTTTTTGTCATCGATGCACCTCTTGTTGACTGAACAAATAGCTAGTCAGAGAGCAATGAAGAAGCTAGTATGGTGTGTCAGTGCTACTGAAGGATTTCTGTGTGCATGGAAGATGCTCATCACCTAAGCCTTTTTCTTTTCCACTTTTTTTTCCTGCAAAGCATCACAAAGCACACCTGTAAATGAATGGCAGGGATCTAGATGTTTGTATAAGTTAGAGAGCATTATCTCTCCCTTTCTTAAGGCCCTTTGATCCATGAGGAGCAAGAAAGAGAATAGCTGCAGGCTGTGAGAATATCCTGATACCTCTAAACTGCAAAGAAAACGGTCTTTCCTAGAGAAATTATTGTGTATTCCATGTGTATACAGCATAAGTTGTTGTCTGTGGCACTATTGGAGACTGCAAAATAGCACCTGCTGATTGAAACTCTGTAGCCTGATAACTCCATTTTATTTTGGCCTAAACAAGATCAAGTCCTTTGCTTTGTGTAAGCCTCCAAAAATCACTTCTTGCAAATCAGACCTTTGTTTCTCAAGGGACTGTGTCTCCAGGACTGCTTTGACAGGCACTGAGGTGGAGGAGCAATTTCATTTCAGCTTTCCATCAAGCCTTGCGTAGAAGGTTTAGGACTAAACAATGAAACTATTTGAGAAGATGTAATTTTTTTTACATGTTAATTATCAATAAATGGTGCTTGAGATGAAAGAACATCTGACTCCATTATTCATAGGAAAGACCACTCACAAGACTGAGCCTGTACTATCTGATTATTGTCCCAGAAGGTAACTGTGTGTATGGATGTGTGTAAGTCAGCACAGAATCAGCAGAAGCGTGTAAAAAAAATACACATATAGTAAAAACACTCATCAGATAGAAAGAGCAGATGAGCCAGAGCAATCACAGTGTGAAACTATTTCAGCAAGGCAAATTCAAAGCAAACTCTGAAACAAATGAGGTGGCAGACAACAGTATGAATGTTAATGAACCAAAAGCAATACAGCGGAAAACTATTAAATGCAGTTATGGTGCACGAACAATATATTGCTTTAAAAGGTGCTTTCTTCTATTGGTGGAATGTAAGAACGTAAAATTTCATGCATTATTTATGAAAAGTTCAGCCCAAATATCTCATTGCTCATCAGTGCTGTAAGGCTGTGTTTGGGATAGCTATGAAAATCTGTAAATAGTTAACTAGGAATTCAGGAATCATTCAGATGAATTTAAGTTAAAAAAAAGAAGTGTCAGTAGGGATTGCGAATTCTCCCTAGGTTTTGCACAGTTATTGTTTCAGTGCTGTGGTAATAACATCTATCAAGATCTTTCTGTAACTGAAAATGTAAAGCACTGTTAATTTCATAAGAGACAGCAATCACAGCGTGTCTTCAACTTGAGTAGTTTCTTTGCAGGACTGGCAGACTTTCAAGCCATCAGCAGAATTTTGGAGTCCACAGAGCTCCCAGTACTTCCGCTATGACTCTTATATGACATTCTACCCTGACAAAAACTGGTGCCTTGCTTTGAAATCTTACCCAGAAGCTATATTTCTGCAGTTATTTTGTCTCAGTTATTCCAACTTGGCTTTTAGCTAGTATCTATTTGTAGTTGCTTGCACATACTATGCTGACCGGCCTTCATCAGACTGAGATGCCTTAGGGCTTTCAGACTTTTGGGCTTTCAGACTTTAGTGTATACAAGCCCAACTTTACAGCATCCTTTCCCAATGCAAAGTACTCGTGCACTTGATCAGCTCCTCTGAGAAGGGAGAGGTGACTCTCACAACTTTGGTTCTGCTGAATCTTCTCTCCTCTTGCTTGTGTCTGACTGACAGGTGAAATGCCTAGAAATAAGCCTTTTCACAGGGTAAAAATTTCAATATGAGCAGCCTCTGTTCAACTAAGTAAAGTAAAAAAGTGGACAGCTTTATTCCTCGTGACCCAGTACATTTGTGAAGCATTTACAGCCGTGTAATTCTATGTCATCACTCGCACATTTTAGTAGACATCCAATTTGCTTTGAAAACAGCACGGTTGTGCCATAAAAGTGATTTATGCACCTCTTTTGGACATCTTCCTACTTTTATGTTCATAAAACTTGAAAGAAGTTGAGACGCATGCACTTCTAGCTTTCAGTTATCCCTGTTAAATGTGTTAAACGGGAGCTAAATAAAATAAGCGGTCTCTTGGAGTGCTAAAAGCAATTCAGACATGTAGAGCACAAATTATGGATCAGCAATGTATGGATCAGGTTTGCAGAACTTCTGCATTACATAATTGCTTTATCTCAGCAGATTTCAGTGGAATAGGTGCTATTCTCTTAATAAAATTAAACTAGTGACATCTGCGGAAGAAATACTGCCCAAAATGATACAATTCCAGCATAAAGTCATGAAGTAAAAGCCAACCCTTTTATTATTACTTCTTGTAACCTAGCCAGCACTATTGCTCAGGAAAACAGAAGCTACCATCCATCTGAAATGCTGAGAGAGGGGCTTTTGCATGTGCAAGGTTTGTGGTACCCTGTTAGCCTGTGTTACTTCATTGCAGGTGTGCAGTGCATATCTGTGCAAAGCAGTTTGTTATGGTACTCAGCAGTGTTTCTAAGGTGGCTGTGGTCAACCCCAGCCTTCAGGGAGGGATCCAGAGCTCTTTGCATCACATTTGCTCTCACTGTGGATGTTTTTTAACAATAGTGCAAGACATTGAGCAGAAGTGGTTCAGGATTAATCCTCAGAGCTCTTTCATGTGATCTAGGAAGGCTCTTGTCACAATAGCTGAGCATCTCTTGGTCCTACAGCAGCAGAGTTTCTTGCTGTTTGCTTATGACAAGCTGTCTCTGATGACTGCATCTTGTCTTGCCTTGGTGAAAATCCATCTGTCACCTACTCGGAAGATGAAGCCAGGGAGGAGAGAGTGGCAGAAATACAGGAAAACAGAGCTAAGCCAGGAAATAACTAAAACTGATTATAGCAAGAGACTGCACAGACAACAATGGATTATGTTAATAAAAAAATATTGTAAGCCCATTGACCAGAAGTAGCTTGTGTTTCAAAATGAAGAATACTTAAAGCAGATATAACCATTGCCCAAAATTAATTGACAAGATTTTTTTTTTTAATTGATTTTCTTTTAGGTTAACTTTTTTATACTGTCAGAATGTAATTTCTTCAAGAAAGATATGGGTTAGTAGATGTTACATTTGAAAACCTCTCTCTTGGGCAGGTATGATCTACAATTTGAAAAAGAATTTGAGACTAATTGAACACGTATTCTGTCAAAGCAAATTCTAGGATTTTTTCAGCCACTGACTACAGGGAAGCCCATTATGCAAGCAAATATACACAGTTATAAGTACACTCCTTGGTTTAAAGCTGCTATGAATTCTGTTGTAATTCTTTTACTGAGATTAGAAATTGCTGGTGTAATTGTTAACTCTTATTCAACCAGAAATCCCAGTGAATTTTACAGAATTGAAAGATAAACCAAGGTTGTTTCCAATCATTGTCTCGCAGAAAACCTTTTCAGGGTGGTTCTTAGTCACAAACCTGTCATTACAAAATTGCCCTGTCTGAGTATTTCTCCTGGGTGCTGATATTTTGAAGGTTTTTGACTCATAACTCCTCTGCTTCTAGCAACTTTACTCTCAATACTCAATTGACTCAGACTCAGGGCATGACAATAATCAGTGTACCTGTGGACAAGGTAAAAATAGGGCCAAAATTCTCAGTAACTTTTCCAGACTTTCAAAAGAAAAACAGTTCTGTTGATTTTGAGCATAAGGTACATTAAAGATGAATAATCCTAAGAAATCAAAAGGCTTTGTCTCACTTTCTCTTTCTTTCATGCAGGTTTAATATCTATCCTTAATTAGTAGTTGGTGGTTGTGAGTTGTTTGGGTTTTTTGTTTATTTAGAATTGAAACCATCACATTAATTGCAGTGTCCAGAAAATTTAACTCTTTGAGTAAAGCAAGTGTTATTTTATGATACCACTAGAAACCTACATGACTTTATTTGCATGTTATTCTCTAATCTATAGGTTTTAAATATGGATTTTGTTCTTTGTTTTTTTACAGACAATGTTTTAGTCAACATTTACTGTACAGTAGGAATTCTCAGAGCTCTGTTATCATGGTAAAGTAGGCCAAACCATAAAACTTGCATCAAAGCCGGAATAAAAACTTATTTTGCCAAGAAAAGACTGCAGAAATCATATTTACCTCAGCTTCAGTTTGTGGCCAGGCTATAGGATGAGAGAACATATTTGTGGCTGATAGATCTCAACCTGTTCTGGAGTACAAGGAGTATTGCGGACTGCAAGTGTACTGACCTGTTACATATGCAGCAGCACTGTGGTTTTTGTAGAGCTATAGACATGTGGGAAAGGGAGGGGCTAGTCTGTTTCATCAGTCTTGCTGCCATCCTACTGCACTACTTTAACATAGATAACTTGTTTGAGCCCTCCTCTTTAGGTACGTAAACCTTACATTTCAACATAATTTAGTCGATACTGTACAGAGGGGAATATCTAATTTAATGAAAACAATCAGGAAACATTACTGGAATGTAACAGACAGAATGAGAAACTAATTAAGTAACAGCAACAACTGTCTCTAGTGTAACTGTTCTTGTCTCAGTGGCATTTCTTGCTACAGGTGTCAGTGCCAGAGATGATAGAAGGATGTAGCACAATAAGGAACCATCAGCCCTCTACAAGAGTACTGATCAGTCCCTTTTACATTTGCAAAGGAGAACTTCTTGCCAAGGAGCCGTGCAAACACACTGTGTGGGACGCAGACATTTGTACCATTGTCAAATGCTAGTGTGGTTCTGGTGGTGTTATGCCTGTTCAAAATACCAAACAAACATGGATGAGCCTTGGCATAAAGGAGTCTAAGCAATTTGCAAGTACAAAACTCTAAGAAAATGGATAAACATGTGTACCCAATAATGTAAAGACCCTCCTGACAAATCACAGGACAGGAATAAGGCTGGTGTGACACCTGTAGCATAAACTTTTCTTATAGGCTACTTTTGATGACATCTGTAAGAAAAGTTAACAGAAGTGCCTATGGGGAGAAAAAACACTGGTCCACAACAGTGGGGCATTCTTCCCAAATGGAGTTCTAGTGAAAGGCTGCCACACTGTTTAAATCCACATAAGCCCAGAGTTGAAGATCAGGGCTAGACGTAAGTGATAAGCAGACATAATTGTAGGATGTCTGTGAAGGAGAACATTTCATCCACAAAAAAAGTGAAATAAAGAGAAATTACTCTTTGTGCCTAGGGTGGGTTGTTGCTGATGGTACTCTGGCAGGTAGAAATTCTGTGCTTATTCTTTGTGATAAGGAACATCTTTTTGTTTTTCTGGTAATTCCAAAGCTACATTTCCAGGGAGGCTGTCTCAGGTAGACTCATAAAGCATTCACCCTAACCTAAAAAGGCACAGGCAAAGTGTCTCTCAACAGGCTGCCTATCTGGTCACCTATTTCATTCTGTACATTTGTAATTCATCAGATCATCCTAGGAACATCACTTGCTTATTTTCTAGGAACATGTATATGCACAGTTGTATGTCAAGTACACATATCTGAGTAGCTTCTGTCCATTCTGTAGCATAACAAAAAGAGCTTCACAACACGAGGAGTATCAAAATGTGATAAAAACATATGCTCTTCAAGTAAAACAAAATAAGTTCTAGGTACTTGTAAAGACTTCCATAGCAATGACTTGAGACATGCTTCATCCGCTATAATGTACATATCAGACATGATTGATGATCATTGCTGTCAAAGCTGAGGAAGTGGGACGGGTGAAAACAGACAACAAAGGAGTCAGAATGGAACAGCTACAGAAAATTGTCAAAAATGTATGGAAAAGGTGGATTAAGAGCTACCATAGATGTATGTAACATGCTGAAATGAATGAAAAATCACCACAGTGACATATAAAGGATATACAATCCTATTTTACTATTCTAAATGGCTTTGTAAAGCAATGCCCGAAGTTTCAGCGTAACCTGGACACAAACATCATTGATTTAAAAACATGAAAAATGAGATCATTAGGAAGCTGTAGAGGTAATGTAAAACAGAGTTGGAGATCTTTATGCAAATGTTTCTGAAAGCCTGTTCCATCCTATATTTAGGGGTGTGGGGTTTAATTATGGGTAGGATCAAAGACATCTTGAGAAGAGCTATTCCTGTTTTATGGGTGTGAAACTCCATCTACATTAATTACATCTCAAGATCACAGAACTTGGTTATGAGCAGTAACAATAGTGATGTAAATTATATTGTGGCATTAGTAGGATGTTTCATCTCCGGCAGAAGCAGAATGGTCTAAGTTTCTCTGTTGCCTTTAGTTAGGGTACATAGTCTTTTATGGCATTAAGGTAGAACTTTCTCAATTAAAAAGAAAAGATTTGTTGTCAGTATATGGCTTTTGTGTAATGGAACTCGAATGCAAATATATTTGGTGTTAACTTCTCCTGGTTTGAACATGAGCATTTTCCATCAACTTCAAGGAAGGGTGTGTGCCAGAAAATTTGGTTTTCATAAGGGAACCATTTTTTTGTTTTTAGATAATGGAACTAGTTATTTATCTTTTGGTTGACATCCCATTCTGCTTGGAGTTTTCTTTTACTCTTGATTGATCAAAACCAGCATTTCTGACAGTTTCTGGGGAAAATCAGCTTTTCTGTCCTATGGACACTTCTCCCAAATATTTCCAATAGATTTTGTGAGTGCTGTTCCACTTTTGTGGGATTTTTTTTCCCTAAAGTTATACAATCCTATTTTTGAAAATTACTTAATAATTATGCTGCAATATTTCCTATTTCCAAAGTTTAAAATTCTCCTTATCAGCTTCTCTAGTGCATTTGTAACAGTCCTGATAAGAAGTGTACATTTACCCTAGCTATAAAAAAGAACAATACATTTTCCTAAGGGAATTCAATTTTTGTAAGAAAAAGAAGTTTGCTGAGCAGAACTGTTGCTTTATATTTTCCAAGCTTATTCCATTCGTGTGTGCTTTTCCAAATGTGGATAAAGAAGGTTTTCTGAAAAGTGCATAAATACTTAGACAGCAAGAACTTTGAATGTGAGGGAAGGTAAAAATCTCAGTAGGTAGGAGACCTACAGAGTGAAAGAATAACTATAAGGAAAAGGAGCAAATGGACATCTTTCCTTATGCCTTCTTCTAATCCCTGAGGCAGAAGGATCTACCTGTCTTTGTCACACAGTGGGACCGATAACGCAAAGGACAAATATTCCTTTGTGCCATTACGTCTTTATAGGTCTCTTCCTGCTGTGCTTAAGCAGTGCAAACTCCCACAGAGTTTTCTTCTGTAAGGATGAAATAATCAGTCCCTGACAGGGTAGAAGCAAGAGACAGGGCAGGTAAGGTAGCACTTGCCTCACACCTCCTGATTTCAGACCCATATATTTATATATGGGTCTTCTTCCTGGCAAAGAAGTAAAAATACGTTTCTCAAACTTAAATCTGTAGCAGGTTACTGCTGGTTTATATAAAGGTAGTTAAAGGGTTAGGAGATGGTGTCTGATGCAAATCTAATGAATATAACTCCATTTAAAGGGTGCTTCCTGTCT
This sequence comes from Urocolius indicus, assembly GCA_013401255.1. Classification (NCBI taxonomy): domain Eukaryota; kingdom Metazoa; phylum Chordata; class Aves; order Coliiformes; family Coliidae; genus Urocolius; species Urocolius indicus. Next base: position 274,449 of record WBNH01011214.1, on the reverse strand, counting down.
TGCAACAACTGTGTAGACAAACTAAAGTGAATCACAGGAAATGCGTGTAGAGTTGCATGGCTGACAATTGATTAGAGGGGGGGAAAAAACCCCAAAAATATGCAAGACTGTCAGACTCTCCTGAATACAGTGCAGTCTGCCAAGAAAGAAAATAAAAAGGCAACATGTGACCTTGGTTGCAGAGCAAGAGAAATCAGAAACTCACAATGAAAATAGAATAGCATAAAATTAGAATACCGGGTTAATGGTGATAGGAGTTATTATAAAAGAATCATAGAATCATAGAATGGCAGGGTTGGAAAGGATCTCCAGAGATCATCTAGTCCAAGCCCCCTGCAGCAGCAGGTCCCCCTAAACCAGGTTGCATAAGAACGTGTCCAGGCTGGTCTTGGAGACCTCCAAGGAAGGAGGCTCCACACTCTTCCTGGGCAGCCTGTGCCAGGGCTCCCTCACCTGAGGAGTATATTACTTTTTTCTTATGTTAAAGTGGAACTTTTTGTGTTCCAGCTTTATCCAATTACCCCTTGTCCTGTTGCTAGTAAACAAGGCAAGCTAGAACAGCCATGGACCAAATAATTTGCCATGTTTGAATGTTAGTAAGGTAGCATATCCACAAATCCAGTGTGAACTTAATCTAATATCCTTCGGTGTTGATGATGAGTAAGAGGTGGAAAAAAGAAGGGAAAGCCAACCTGCAGTGATGACACATCAACGTGATCTCACATCTGTCCAATGATATACTGAGGAAATACATTTGTGTGTACATATCTGGCCTTTTGAAGAGGAGCCACATTCTGAATTAACGTGAAGCTACTCTGAATTGTCTTCTTATATGTCTCACAGAAATTATCTGACAAAGTGGTGAGGCATCAAGTTAAGAGTTATTTCTAAAATTGTGTATCCTTGGTCATAGAGAATGGTCTTTAAATGCATTTGATGAGCTCAAGTTTTAGTTCTCTTCTGATTTAGCCTGACTAGACTTGTTTTGTTGTTTTGTATTTTTTTTTAATTCTTTTTCCATTTGTTTTTCTTCCTAATTTGATCTTTATTGTAAAAACAAAACAAAACAAACCCAAAAGTTTGTAGTTTCAAATATACTTGAAGGTGTATCCATACCAACATTTTTGAAATCATGGAAAACTGCTACCCCAAGAGAGAAAAGTTTGTCATTGAGTATCTACAGACTTTAAATACAAAATTCTGGTAAACAGACAGCAAGAGGTAAATATAACCTGAGTCAGAATGCAAGAAACGGCAAATGGAAAGATTGCCTTTAAAAAGGTCTACCTAGGGCTTGCACCGTTGCATTGAAAATGCTGCTTGTTGAGTCTTCATGTTTTAGAGCTTTGACATTACTTTTCCAAAACCTTGATTGATTCAGACTTGTGTTACCTGTGATTCTGATTCCTTACCTTCTTTATGTGAGCTTCAAGTAGGCTTATTAGCTGTATTACAGATGGAATTGATTCAGGCTCCTCATTTTAGTCTCTTTTGTAAAGGGCTTAATATTTTGTGTTTTGATTGGGCTTTATTAAAACCAACATGGAAGTGAGGCTTCTGATAACCCTCTGTGCAGATCTGAACTTTGCCCTATAGAGATGCAAGAAGGCACTGGCTTCTGCTAACACATTTGTCTTTCTGATCTGCGAGGATTGCTAAGGTGCTGAACCTTCAGACAATCTGCTCCCAGGCCTTTCCTCATAACAGTTTGGGAAGGATGTGCATTAGAAGAAAAGGACTTCACAGCACTATTTTTTTCTTTTATGTGTGTTAATATGACTGGAGACGTTTTTGTGAGGTAGTTACATTTTAAGGTGCATTAGGTGCTCTGTTGCCTCTTTTTACGTATTCACTGTTCATTTTAATACTTTCTAAGAGCATCTGTAGTATGTGATAGGTGTTAATGTCACTTATAAAATCAAATTAACTAGGATGTTCTGAAATTGTCTTTAAAGGTCAAATAATAATAATCTCAGCTAGAGTAGTACTTCTACTCAGGGGTAGGTCTAGGTAAATAGAGAGCGCTATAGCAGAAATAAGGTTAGATGCATATAAAAGGACTTAGGCATCATATACCTTCCAAAATGTAATTGTCAGTACATAAACTTACAGGTTAGATTCTCAGAATTCTTGTTAATTTTCTGACATAAAAATTAAAAATTTTACACCTAAACTATCCATCTAAAATTTTCCACCAGTATGATTTCATGACCTTGTAGAGATCTGCTCCTGAGTGGTCAGAAGTCTTGCTAATATGGAACGTACAGGTGTCCAGTTCTTTCCTGTATTTCCCCAGCTACATAAACTACATTTTTCTTTACTTAAGTCACAAAACTGAATCCCAAAGACATTCCTGAAATATCTGGAATGGAGGCAAACGCTCTAGCCACCAGCCCTGTGGGAATTCCATAGCTCATCCAGTCTTTCTTGTCAACTGTTGTCTTTAACGTAAACCTTTAAATGTGCACAAAACATGGACCAAAACCTCAATACTTTTATCAAGAGATAATGAGTGTAATCTATGGCGTCATATTTCACTGACTTAATGTTTGGCTTACTCCTTTTTAGGCTAAGTAGAAAGCTACTGATAGAAAGATTAAGACCCACACCAACAGATCTGAGAGTTCAGATCAGCTGAGGATGTGTTTATCTGAGGAAGGGAATTTCAGAACTTGTTGCTTCTTCGCTCTCAAAGCGTCCCTTGACCTTTGAACTCCTGAGGGGGCTGCTGTAGGAGTTGTGATCCACTGTATAAACCACAGTGTGACTGGAAGTCTCAGGAATGGAGTTGATCAGCTCCAATATTAGCTGTTTACTGTTGATACTAATCTTAATAGTGATCCAATAGTGATCCCCTGATCACTATCGTGCTATCTGCTGCTTTCTTCAATGCTTCATGCCTCCCAAGAGCTGTATTGGAAGAGATCTGGTTTGTGATGAGAAACTTCTAGGCAGCAGTGGCCCTTACAGTTTATCTCATTTTGCAGAGGAACTGCACAGATTGCATCAGTAAAGAACTGTCCAAACTAGTTATGATTGGCTTAGCACACCTACTAGAAGCCATAAAGTTACACTTGTAACTGTAGTACGCCCTAGTAGAAAGGAAGATATGTAAGTTCTAGGCAGAAAAGAGTGAAGGTTACCAAGCTAAGAGGGCTACCCTGAGATCAGCTTAGGAGTTTAGCTGTCCAATTCGTTTCTGAAGGTGAGTCTGAGGTTTTTTGAGCCATCTGCTGCATTTGGAAATACTTGTAGGAGTGTCTCTCCTTCTCTTTACTGTAAGCCTCAGCACACTATGGTTTTGACCCAAACAACCTGCAACACATCTTCTAACATACTCAATGCTGAATTTCATTGCACTTCCTAGTGCATTGTGCATACATGGTGGTACAAAGCCTCTCTCTTGGCAGCTCATCCCAAGAATGACAGAGGGAACCCACAGGTGTATAGTATAGATGATTGCAGCTGTGGAAATCCTAGCAGCCTTCTTCATTCCTTCCTAGGCTGGAAGGCTTTCTCGTAAAACAGTCTTGGGCAAGTTTTTAATCATACATTTGAGCATCAACTGCTGCTCAGCTATGACTGAACCTGTCAGCCTACCACTTCTTGATGTTGTGTGGCTTTCACTCTTGTTTGTTTCAGTAGATTTTTTTTTTAAGTCTAAACAGAGACAAAGGCAAGTATTTGCTTGTCAGGACACAATGTATTAAGGTAGTCATTTTTCATTTTTAATGACTGTCATGACTACCCTTCAGGTGCTTGGTGCATCATTTAGCTCTTTGTTCTCCATGTCATCCATTGAACTGTCAGCATTTGTCATTCTCTGTGCACGCGCCCCTGTTGCAGATGTGTTTCTATAAACACCCAGCTTTGGTACTAGAAAAGGATGGCTCATTCCCCACCTTCACATGCCTTTGCATGGTCAGGGAGGTAAACTCTCAGCACACCAAGTATATACAAGGTTCCTGCTTAAGCACCCATTTTTTGGACCATATATGTAACGGAATAAAACCTCTTCTACAAATATTTCCAAGACAGTGAAGAGTCTAGACCAAAGTTACTTCTTAACCTTCCTTTTGTGAATGTCCTGAGCCAACCTATTTTCTTTTAACGCCTTTTGATTTAAGACTACACTCTATGAGCCCAATTGGCCTGAATTTTCCTATTTGAAGTCTTCTACTGAGGTGAGTGGTAGGAAAGTATTTTACAGAGCACTTACAGCTCTACTTAAGTATGATGTTAAGCAGGTTTCCTGTAGGAACCAGAAGTGTGTGTGGCTATTAGGCTTTCCAGGCACAATTTTCTTATTGTTTCGATGTCAAATTACTAGTCTGATTTATGTGCTCAATGCAACAGCAGATTTGGCCCTCACGAGGAAATTTAAGATATAAGCAAGCTGTTTTCTGTAGTCTTACCCACATTTATCAAAGGGGAGATAGTGCAGCTAGGCCCTCGTACATCTCTAGCACTGCTGCATGGAAGGTACATATTCAGTGCGCTCATTCTTGTTCCAGAACCCTTTCTGCAGTAGAACAGGAGAAAGGATCTACTGTCGCTTGGTCTATTCTTCAAAGCAAAGAGGAAAACTGAGTGAAAGGAGGTGGAAGTCGTACTTTGTTATTTATGGAAATAAAAAAGCTAAAAGCCCACATAAAAATCATCCCCCCAAACAAGGGAAATAAATGATAGAGCAATACACTGTGCTCCTAACTCTGCCATCCTGTCACTGTGAGTCCCCAGACAAGCCACATACTTTTTGCTCCCAACGTACTAAAACTGGGAATGGTGATGATCTCTGTAAAGCTCTTTGAGACCTGTGGGTAAAAATTGCTAATTGTATGCTGACTATTCTATTTTTTTTTTTTTTTGCTGTCACAGAAGATGGAAAGGAACATCATGCCAAGAAAACTCTGGCAAACTGTTTGTTCCCTGCTGTGTTTCCTATCTCTGATTGTCCATGCTATATAATTACTTATAAGTCTGAAGTCTCTGGATACAGTTTTGCTGCTCACTGTTGTGTTTCGTATTCATTGTATACACTATTCTATTCCCTCTACTAGGAACCCTCTACTAGGTATTCTAGTGAACTGAATGAGTTAGAGAAGAACAAGCCACCTTCTGGATAAAAGGTTATGGAAAGAAAAAAAAAATAAGTTAACACATAGCAGCCTCTGCTTTGTATTTGATAAAAAAATGTCTGAGACACGTCATGGAGCCCTTTTTCTCTGCCCTGCTATTGGCCAGTGTCATTATAAACCCTTCTGCTGTCACGAGATTGGCCTATAAAACACACACTGTCATTTGTTGGAAAGGTTTTAAAGAGAAAGAGAACAGTTACTTAGATAGGTAATAGTCCAGAGCTGTCCAAACAGGCAAGGAGAATGACAACTGTGACTTACACAAACTGTTTAGCTTGCATATGCTGTTTCTTCTCCAGTTACTGTTTCTTTCTCTGCATTCTTTATGAATGGCTTAAATGGAAGGAAATAATTCTGATTGGTAAATGAATGAGAGCACAAGGAAACTGTTTACATCTTGTAGATTCATATCTACATGACAATATATGAAGTATTTGGTGATACTCAGAAACTTCACTGCAGATTATCACTGGCTGCAAAATGAGAAGAAAATTTTCCAGAAAAATTTCTTAATATGTTGTTATTTTTAATCAAATTTTATCTTAACCACAAGGGTTTGTTTGGTTTAGGTTTGTTTTTGTTTTGTTTTTTTTAAGGCATTGGTCAAAAAGCTACTTGTAACAGTTAAAAACATGAAATGTTGACATTTTTCTATCAAGGTCTAGAGCTCATTGACTTCTGGGTGCATTTACCAAAGGTAGTACTGGAGCTAGAACCCAGTTATGGTCAGAGTACAATGTGTTCAACAGCAGGTATGTGAAGGAGATAGCTAAATAATTACTTGTTATAATAAAGAATAATGTTGCAGATTCCAGTGAAAGAAAGAATTGCAATAACTCCTAATAGTGTAAAACAGTGGCCAGCACCAACAAAATGAGTGGGATTCTATCCTTTCCCTCTGCAGCCTCTTGTCCCTAGAAGGGTTTCTTGTCATTTCAGCCATGGCTGACAGGACTCAGTTGAGTGCTGAAATGTATTGTGGCACCTGTAAGCATTTTTGACATAATTGACATAGTCCTGCAGGGTTTTGACAAGTTTGTCAACCTAATGAATGGGCAACTGAGCTTTAAAACCTACACTAAAGGTCATGGAAGTTGTTCAATGGAGGATGAAAAAATTCTAGTAACCAAATAATAATTTCTGATTTACTCTGCTTGCCTGTGGAACAGCAAGAGTAGGAGGGCACTTTAAAACCTCTCTCCTCCAATATTACTTATGATGCATAATGAGAAGGGGAAGGAGGAACCTCTGAAGAATGGTTTTTCTGTTTTATAATAAGCAAAATTTGAGAAACCTTCATATATAATAATATATTTAACAGAGAGGGGCCCAGCTTAGTTTTAGTGCAGCTGCAGTTTCTTTTAAAAGGAGACTAGATTTTGTTTATGAAAGAAAATGTCTCACCATAGCAATAAAGCATCTGTAGTTGCTATAGCCACATATATAATCTTGAAGTTATAAAAGAGTAAAAATATTTGGTTAAAAAAAATATCATTTTTCTGTAACAAAAATAGTTTTGCTTTGCAGACAATGTGTAGACCAGGCCAAATGGCTTGTTCTGACAGGTTATAGCAAGTAAACAAGGCATCCACAAATCAGCTGAGCTTTTATAGCTCGGTAAACAATTACATTTCATCTCAGAGTTTGAGCAGACTGAAAACCTACCCAGGGAGAATCTCCACTGTTCAGCTGACGAGCGGTAGCCTCTTAGACTGCTGCAACTCAATCATGATTCACATCATGGTGGAACAGTAAGACCTATCAGAATACTCAATATGTTTTTATAAAAGCCCTGTGTTTTCCTTGCTACTCTTCTTAGAATATTTGAAATAAACATAATTTTGTCTTGCATAAGAACTCCATGACTGAACCTTTAACAGTGGCTTCTAAAGCTTAAAGATACACTGGCTAAGGACAACAGGTGTTAGGAAGATAGTAGTGCTTCTTCAATTGCAGTTCCACACTCTTGTTTAAGTGATTCAAAGCACAGAGGACTGCACTGAACTGATATTCTCCTCCTTGACAAGACAATGAGTCTACGGACTGACCTCAGCGAGACTGGGATATTGACTGTGTTTTGTACTCAAATGGCAAAATAAACATCCAATCAATGATATGTTTTCAGAGCAAACCACAGAGTGTTACACTAATTTTAGCACAGTCATCACATCAGTGGCAATAACAATCTGACTGATTTTTACAGAATGTGAATTTCTTAACTGAAGTTAATGAGCATTTGTCAAGCACATCTTATTATGGACTATACCAAAGAGACTTTAGCAATGAAGAGGGGAGAGGGAGTAGAAAAGGAAAACCTAAAACTCATATTTTGTGACTAGATTCCTGGCTTTACTTAACTGTCCTTTTCCAGCTGCATAAAATTGATGTATTTTTCCTTTCAGAGAAAAGTAATGTTTGTGATGCAGAAGGCAATTTTCATTTTGAAGCTGTCTGTGAGGAGCTCTGGCCTCCTATTAAGATATCCAAGCAAAACCTCTTGCTTTGTATACGCTGCCCTGTACCGCACTTTGCTCTGACTCTGTGGTCATCTGAGGGTCATCACACTGGTGGTCTCCTTGACCGCATTGCTGCAGCCTGGATTCTGCTTTAAACTAAGATGGATGTTAATGAGCTGTTATTGACTCTCCACCAGCAGGAGACAGCAAAAAGATTATGTTCTTTGTTTCTAAGTAGAACTGGCAAATAAGAGATTTTGGGAGATTCAGTTGCTGAAAGAAGAAGGGCTGAGATAGCTGTGGTATATTTTTATGTAAAATGTCAATATTGACAGAAGAAAATCAACTGGCATTGGTGATATTTGCAATTAGACAGTTACCTAAACTGACCCATTGCAAGTTCTTGTGCTTATTTGGAAATTCAAACTTGTATCTACACCCCTCAGAAAGATTGCACTTTTGTAATCTATCAAACCAGAACCATTGATCCATGCAAGGCTGAACTCACTGCTATCTAAAAACAAGATGAGATCAGAATTTTGAAGGGCTTGAGTTTGTTTCTCTATTTGTAAAAATGAGGCAACCACCTCCCCCAGTTCACACAAAAACACAACTGTTGTATTTATTTGTTGAAACATTGGAGTGCCGAGTTTTAAAATATCAGTTCTCTCAGGTATTATGAAAATTTCCTCTTGCTTGTTCATTTTGAGGTGGAAATATTATGCATGTGTCTTTATATCCAATATTGAGTTTATTGCTGTTTGAGGGCTTTGGAATCTCAGAGGCACAAACCAGACCTTCTGAAGTGCAGTAACTCTAGTAATTTTCATGCACTTTAATAGCTGTAAACTAGAAACTACTTTTGCTGTTCTCTTTCCCTTTCACTTTTATGTTTTTAATCGCGTTTTCCACTCGTGCCACTCCAGGCTATGTGACTCATGTTTCATCTGTTAGATTTGAACAAAATATTTGCTTTTATATTGTTATGCAGATCATTGATATCATTCTGCCAGATCTCCACTGATAATTCAGAAGACATTAGGGGACTGGATGTAAGGATAAACTAACATTTACTTTGCATCAGCTCCCCACAAAGACAATCAATCGGTCAGCGGATGAGAAATTTTTTGTTAGTCTGCAGCAGTCTTAGAAGTAAATACACTCATTCTTTTCAGATGTTATAAACATTGCTTGTATAACCTCATAGGGCAAAAATCTTTAAATAATTGACAACTTGCAAGGGTATTTTTTTCTTTCCACTCACTGTAAATGTTCAGGTGGTCTGGAAAGTTTAGGGCATTAGTAAGGAATTTCCCCCGAATATTGCTGAACTTCAACTTGCCACCTTTAAAACTGAGTTCTCTGTAAACAAAATAAAAACAGTGAATGTAGTCTTTTTCAAATACTACAGTGCAGACACCTATGAAACATCTACCTGGAAGTAGAATATTGTGTATTCAGTCTTGTGTTTGTAAAGTGTATGGGAAGCATGAGTGGTTGGAATAAAAACATGAATTAAATAGCTCTGTATTTAGTAAGCACCTTCCCCCTTACAGGCTGAATGAGGGAGGGGTTTGCTTGGAAAAGACACTATGTTATCATGCAATTAGAGATATTTTCAGAGAAGAATATAGAGAAAGTTGAAAAAGGTGAGCTTAATTCTGCCATTTTCTAACTCCCTGAGTATTTGACTTTGCAATCCTAATATAGTTTCTTTTGTATGAAACACAAAAGTTCTCATGGTAACTATTTCTTGAGTGTCTATTTCAAAACTAAACAAAATTATTCATTTTCCTCCTCACAGGTATCACTTTAGCTAAGCTTTCAGTACAGATAATAAGCTTGAGAGACCCAAATTGCCATCAGGATCCCGAGTACAGCCATAGTAACTGAGGGTACAGAAGAAATATGCTCTCTTAGAGGGTTCTGTGTAGTATCTGTCCTCTAGAACTTTTTTTTTTTTTAATAAACAGAAATCAATTGGAAATTCTCGCTTAGTTTATAGCAAATAATTTCCAAATCTTACATAATTAGTGTAGGTACGCTGTGTGTGTGAGTGTGGAAGACACAAATGGAACAGTGATCCTGTCTGACTTTACAAACAAACAGAAAAAACTTTAAAAATTCTCCATGGAAAGATGCTGAATGACTTCCAAAATATAATTTCTGTTTCAACTTCCATACTAAATGTTGCCTACGCATTTCAGGAGAGTGCCTGATATTGAAAGGGAGGTGTAGGAAGCCTCACAGTAGACAGTTACATGATCATTTTGCCACAAAAGAATGTTTCTTTTTAATTGCCAATAATTAATAGATGGCTCGGGTCCAGAAACACGGAGGAACTGCATTCTATATTGTTTTTATGCTAATGTAGCTGTCAGTGATCCCCACAACTCCATTATTGTAGGTAATGGAGGTCTAGGGAATCTCATACATTAGAAAAAACATGGGATGTAAGTAATAAGGGAACATAGTGTGGGGACATTTGAGGGGGTTTTCTGAGACTGACCTGTAGCATGATAAGCATTTTCAGGCCAAGCTAGTTCTTGCAGAGCTTCTCTCATGCCCATTTACTTGTGTTCTATCTGCAGCATTTCTGTGCAGTGAGCTTTCTCAGCTAACGGAGGATGGAAGGAGATAAGATGATGATAGTTGACTAGCTAGTCCTAGACTTTCTTGGGTTTTATGAGCTCAGCTTGTTTTTATTAGACACAGCTGGAGGTAAGCAGAGTTGGTTACTTTTGGTGGATCCCATCTCTTCTGCTTCAGGATAGAGCAGGTTGGTGATGAAGCATCAAATTTAGGGTAGCTCTGAATGCCCTTTCACTCATACATCTCTCCACTTCAGCTAGTAGTCCTAGGTATTATTAATGCCTGGGGATGGCCAGGGTAATTCTCTGGGAACTTGTGGCACATCTGGACTAGGGTGTGTATGCCATCCACAGATATCTGGCTCTTGCCTTCAATTTTCCACCTTGTACCTGAATGCCCATGAATTCCTCCTGGGAGTGAACACAAATTCAACTGGAAGGCAATTAAGTTCCCTGTCATGGGAAACTATGTTCAAAAGCACCACCTGACTCTGCAAAAATGTGTCCAGGGAGCTTTGTGTACATCTTTTCCTGCACTGATGGTGTTTTAAACCCATGTGGAAATGAAAACAAGAATATATAGAGAAATCACTAACTCTGATTGTGCAACTGCACAGATCCAAGCCCAGCTCTGTGAACCGGCTGCCTTTGTACACTCGTCAGTTACCTGCCTTCTCTTCCCCTTGTTTCTCCTCACACACAGGACACAGCGTAAGACAACTAGTGCAACAGTAAGAAATTAAGTGATCCACCAACTTCAGTGGTAGCAAGCCTTAATTTGTTATCCTTCAAGCTAGTGACCTCCTTCCCTGTCCTTTTCTTTTTCTAGTGGTGGGAGGAGCCCAGTCTTATTCCCAGTTCTCCTCAGAACAATAAAGTCCACTATCATGTATGTATCTGTGACATCCTGAGCTCATTGGCTTCATGCAGCTTCCACTCCATATCTATAGGCTCACCAAGGTGTTGCAAAGGGCAGAACACAATGCAGGGTAAATATGCATCCTTCCAAAAACTGCTGTCATGAGGAGAGACTTGTTCAATGAAAATCTAGGAAGTAATGTGCTGCCTTAGTCTCTCATTTCTGCTTCTGCATCTTGGAAAGCTTTTCCTCTCCACTTTTTTGCCATGCAAATACCTTCCTCCATAGTCATGACAACTAAAGGAAAAGCCCTGTTTAAAACAAACAAACAATTAATATTAATAAAATATTTATGAGTGTTCATGATGAATATTTATGAAAAATATTTGTGCCTGTTGAGGATGGAAGATAAGAATCAGTTGTGTGAAAATAAAAAGATACAGTAACTGTTAATAATGTGTCTACTGTTATTAAGTACCATTACTGCTGAGTAAACCTTTCCAATGATTTATTCACTTGCAGATAGGTTGGTAAGTTTAGCAAACTGTCTTGGCCAAGAGCAAACTAGAAATTTTATTCCAAATTTTTTAGAAAAAATGTATATTTTAAAAAAAATAATTAGCTATATATATATGTATGTATTTGACACAGGTTCCTTTAAGACACATAGCAAAACTAATTTCTAGTTGACATAGAATGTATATGCCAAGTATTTTTCACGTTTCCTTATCAAAGTGAAAAATTCTTACCAGAACTGAACATGATTCACCAAATTAGAATGTTTTGTATAAAGCTCTGTTGGTGATGATTCTAGTGGGAAAAAGGAGAATTTCATTTGTCTTTCATGTATCTTTGTACTTCAAGATGCATCAAGAGCTCTCGAATATAGCAGATCCGCTTTTAATGACAGTAGGCTAGCCTAGTTAAATCCAGAGTTGGATTCAATGACATGCTTTTAATAGTGTAGGTAATTAACTCTGTGAACAATTTACCTATGAATGAAACAGATTCTTCCTATCTTGAACGATAATAATCGAGATGGAATGTCTTTCTAAAAATATGCTTATGGTTACCCAGAAGGTATGGGTGGAATACAATTATTTTTGCCCGTGATATGTGGGGGATCAGGCTACATGAATGAGTGTGGTTTCTTTTTTTCTTCCCCGACATTAAAATCTAGCAATCTATGAATAGGAACAATTTAATCTTTGATCTAAATTCTCCTCTTTTGATTTTTTTTTCTCTGGCTAGATGGTAAAGCTGTCAATCAAGGAAAGCTTGTTTTATAATTTAGCTCTATCAAACCTACATACAGTCAGCTTGGGAAGATGATCTCCACACACATTGATATCAGTGTTTGGTCACAAGTTTAAATGCCCAGTTCTGTAACATTTTCTGAGGGGGTTATTGTCATGTGCTGAGTAACTTCAGTGCAATCAGTGGTGCTGTTTATGAACCTGAGTAAAAAAATCCTTGGCATCCGTGGCAGGACAACTACTGAACTGAAAAAGTTTCAAGTCATATCACAAATGCATTATGATCAGACCTTAGAAACCTGTTCACTGCAGTCTCCTTTATATCCTCTGGTAACGTGCTATATACACCAGGACTGCTGGGGGTGGTCAGTGCTGCCTGTGCAGTCTGAGCTTGGCAGCAGATGAAACGTGTTGAACTCCTGAGAGTTGCTGCCCTGTGTGTTGCCTGTGCTAGTAGGAGTCTGTCTTCACACTGGGACATCCCACAGTGTTGAGGAGGGGCATAAACTCTCTAGTACACCCAACTCTTTCCCTAGGATTGAGCTGGGAGGACAGAGGCAGGAACATATGCTGGGCCAGGCATGGAGTACACAGTCAGAGCAGAGGCAGCTGGGTGCTCTGTGTGGAAATGCTTGTTCATTGGTGTGCTGCTAGGAGTAAAGAGTGGGACCTCATTTCCATCTAGCCTTGAGAAGGCACTTGAATTGCCAGTGGGCTTTTGTTTCCTGTGAGTTCCCACTGACAGTATAGAGAAGGTGACTTGCCAGCTGCCCTGAGCAATTAATGAATGGGAAAAGACAGGCAAAGTTGAGCCTGCACCCACATCCCACCTGTCCACGTCTCTCCTTGCTCTGCTATTTGTAGAGGACTGCCCAACCTTACTTTTTTTGGCTGGGGAGCTTCCATTTTATGGTGTACTCTGCTGGGAAAGTCATGTACTTGTAACCATAATTATACTACTTGGATAAGCAGTGCAACGATAATTAATGTGTTTGGAGCTGAGTAGTATTAACAAGTGATTAATTTTGTTAGTATACTCTATATTCACTTTTTACCCCTTCACTAATTGCTAAGGAGCTAACATTCATGAGCTGTCTTATAGCCTGCACAGTTTACCACTTAATTTGGAAGTGGATTCACTCATATGGTCCATACTGAGATGAAGAGAAGTGTCTTGGTAGACATATACTCATTATATAGTGTATAAGCACTACTTGTATATGTCAAAACCAGCTCTTTGGTGTCCTCAGAAAATGGTCTCAAACATTAATAAAAAGTTTTCATGTTACCTTTCAACATCAGTTCAAAGAAGTCGTTGGTGTCTGCATAAAAATAAGTTTAGTTGCAGAGCAATTGAATTTTAATACTCTCTTAGATTTTAGGACTTAGGTTCCAGTTTATTCCTGTTTTATATTCTTTCTTTCCCTTCCTCTTTCAGCACTTTCCCCCTTAATCTCTTTCTCAGTAGGAGAAAACCTGCCTCTAGGGTACAAGTAGGAGGAGCAGAGAGCATGGAAGATCAAGCTAAATTAGGACGTCTTGAAACACAGAAGGTCACAACCCCACATTTTTTCTGAGAGCAAATTTCCTGCTATTGACTCTGTAACACTAAGGAGGATTCAAACTGATTTAATTTTCAACCCCCCCTGCCCACTACCCCCCCTACATTTTTCTTTTTCTCTCTAGACAACAGATGTCAATGTCTTTTTAAGTTGTTGATGATTAACTGCGAACACTGTGCTGTTAAAAACTCCCAGTCACATTTTTCAAAACCTTCAGAAGTGTAACTGATAAAGCGCACACCACAGCAATGAACATGATCTTATTGCAGGGTTTTTGAAGTGAGAAACTTCTTTCTCTCCCCTCCTTTCTCTTCCTGCCTCATTTGAAATATATTTAAATACCCCCTAAAATGTATGCATCCATTTATTAGAGCAGCATATGTAAAGATTTATCAAATAACTGGGCTTTTTGTTTGTTTGTTTTCTGAGGGGAAGAGGATATATGTGTGAATTTGCAGTACAAGAGCCTTTGAAATAATAAGCTTTTGTTATGAGGCTGAAATCTAGCCTTGTTGCTAACTTAACTTATTCAGACCAAAAGCATAAATTCTTTGGAGTAAATCTACAGGAGCTCTGACAAAGTGGATGTTCCCATACAGGTAAACAGGCTAATAGAAATGTGGAAGGACAGTTAACCTCTCTTTCTTCTTACTCTGAGCTTTTCTGAGTATTTCCCTCTATTAAATCTTCTTTCCCGTTACTGGAGCTTTATTTATTTAAGGGGGAAACTAAATAAAGACTCCTAAAGAAGGGTAATAATTTATTTCCCTACTATGTACATGCATCATGTAATACAAGGAGTATGCAGGGGGATGTTCCTGTCTAAAAGAATGAAATCTTGATTTTGTAGCTTTTGATTTTTTTGGTGTTGGTGTAAAAAATTCTGCTGTTGTTTTTTTCCCCATGATTCTTGTGTGTCAGTAACCTCCTTTCCTTTGCTTTTCTTGTTTGGTTAGGTTTGTTTGTGGGGGTGGGTTGGAATTTTTTTTGTAATTCATTTTTTGGGGTTTCTTTAATTGCTGTCAAAAAAATTAGATATTTTATACTCTTCTTCCACAGTAGAAAAAAAAAAGATTGCTGCTACATGCTAAGGTAACAGCAATTATATTTCCTCCCCTGTTTGATTTAGAAATAATCTAGATGTTGGAGCTGTCAGAAATCTCCTGACAAGGCTGTCATTGGGCCCGTGGCAGATGAGTTAGAGCTAATGAAAAGAATTATAGTTGTGGTAATCTGCCGCAAGAGCTGAGGGACTATGGTTAATGTGACTGTAAAGGGCTGGGAAAACTACCTGGAGTGAGATCTGTCTAAATTGAGATCTTAATCTCGAAAGTTCTTAAACCTCTAGCTTGACTTTACATACCTGTGCAAATCAGTAGATGTGTGTGCCCAGCATGTGGAGGTGAGCACTTGCATGCAGCTTTGCAGACTGGTGGTGTTACAATGCAAAATCATCAAAGCTTTTTAGTTTGGGTTTTTTTTTTCTTCTCCTACCTGCAGTGCTTGTAAGCTTTGACTGGCATGTGCTACTTAAAGAGCTGTTAGAAATAATCATCATTGTCTAGGTAAGATAAGAATATTGGCTTTTCAGTGCTACATCTGGGCTGATTAGCTTTCTTTACAGGCAGGTACCCTTAATTTCCACTCCCAGTAGTGTACCCTGATATCTTGCTGCTCGTTAATGATCTGAGAAATTCCCATACCCTTTGCTGGCTGTTTTTGAGGAGAACATATAGAAGGTGATGGGACTGTGTGTTCCAGTGAATCACTTCTTCTGCATCCAGATGCATTTCACCTCAAAGCATCAACCAGAATATCTGCAGGGCTGCTGCTTCTCCTGCTCCCTGTTGCTCCCCAGCATTCCCTTACATAGACACAAAAATATATCAGTGGGATTAGGACATTAATGTGATAGAAGGACTACATAGATGTTTGAAAGAAGGCAAAGCTTTGAGCAGGACAGGGAAGATGACAGCCGTTTAGACTACTCTGTTGCTATTTCAGCAGCAGGTTCTGAGCTTTCAGCTACTTCTAGAGTTTCTTGGGGGGTTTTTGGTGGTGTTATGGTTTGCCATTTTTTGCTTAACACCAGAAGTGGCTCAGTAATGAAAGTTTAGTCTAAATTTTACAAAGGAAAAAGAAATTAAAAGTTGTTGTTGAGGCCAGTAACTACAGCTAGAAAGGCTACTAGCTCTATGGAAAAGAGAGAAAAGGGATAAGAATTTTAGGAATTTTTAAGTAAACAAATTAGTAAATGTTTCTTTGGAATGTCACAGAAAGAGGTATATATAAGTTGTCCTTGTTTTCTTGCTATCTCCTTGCTGAGACCCACTTTTTAGAGCGGAAAGGCAGAGTGGGAGTGGGAAAGTGTGATGGAAAAAAAAAGTCACAAAATGTTATTTTGAAAAAGAGCTTAAAAATAACAAAATTAATAGGTTGTTATGTTTTTTAATAAAATAAAATTTAAAAATCCCACAGCACTTAGTAATTAGCCTCCTCAGGATATGTGTTATTACACTGGCTGCATGCTTCTTAGGTGGCTGAAAGGGAAGGCACTGTGCTTTCATCCTCTTACCTAATGCAACAAATCCAAGGTACGCACCACTCGCTTATTAATGCACACCATGTTGAGGCTTAATACTATTGTACTTGTTCTTTTTCAAGCTCCAGGCTGGTTGTACAAGAAAACGCTGCAGAGCAGCCTTGGGAGCAAAAGTCACAGTTAGGGATTATGTTCAAGCATTGAAGATATTGTAAAAACTCTTTTGTTGTTTTCCTGGTTTTTGTTAATAAAGACTGTTTTATTGGTTGTACCCTTTCAAGTAAATTCTCAGTCATCTTTAGAAAAGCTGGTTTCAACCACCTACACGTCTCAGAAGGAGAAATAAACTAGGCTGAATTTTACTTGCTTTTCATATATCACCGTGATGTCAAGGCAGATGTTTATTTCTTAATGTGCCCTTCATTTGCCTGTTGAAACAGCTCTAAGCAGTCAGTTTTTCTTTTTTTTTTTTTCCCTAGAAGTTGGAAGCTTCCTAACACAGTCAGTAGTCCACTCCTGAATAAAGCTTAGAAAGGCTTCTTTGATGTTTTCATGGTCTTGTACATCAAGAATAGCCATTAAACAAAGTGCTTCCAGAATGGAGGGAGGAGGGGAGGAAACCTCTCTGTGTTGTAAAGGTTAGAGAGGAACAGAAGATGTGTTTTCCATGATGTGACTGGACAGGAATGAAAAAGTGAAGAGTAAGAAATAAGACCTCACTAAAAAATGGAAAATTTCAAAACATTTCCTGCACTACAAAATGTTTCTGTTTTGTGAAAAAAAAAAAACAAAGACAGATCATTTTGCCCTGCTATTTTGCCCTGTGATTGTTACAGACCATTTTGCCCTGCTATTTCAACCAGCTCTGGAAAAGATGCATTTCTTCAATCTGGTGCATGCGTGAAAATGAGAAGGCTTCTGGTTTGAACATTTCGCATTCATTTGGGCAGAGAAGAGAGACTGGATAAGGAACAGAGTATTTGTTGTTCCTGACACAGTGGTTAGTCCATCTCCTGTTTGGCACAGAAATAGTCCTTGGCTGAGAGAATGCACAAAAGCACATTACTGGGCACCTCTGAGGTGTCTGGCCAGGAGCCCATTCACAATCCCTACATGGAGATGGGCACTGAATGGAAATGAGGAAGTGGGGGGACGTTTCTCTGCCAGACAGAGAGCTCTGTGGTGCTGACCCTTCCTCTTCCATGACTTGCATCAGCCTGAAGGTACAGCAGTTCCATCATGCTTATCAGCTTCTCTTCATTGTTTTTTAACCAGCTGCCTCTGTCCTGCAAACAATTGGACATAGAGTGCTTAGGAGAATCAAAATGTCTGGTTTGCAACATAAAGATCTTGGGCTGTTGTTCTCTCTGTACACCCCAGGGCACTACTGGCTATGTCTCTGGAGAGTGGTGTAATAAGCAAACCTGGTGTTGATATTAGGCACATTTTTATGCCATCCTTATGACTCTTATATTGTTGTATCATAAAAGTAAATTTAATCAACCTAAAAATACCTGTTACCTTAAGTAGTCATGCTGCAAAAATGCTTTAAAGATGTACCCCTGCAAATGCTTTTGTCTGGTCATTACCTCACAAGACCCCATGGGAAAAATTTACATGATTATACACTTAAGAGATTATAAATAAAGAAAACAATGACCTCACTACTGTATTTATACCCTGCACAATATACTTTTAATATATTAAACATTTATATAGGTTGTGAGTCTGTGTTGAAAGACTCACTTGAGTGGTTTTGAAGAAATTGCAGAATGGTCAGAGTTGGAAGGGACCTTTAGAGATCATCCAGTCCAAGCCTCTGCTAAAGCAGGTTCCCCCAGATCAGGTCACAGGAAAGTATCCAAGTGGATTTTGAAAATCTCCAGAGAAGGAGACTCCACACCCTCCCTGGGTAGCAAGAAATGGGTATTAACTCCCCTCTTTAGACTGAGGTTTTAGGATGGTAGTTAGAGATTTGCCTTTCCCTCACCTCCGTTCATTTCTATAGAAGCAAAGTTTGCCAGTCACAGGAAGACCTTAGGATGGGGGTGTATATGTGCCTGTGGCTACTTTTTGTGGACACATAAAATTGATGAGTTCTTACGCTTGCCTGAATGAAACCAGATTCACGGACCAAATATCTGCTACGCCTATCTCTTCCGTGGGATGAATAACTTATATCAGCATTTCTGTATAAATGTTAATAATGTGTATGGTGTGATGGCTATCAAGAAATTTTTGTGCAGTGCTATAGACCTCAACTACAAGAGTCTGCTAAATGAAATCTTATCTGCCTTCTTTCTTTCCAGGTTGCAGTTGTTATTATATACTTTTTTTGACTATGAAGTGACAAAAAAGTTGAGACTTTCCGAACTATGTTGAACATCTCTATTTCACAGGCTCATAATTCATGAACTCCTTGTCTGATTTACTGCAAATTTGGTAGAAAAACCCTACCTCAGCTTGAGACCTAGGCTACAAATTTTGAAGCCAATATGATTTGTGAATCTGGAATTTAGAACTGGGGATAGGAGCCAAATTTTTGTAGCCTTAATTAAGGAGACTCTTGCTGTTCCTTAATATATCTTTCACAGCCTTGCATGCCTCAAAATACAGACATCTGAGTAATGAATATTCCTTTTTTTATCTGCTGCCTATTTAAAGTTCCTCAAGTGAAATAAAGTGATGAAGCTTCACAGAGATCAGCACACCTGATTTACACCATCTTCACTTGCACTCGATTCTGAGGAATATGGCATAGTCATGATGTGCTACCACTCTGTGTTTTGCAGGTCTCATCTTTACAGCAAACAAAATGCCTTTAAAAAGGGAAAACAACCCTTTTAACCTAAACTGATGCTTACACAAAGCCACGTGAAAGCCCTCAGTAGGACTACTTTTTTTCTTGCACTTTTCTCATTGAAGCAGAGCTATAGTGGGGAAGCTGAACGTAGAGAGATGCATCATGAATCTTTCCACTGTTTCATAGGAAATGGTTTCTTCCTTGCTCAGTTACAGCCATTTTGTTCGAATCTTGCAGTTTGTATTCCGTCATTTGATCAGCCTTTCTTGAGTCTGTTAGCTTCCACTTTAACACAGTGGCTTTTATAAGACTGATGAATCATTCACTGCTTGGTTGTTGTGTCCTGGGGCAGCTTCCAAATATAATTATCAAATGTGAATGTAATGGCTTTCTGCTTTTTTTCTGCACCATGTCCGTGGAATGATTATTTCAGCATAGGGTACTGTATCAGTTTATTACAATGTCAGTTGCCAGTCTTTTGTTTGAGACCTGGAACCACTTATTTTTCTAATAAAATATTGTACACTATTTGCAACTTCAATATTCTCAGCTTTAGTAATGAATGAAAAAAGCAATCAAAGCAAGAGTGTTTTGATATATCAAACACATTCCAGTCATTATCAGAATATGGTGAGATGGGGAAGGACAGTTTCACCCTGGAGAAATCACTGTAACCTATACACAGCATAGAATTAAGTAATAAAGAGCAAGTGGATGTACATGAGGTTTGATTTCTAGATAGATGGTGAATGTGTTCAGCTCTCCCATCTGTCCAGAAATGAAGTGCTTTACCAATGAGTGGTGCTTTGCTGCTGTTCCAATGTAGCTTCATGTAGCTTTTCCATATGATTTTTTTCTTCATATACACTAAATGTCCTGTATGGAATTTAAAACTTTTCCCCTACATTTATTAGGATTTTACTTTATTGTCTTTTTAAATTTATATTTTTGGGAAGCCTGCTGATTATTCACCATAGAAGACTTCTTCCAGAAGTGTCAGAGGAGTCCAAGGGAGTTAGGCACCTCAGTCCTACTGATTTTGAGTAAGAATGAGGTATTGATCTCTGTAATCTTCTTTGAAAATAGGAGTGTCTCTCATTATTTATTACAAAAATAAATGAGACTATGTAAGCATTGCTTTGACAAGACAACTCCTACAAAGGGAACTAGTCACAGTAGGAATGATATTTCATCCATTCCTGTTTGGTGTTGAGAGCCGCGTATAGCTAATCATCAAATCCACCTGGTGGAAAATCATAGTCCTGAAATTAAACCAACCACTGAAGGATGCAGAAAGGAGAAGAGACTTCAAACACGTTATTTCATCATTCTTCCTTCTTATAAAATACCTGATTATTTTGGGTTTTTTATTCAAGAGATGGAGTGAATACCTTGATTTCTATGCTGCAAGGAACAACTTTCATAGGAATTGCCTGAGTGTAAGATGCTTTGTTTTCAAAGGCTTATTTAAGTTTCCCTGTTGTTCAGTTTTCAGGAATGTGCCTGGTTCCTTAAATGGCACAGTAAAAACCTCTGTGTTGATAGGAAGCCTTTTCAAAGGTTAATTATTTTATGAGAAAAGAAATTACTCCTATATTGCCTGTTAACCTTTGTTTTTTCTTTTATTTCCCCCCTTTTTTTTTAATTATTTCCTTCAGTTATGAGACTGCTTGGGAGACACAGGAGTTTTTTTCACTTTCTAATTTAGCTTATCTCTTAAATATTTTTTCTCAAATCTGAACCTTATCTTGTTAATCTTGTTTGTTCTAGAGAGAATAGATTAAATTCCTTTAACTGTCCACTTTATTAAATTCCTGGTATAATTTATTAGTCTAACAAAATCAGACAAGTGGGAAATTTAATTTCTGAAAAGTGCATAACCCATTGCTACTGCAGACTTTCTCATAACTGTTTGTTACAGTTATGAAAGATAATTAAAATGAAAATTGTTTTCTTTTAATTAAACTTTCATAATGAGCATTTTTCACTACCAAAATAATGAAGTTTTCCAATGATACACTTTTATTTAAAAATACTAACTAAAGAAGGTTCTTATCTTTTCCCCAGAAAAGGAATATCTGATGTTGTTTAAATTTAATGTGCCTTCATTATCACCAACCTTGGTATGGCAGACAAGCATGCTGATTCCCATTCTACAGGTGAGAGATGGAGGCAAGGTGACATTAAAGAAAATGTTCACTCTCTCTCCTTGATGCTGTTTCAGGTGTTTTACTAGGATCCAAACTGTGTGAAATTAGGAGATAGATTATCTCAGTAGCTGCTGAAGTAGGCTCTTGGAACTCCTGCAGCCTCCAAAATGGGGATCCTGGTTACCCTGGGTAAGCCATCTAAGCAGAATGAATGTCCTTGTTGTCTAAGATAACACACAAAGTCCTTAGCTGATCCAATAAAATACTAAAATGGATTTGGTCAACAAGCTTTCTATGGCACTATAGCCTTGGTGCAACGTTGGCAATTCTCAGTGGCTTGTCTAGAAGACTATAATCATGGGCTTTCAAGAGTGTTAGTCACGCCCTTTTATAAAGAACTAGAAAGGACCTCCAGGTACCTGACTAGCATTTTGAAGGCAGTTGTTGTACCAATTTCAAGGACATATTCTACCCCTTGTTTCACACCAAGGCAAGGACATGGCAGGATCTGACTTTAGGGAGTTGAGCTGGCAGATATGATTAAAAAACCTGATAATGTATGCCTCAGTACTGAGTCTGTGTTTGACTCAAGGAGATCCCGATAACAGGAAAAATTCATCTTGGCATCAACTTTATTAATTCAAATATTCAGTGTTCCACAAACCAACAGCTTCTCTAGCACTCTGAGGCACATATTGCTTTTATAGTTGTTGTTCATCACAGTAAGACAGCAGCAGAATTCCTGGTGAAGGTACCGTATAATCAAGGGCTAATCTTCAGTCACTTACAAAAGCTGGAGCAACATTGAAAAATAGGCCTTGTGGCAGATTACTTAGGTTAGTAAGCACTTGCATCCAGTGTCCATAGATGGAGTGAATCATGGATGTTCATCAACTTTCTAACCACATTTAAGAGCCACTGTGCGATTCCATGTGACTCTCCAGTATTAGTGTGAGTTTTCTATTCTTTATACCATGTTGTGGTGGCAACGATTTATTGGCTTTTATTCTACTATTCCATGCTCAAGTGTATTTTCAGTGGTAACTGTTTTCTTTTTTGGGTTTAGTGGTTTTTTTAAACGTTCTTTCCCATTCCCTGAATAGCAAAAGGTGTATTTTGTCTTTACTTATCTCGTTACTAATGATGAAAGAATCTTTCTGAATAATTGTACTGTATTTTCGTAAGCCAGCATAGCTCCAGAATGCTAAGAGATGTAGATGAACATTGGCCAAAAGAAACAAAAAGAAAGCACACAAGCATAACTCTCAAACTGTTTAATTTGTTTGCTGGTTCTGAGTTAAATACCAATATCATTAGCTTGCTGTTATTAGTAACTAAGCAGTGACTATTATAGGTCTTGGTTTTATAAAGGAGGAGGATAAAAAATTAATGACTTTAAACACCAAGGAAGCATTTGACTGAATTTTCTGGGGGGAAAATTTGTATGATTCAAAGGTAAAATTCACTATGAAATACGCAGTTTGCATTGTGTAAACCTCAAATTAAGAGATTAGGTACAATTCATTCAGTAATGAATTAATGCAGTCAAATGCAGGCAGAAGTGTGCCTTTCAGTCTTTAACCTTTGAATCTAATCCAAGGAGAGGCATAGGACTTTTAACTGGTTTTTGACGTAGGAGTATATTTTATATAGTGATAGTCTGCAAAACCTGTAGACAGGGTAATCATGGATGTGTTCAGATGCTCAAGATGAAATTTACCTGAACTTTTCATGAACTCATATAAGAATAGATACTGCTTTGAGAGGTTTCTTTCTTATTTCTGGTGCTTCCGAGTTACAGCGGAGTTGTGATAGTGTTATATGTTCTTATGAGAAAAGGAATTAACAATTTAAGGAGGTGAAGAGTCTCATAACTTTCTTCAGTCTTAGATTTTGAAAGATCTTCTCATCTTGAGCCCCAAAATAGGGATTCTTCCTCCTACACACTTCAGTTTTCTGCACGTACAGATTGCTTGCAAATCATGTCTGTTCACCCCAAGTTTGGATACAACTGTTGCCTGTTTTCTTTTTCTCCTCTAGGAAAATATACTTGTGATCTGTACTGTCCACCACTTTTTCAGCAGCCAAGTATTTGTGTGGCTACTCTTTGCTTACAATTAGGACACCCACTCCTTGCTTTGTGTGTCTTGCTTTGTGTTATTGTTTTTGTCTTCCACATGATATGCTTATTGCTCCTGTTTGCTGTTATAGTCTTGCCTCAAACACAATACAAAAGCACTTTTCAAAACTCACCTCCATTCAGAAAGGACAGATCAGATCTTTATTCCATGGGGCCATATGCCTCTTGGAGAAAAGATAACTGTTGGGAATGGTTTCTGCAAGACTTAGTGCTTTCAGGAGCCTATTAGAGGAGAAGAACCCAAATGACTGACTCATTCCTCTTTTTCAGATTTTGTTCTCAGAGAAAAAAAGATTTTAATATAACTGTCTGAGACAGCACAGTATCTTCTAAAGGATCAAGGGCTCATAAAAGTACACTAACAGCTGTCAGAAAACCGAGTTTGCTACTCAGTAGAATGCTATGCAGTCCAGTATGTAATTAGCAACATATTCTCCATCTGAGAAAGGGATTAATAAAACAGGTTGCCATATTTTCAAAAGACCTTCAACCAGCTTGTGATGTTCTGCTTACAGTTTTGCACAAGCAGTCATTCTGGCCAGGATTTTTCTCCTTGGCAGAATTTGTGCCTGGAAATTGCACCTATCAGAATTGCTTCTTACCAATCCTCTTTGCATGGTCCAATTTGAGCTTTCTACAAATGAAATCAGCCTTGTGTGACTAAGAGCATTTCTATTTTTTTATCCCCAGGCTAGTGTGTCATACTTGAGAGATGTGTGGAATGTCTCAGTAACTCTTAACTCTGGTTAGAAAGCTAATGCATGGCCATGATTTACTCTGTCCTTGTTCATTGACTGCACCTGCTCACGAAGTTTTCAAAACCCAACTTCTAATCTGTGAAAGTCCTTGGTTAGAGGTGTTCTCATAATAATACTGCTTAGTGGAAAGTCAGAAGAAAACATTTGTTTTCGGTATCCCTGCAATGGAAAGTAGCTTCCAAGGCGCTGTGCCTATCAGTGGTTCCATTCAATATGTTGTGAAGATGTTCTGGTAAACATATCTTCATTTTTGCCTGCCTAACTCACTCTAGTTTAGGCAAGTACTCAGTTTACAAGTTTCAGTGAATGAGTGAGACAATGTGGAGGAAGGAGTTCTTTAAGCCACAAATTCCATGGACACTTCCCATGCTGCAGTAGTATTAAAGCTTGTTGTCTCATAGGCAAGGTCTCTGGAGAGTACTTGTTTGTTTTCTAAAATGCCACTAGAATTGACTGTCTTCATTAAGTTTTTCACAAGCTGGAAATAAAGTGCCATAGTTTGTAAAGAAGAGGGTGTGCTGCCCTCAGATCTGCCATCCAGTGGAAATTACAGTGATTTTCCCTATTGTTTTAACCAATCCTAACAAATGGACTGCCTGTAAAGTGTAATGTTTTATTTTTCTCAGGTTTGCGCTTGGATTTTCTTTTGGTTTATTTTCTTTTCTGTTTGGATAATTTCTCCAGCTCTACAGACACAGCCAGGTGGAAGCCCTGAAGGCCAGAACAAAAAGTTCAAGGGAGGCACTAGGGGCCAAATTCTTTCCTGACCTGAGCTATGCCTGACTCCATTGAACTCAGTCAAATGGCACAAAGAATTGAGCATGCTGGAAGCTGGCTCTTAGAAGTGCTCTCAACTTCTACTGACTCATCTTTGCTAAATCTTACTGTAGAAAAGCTCATTTCATCCTCTTTTTAACTGAGCTTCTGATGTAGCTATTTTTCTATGGCATTTACACACCTATGGCTGTGTGCACGGGGGCATCTGCAGGGCTTTTTTGGCTATTGAGAAGGGATTGCTACATGGTTAGTGCTTTGCCTTGAGGAGAGCAGCAGTCTTTACTTAGTGCCAACAGTAAAGTGGAGTTGTCCAGGGAATTTTGGAAAGTGCTTTCTGGACTTTCCTGCTTTAAAAGAACTGTCAGTCTTTCTGATATTAGTCTTCTTTGATTTCTGGGAAGTGACCCTTCTTATTTGCTGAATGGCAGGCTCCCCACTGTTCCTCTCCTGCCCAGTCAGAGCTACTCCTATATGCTTTCCATTGTCCATGGCTTGCTCTGAGCATTTGCCATTTTTGTCTGTACGTTTGATCACTTCAGTTACCCCAAAGTTACTGGAACTCTGGAGAATACATACACATCTGCATCAAAAGTCTCTTCTGGGGAGAGTCAAGTCCATTGGTGAGCACACAGCTATAACACCTGGAAAAGTGCTCTTGCTGTCCTTCTTCTAGGTTGCCTCTATCTGGCCTTGTGATAATGAATCACATTCTATTACTGTACCTGTCCCTTAACCTGGGCTGCTGTCCCTTCAACCTTACTTAGAAGCTTGACTGAGTTCAGAAAGGGAATCGAGAGATGTGGTTTTTAGTTTTTCCTGTTGCTTAGGTCTGCTACACTGGCATAACATCTTATTACATCATTCCACAACTTGTTATTCCCTCTCTACAGTTAAGGAGTGGAAAGTTAAATAAAGCTTGGTGAGGTAGGGGGGACACGGGGTATTTCCATAGATTATGTGGTCACCTGTTCAATGTTAGAATATTGCCACATCAGAGCAGAATCCTCAGATCCTTCTGAGGATCTGGAAGGACATGTGTGAGGCTGGACGGCATGTTGTGTGATCAAGGATAGAATATATGAGAGTAATTCAGACAAGAGAAAGGTCTGGGAGGGAAAGCACCTGTTTACATGACATGAAACACACACAAAAGGATTGATATAAATAGAAAGGGAATAAATTGTTCTCTGTGCCCAATGTGTCAGACATAAGTATTTTTATTCAGCAAGGGAGACTAAGGTTATGTATCAATCAAAGCTTCTAAGTGGTCAAGATAGTTAAGCATCACAATAAATTTTATGGAAAGAGAAGCAAACCTTCTTCACTGTTGGTCTTTAAGAGACCTTAGCCAAACATTTGGCAATAAATAGTTTGTAACTGATTTTGTCTTGGGATAGGAGGGTGGGATAAAGGACTCCTCGGTGTGTCATTCAGGCTATTTTTGCTTCGTTTTCCATGCACAGAGCAGAAGGTAGTGATAAGACAGGTTGCATCCATGCAGGGAAAGAATTTTCTCTTCAACACCTATGAAATGTTTACTGTCCCTCAGTCTCTCCATATACAAATAATGGACTTTAATTTACAGCTACCACATGTTCAGTGTGTTACATAGCAGACCGTTTCAGAATAATGCAATGAAAGATGAGCACTTCTCCATGCCAATAAGCTTCAGACGCTGCTTGTTGCACCACTTGCAGCACAATCCAACTTTGAACTGCTGAGGTCTACATAAATCCAAGCTACCCATACAGCCGTGCGGAAAATCTCCAAGATGAGTTCTTTATTAATAGCAAGAAAGCATGAGTCAGCTAACTTAATGATCTGGCCTATAATTTGAATCCATTGAAAGTTGTCTGTAAGCACCTCTGGGAACAGAGAGCAAACATGACCTTGACTGATAGCAGCACGAATTAAATCATGTTGTAATATTTCTGACACTCACTGTTGTCACACAAACAGTTCAGATTAGCAGAACAGCACAGTCGTCATCTTCTAGCACACTCAAGGTTCCTTTCAGTGTAGTCTTTCATTTCATTCAAAGGATGCTCTTACCACTGTTTTTTATTTCCTACATTAAAAAACTTAGAGAATCCTCTTAGCATTGTTAAAGCTCACACACACAGACAATGCATTTCAGAGGTATTTTTGTGCTGGCATGAGGATTTTGCTTTTTATTCTGTTACATAAAGATGATTTCTGGTTATAATGGACAACACATAGCATTGACACTAAGGGGGTAGGCAGTACCCAATCCAGCATTCAAATACAGACAGTTCTCCAGTCCTGTGTTCAAATACAAAGGAAAAAGCCTTGCCTCTTTCTCCATATCATAGCATTTGTTATTTATCCCCTGGAATCTGGCCACTATGGACTTTTTTTCTATGGGATATCTGTGCCTGGTTAGGTTAAATCCAGCCTCCCTGCTTCCCACTGCCAGTACTTGGACACTATTGAAGTTGAACTTATTTTTGTCAAGAGAATATTTCTTTATATTTTTATTGAGTTTGGGTTTTGTGATGTTGTTTTTGGAGATTTTTGTTGTTTAGGGTTTTTTTTTCTGTTAGGTTGGAAGGTACCTTTAATGCTCTTTGCTCTTCTTTGTTGACAGTCTTTTGTCCATTTGCTTTTAGAGCAAAGAAGTGAAAATGAATAGAAATAAAAAGAAGAGCCTACTGCTCCTTTTAGAAGTTAAAGCTTTTTCCTCTTTGGGAAACAAAAGCGCAGAGAATTAGGAAAGATGAAGTTTATAGACTCTGAATTCATCCCATTTTTTGAGAATTGTGTTCTATTTTGCCTTTTTTTAGTTCCTTTGACATCTTGCTTGAACTGGTAGAAGATGTCAACAAAAGGGGATGAACTACTATTTTTTTAGTGCTACATCATCATATTGTATTGTATCAGAAGCCAGCACAACCTAATTAGTAACAAATGGAAGAGGTTTAGCCAATCAATTAAGAAAAAAACACAACCCAACCTTCTTCTTAAGCTGCTGGAAATAGTCAGGAGAACAGCATATATGGTGCAAGCAGGTAATTTCAGTCAATGTAAGCATATAATTTAAATTAATTATAATTTCTTTCTGTCTGCAAACACCTCATAACCTACACATTTCAACCAATACTTTCACTCGGCTCCACACAGAACACAGTGATTTAATTTTATTGCAGAGCCTCTCTTTTTATAGATGCATAAGAATGGAAGCGATATGAGTTTTGAAGGTTGTGTAGTACAGAATGATATTAAAATATTTTACTGTTTCTTAACTGTAGGAAATCTTCAGTCTTCCAAACTGAAATTACTGCTCTTCTCTTAGAAAGTGAAAAGGCTTCCTAATTTTTAACATTTTCTTCAAGTCAAAAGTTCAGGACCATGATTTGGAGAAATATATTCTCTCTCTCCATTTTTGTGGGCTAGTAAAGAATGTCTTGAATTGCTGAGGAGCCATGTGGTACAGTATTGTCACCCTTGGCACACAGTCATTTGCAAAGAATATGTCTTTCAGGGGCTGTTTGCAAAGAGAAAGGGGGAAAAGTAAAACCACATTGCCTATATTTCCAC
Organism: Urocolius indicus; assembly: GCA_013401255.1. Taxonomy (NCBI): domain Eukaryota; kingdom Metazoa; phylum Chordata; class Aves; order Coliiformes; family Coliidae; genus Urocolius; species Urocolius indicus. Next base: position 245,859 of record WBNH01011214.1, on the reverse strand, counting down.
ACACTTCAGGAAACATCTAGCCAGATCTCACTGTAAGTCGACATCACCTTAATGTTACTGTCAAAAGGTATTGTAGCATAGTTGGTGTTAGCTTCTTCAAGGAACAGAGGATTATATTTGCCTCTTTCTCCCTGTTGTGGCATTTGTTATTTATTCCCTGCACCCTGGCTGCTATGGACATTTATCTACATGATATGCTGTGTCTGTGACATGTTAGGTCAAGCCCAACCTGTTGTATTTTAGCACAGTTGCTGTCAAACTCCTAGCACAACGGGAGACTTTGCTTGTATGAGCTTTTACGTTCATGCACGCACAGACACGCACAAGTGAGCAACACAGCACACGGTATGTGTAATGCACCTGTCAAATGTACAAACAGAGTGGATACAGCTATCTGAAAGAGATATTGTCAATCAGATCTATGAGAAGGGAGGGGGTATTGTAGTAGATGGCATATCTGCTGAAAGCAGGTAATTTTAATTATCTAAGATAGTTTGAAGCTATGAATAATTTATTACCCTTAGAAGTCTTTTTTAAGGCTTCTAATCCTGGCGAGCCTCTGATATTCAGATCACAGTCCCTGATGCTTCCCTATTTGAACTGTTACTCTGGAGGCACAGGATGGAAACTATATGTTCCTCTGTAGCTAGTCAGCATAGATTGAGTTGTTTTGACAGCCCAGCATGAGACTGTAATAGTCCGGCTAAAGATCTGAAAACTACAACACGCAGTGGAAAAGAAAACATTTCCTTGGACAGTGATAACCGCACTGAACAGTACAACACACTTCAGCACAAATGAAAGCGAGTTTGGGAGTTGCCTTTGGTTGGTTGGGGCAGCCTTTCTTACTATGAACAAAGCAAAGTTTTCCTATAGGTTGGTAACAATTGAGAAGGAAAGAGGAAAAATACTGTTAGAGTACATGAGTTAGGACTTCAGACACACCGTTGCTCTGTTTGAACTCTTTTGAAGGCTGCAGTTTGTGTGTTTCCTGCAGATTTTCTAGAATTTAGCAGCTGATCTCCCTTCCCCCTCCCCTCCCACCCCCAAATGCCTGCTTCTCACTAGGCGTAGGGCAGGATTGCAACATTGTCGTGGCAGCAGGCCAAAAGCTTGAAAGCAGAGACACCTGCTCTGTCATGCATTTAATCCTTTTTATTTTTTTTTTCTTTTTGTTCTTTTACAAGTGCATAAGCAGCAAAGAAAGTGGGGAGAATAAATAAGAATGAGGGGCGGGTTCTTGAAGGAAGAGGTGGGTAGTGAAAGACAGGAAAGCATCCAAGAGGTGGGAGAAAGTGTGTGGTGGGTGTAGCACTTGTGTCATGAGCTATGCAGAATGGATGGGGATAAAGGGTAGCTGAGGGAGCAGAGAAGAGGCTGACTTCATCAGGGTGGTTAAAAGTAGGGCAGGCTCCCTAGAGCTGCTGAGTTGTCTTTTGCGCTCAACTCTTAAGTTCGTAATGAAGGGCCAGGGGCTCCATAAGCAAGACTCTCAAACAAAAGCCTAATACTGGTGACATGCCTAAGGATCTTAGTGAACTATGACTTAGCAAACCATAACTCAAGTTTGTCTGTAAGCTTCTGCTACATTGTTAGAGGCTGATGCATGTGACAGGATAGGATTTTCTGTCTTGAATGCATCCTTTTGAGGTGATGAAACTGAAGGCCTGGAAGAAGGTGTTGAGACATGGGGTTCAAGAGGAAACCAGCATGGCATGGAAGGAGACTGAGGAAATCCTAGGAAACGTTCCTAAGTCAAAAACAAGTATGGAATAAAGGAAGCCCACAAAAGGCAGAGGGTGATAATTCACAGAGCATGGAGTTGAGGTGGAGAAGCTAGAGGAAATCTGTCCTGTGTAATGCAACGCAATCTATTACTGCTTTCCTTGTTAGATATATTTTGTCCCTTGTTAAGTGTATTACTTTATTGTTTAGTGCATATTGTAAACTGTGCAGAATGTGCAAAATGACTGAGGTAATTTTACTGTAGGAACTCTAATTACCGAATTGTTTTGGCTTTGCATGCTGTGTTTCACTAAAGCAGTTACACAGCGTTACTGAATTGTACAGGCAACATGCATGTTGCAAAGGCACAGAAGAGGGTATGTATGTAAATATCTGTACCTGCACAACCCCAGTGAGGATTTCGATGAATTTCCAGTTTGTATTCTGACTTCAGTGCCAGTCTTGCTACCAAATTATTTTAAAATGAGTTGTAGAGAAAAGCCTCTTGAGGCAGCGAAACAGCAGGTGGCCTGCTTAGTTTGTTGTGGTGGCACCTTATGAATAACTCAATTGATCTCCATATGCTTCCATTCACTCTTGCTCCCAGCAATGCTACCTTAAACACTGAGCACTCCAGCATCTGATAGCAAAGATTTTATTCACACACACAAAAAAATGACGTACTGGAAGGAAAACATGTTTCACTGCAGACATTGCTTTGTCATCCAAACCCAGTTTCAGTGCCAAAAAGCTGATGCGAAGCATGGGTACCGAAGCAGTGGAAAATGAAAATTGTATGACTTGTTTTGCAATGAGATATTAAAATAAGCTCTAAGATCACATAAGAGGCTTCTGATAGAAAAATTTGGAATTCACCTGTACAGAATGCTTTGCTCGAGTTAGTGGTTTGTGAAGTTTCTTAGGCTAATATTTTAGTCTTGGTAAACAAGCCTGGAAGTTTGTGTATGGTAGGTGCTCAAGTAGTGTCCTTGTCCACTCACATGCAGCAGACTGTCAGTTAGGAGAGTAGGATCTTGTAGTTCCTGTGCACTGGAGTGTGATCTAGGTTTCAAAGCTAATGCTGATAGGAACAAGCGTGTTCACATATCACAGTGATACTAATGTAGTTCTGATCTGTTGCCAGCCCAGTAGCAGCCTGTCCTCCTGAGTGATACAATTCCCCTTGAGCAGGGTGTATTTCCTTTCTAGCAGTGCCATGCTACTGCACCCTTGCTTCTTCTTCCAGTTCAGAGCTAATATGACCACCACTAATTTAAGTGTGGTGTACTGAGGTGGCTGCATGTCAAGGAAAAGTTATAAACTGAAAGACTGAACAAGGAAACCTGAACATCCTGCTCTGAGAGGCAAACACCCAAGGTCAGCTATATGTCCTACTAAGCTCTAGTCGCCATCTTCCAGTGGAATAAGTTCATAATAAAAACTTGATGATATGTGATTAATGTTTACAAATGCATAAAGGGTGGGTGTCAAGAGGATGGAACTGGTCTCAATGATGTCCAATGATAGGACAAGGGATAATGGATACAAACTGGAAGATAAGAGGTTCCAAAGAAATATAAGGAAGACTTTTTTCCCTGTTCAGGTGAAGGAGCACTGGAAGGGGCTGCTCAGATGGATTGTGGAGTCTCCTTTTCTGGAGATGTTCAAAACTCACCTGGGCGAGTTCCTGTGTGATCTACTCTAGGTGGTCCTGCTCTGGCAAGGGGTTGGACTAGATGATCTTTTGAGGTCCCTTCCAACCCTTGAGATCCTGTGTGTGATATGCAAAAAGGTGAAGGGAGTGTTTATATTTCCTAGATTTGGGATACTAAGATACTGAAATGGTTAGTCATCTTAACCTCACAGTTGGTTAGTTGAGAAAGAAACTTACCAAAGAAAGAATCTGTCTGATTATGTAGAGGAACCTTTCTTTTTCACTCTCACATGGTAATCCTTCCACATTGGTCGCCCAGAAAGTGGAAAGAGACTCGAGTGACATGCATGGATAATAACTGTACTGCATTGTGCACATGTGACTATCCCTAACCCTTGAATGATAGTTCACACACAAGAAACTAAAAATGTGTGCACATTGCTTTCGTGCCACGGAAATAAACCTGGACAAAGTTGCATGGTGCTATAACTTGGATGCTTCTGGTATGGGAGATGATTCTGGGCTCTATATGCACGTTAGGGGAAGATGCCTGTTGGTTGCACAGAGTAGGACATTGAGCCTTGGAAATAGGTGCTATTAAAAATGTGATCTTGTTCCTGATGTTTCCCTGTTGGCTAGTTTATCCAAGAGTCTTGTCAAACATGGGGTTTGCATGTGGTCTTTTTGTTGTCATAAGCCTGGTATTAATAATGCAGGATAAAAGTGTGGCTGGCACAATGGGTATGAAAATAAATGAGTCTCTGTCAACACCAGTAATCAAATTTCTTGCATAACTCAGTTTAGGTCACTAGATGTCTATACTTTTGTTTTTATGTTGTACCTAGTTACTGAGAAACTCTCACCAGTGCAGCCTTCTTCAGCGAATATAGTCACAGTATTACTGCATTGCTGTCTCTCATATGCTACCCTGTTGACTCGAATTAATTCAAGATACACTTAGAACACCAAATTAAGTATGAAAATTCAGTTTTAAGATGAGCAGTCATCACTAGCTCATTTTAATGATCTGTTTATCCTTCAAAATAGTCTGCTCATGTTATTTTTGTCTATCTATGAAGTGGCTGAGTGACGCACTGAGTCAAGACTGGCCAGTTATTGCTACCTATTGAACCTCAGTCTGATTTGTTGATGGATATGAAAGATGACAGTTTGTAAAGGGAATGTAATATATACATTTAATAGGGTTTATATATTTTAGCTTTAGTACATACTTTAGTTTCATGGCATTTTCTGTATTTATGACGTGATTTTTTGTTCCATCTAAAATACTGATATTGGCCTGCATTTCAGCTATGAGTCATGGTAGCAAAAATATCTATTCTCAGAAGCAAATGTTCTCTAGTACTAGTAGGATGTGCTACAGACTGTATAATAACATTGTAAGAAAAATTCTCAGTATATATTTAATTGTTCAGTTGAGGTTACTAGTATGCATACTCTTAAAAAATACTGTGCTATATTTTTCTTACATTATTCCTAACTCTTTCCAATCCAACCTTCCTTAATGATTCAAGCCTTAAGACTATTGTACTGTGTTCTCTGGGGAGACATCTTTCTAGTGTGAATACATACAAGATTACACTTAGAAAACTCTGCTAGATATGGAAATGTCTTTAAAAGATCTCTTTATGCATGTATCTGTCTGCATCTCTCTACTAGAAAGCAATTCATTCCTTCAATGCCCCTTACAGAATAAGTACTATGAAAATATTGAAAACAACAAGCGCTGTTACAAACAGTAACTAGTGAAGGATGGAATGTTAACAATAGGAAGTCAATTCACTCCAAATAACTCAGTGGCTTCAGAAGCTCCTGGATTCAGAAAAGACATATCAAGGACAACTGCTCTGTCCACATATAGCCATCTTTTACACAACCAATGTATATATAATTTCACTTCCACCCTTAATCTGGGTGGTGGAGCTGTTGTGAGGAACAAGTAGCTTTGCTCTTGTTTCCTTTCAGATTCTACAATGAAAGCCACTTTAAAACTTGTCTGAGATGTCTTTGCAGCCCAGCTTACAAACACCACTAGTAGCTGTGCTGAATTGCTGTCATGGTTCAGGGTACTTATTTTCCTGGGTGATCTCAGCAGTTTGCTTTCTTATCCACTTTAGCTACCAGAGGTTAACACATGATTCAGTTGACAAAATCATGTCAAAGCACAGAGTTTGCATGGGATTTTTTATTTTCCCCGTAGCCTGAATGAATAGGTTATAGAACCGTATGTTAATGGTGTGTGTACATGAATGACTGACCCTGCATGTTAGAGAGGAGGAATTTCTGAGCCCTAACACTTCTGGATACACATCAATAAGAAGTCTACATTATTTATGTTACTTTGATTCCCCAGTACACTCAGTCACAGCTTCAGTCAGTTATTTTGGTTAACAGTAAAGTACAGGAGAAATCCCACAAAATTTATAAAACACATTAACAATCTCATGAACAAAGAAGAAATTTAGATTGTAGGTATTTTGACTTTTCCATATATTTGGGGGGAGGAAGAGAAGAAAAAATTCTCAAAGTTACCAGATCCTCTAATATTGATTGATTTTTTTTATTTCATCAGAACTCTTGTTTCACCAAGACAGATGTGTTGTGTAACTTCCCATGGGTGTATGTTACTCCATATTATTGGAGGTATTTCAAAGCGCCAATGGAACAGAAAACTACAGTGTTGATCTCTTTCCAGACATAGTTTTTTTCTGCTTGCCCCATTGCCACAACCCTGCTCATTTTCAAAGGCAGGCAAAACAACAGCAGCCACTGGTAGCCTGAAGCTATTTGCCCCCATATAATGTTCATCTTGTCCTGGGCTTGATTCAAATCCAAAGAAACACCTACAGTTATTTCCTTTCTTCCTTTAACCTCAGAGTTAGTCCAGATGTCTAAATTCAGTGTTAGATTTCCCATCACTTCTTCAGTTGGCTAAAAGACCCATCTCTGGTAATTTCTGTGGGCTAGAACCGCAGTTTTGAGGCTCATTGTCACTCTCCCCCTCAGTGCCCAACTAATGAGCTGTGCACTTTTATGTTTGCATGTAATTTTGCAGAGGTTGATTGTCTGTATGCACTTAGCCTGGCAAGCAGCTTCCATTCTAACACACTATTTTATCTCTACCTATAGCTTTGTCTTGGAAAATTAGACAGTGAAAGCACTGAAGCACAAGCTTAAATCTGTCTCTATGGAGGAAAGCACTCAGACATGTGCTTAAATGTAAATATGTGCTTAGATCCTATCATTAAGTCAAAGAGACTCAAGTGCATGCTTCAAGTTAAGCATATGCTTACAGCCTTTTCAAATAGTGATGCTTTCCTGAATTGACACCTTAACTTGGCCAGAAAATTGCCACATTTGCTATGAAAGAAGGGAAATATTTCTGCAAAGTCCAAAGGGCCATTGTCAGAATTTTTTGAGTTACAGGTCGGTTGAAAATCGGCTGATTTAAAATTTCAATTTCTATCTTAGCTTTTCATCTCTCTAGCATAAAAATGATTTGTTAGCACTCCAGGTGTTCAGATTGGTCCTTTACAAGACTATGGTTAACACCTTGAACTGTTATAATGAATGATAAGTAAGTTTCTGGAAAAGATCTAAAATCTGGTTTTCATATTTGATACCAAGTGCTGACTCTTAAAGATCATATAGGAACTCAATGTGGAGGCATAGTTTGTCTAACATTTGGTTGCCAGGAGGTATTCATGCATTTAACTGGTGCTGCTCTGTCATGTAGCTAAAGGACTGGACTAGATCAAGTTCCTAGCAGATCAGATATATCATATTCTCAGTTCCCAGTCAGTTATAACTCCTTCAAAATAAATTAATTACCTATATTTGGAGGAAGTAGATGGTGATGAGGTTACGATCACATTAGTACAGATATCTGGGAATGGATCCAATTTATACAGCTTTATGCTGTTCGTATTCAAGTTGTTTAATCACTCCTTCTAACTTTTAACTGTGTCAAGAGTTTTTCTTTAGCACTGTGGTGAGGATCAAAATCACATGCTATGGATGTGAATATATTGGCTTCTGCTAATGGTTAGTATTAGAAGGGTTAGAAGGATACTTTTAAGTTAAGAGAAAAGCTTACTTTGGGTTGAGCAGGCTAGAGCAAGGTGAGCATGATACATATATAAAAACCTGTTTTGTTTTTGAGGCATCTCTCTGCAACAAGAAGTCAATAACATATGTAGCCTTGATTACCACATATTCTCTAGGGAACAGAGTGATTCAGAACTGAGAAAGTTCTGGGCTAATGAACCTAACTGGTACACAAAGCTTTGCTTCCACATAAGGAAACTCCTAGTCTCCAAAATCATGTAGCTACATGTAAACTGCATCTTAAGAATGGTCCTTGCCTGGGTTTAGCTTCTGAACTGTAACTGGGCATTGTTTAGGAAAGTATTAATTAGAATAGGCCAGATGTGCACCAGGCACTGCTCGAATAGTTTAACAGCACAGAGTCTGTTTTTCATTGGCTGGGAGCACTGCCTAGCGAGGTTTAGTTTACTGCCATGTTTGTAGCCAGTAGGACCAATTTTGTTGTCATAGCAGTGCAGGAGATAATCCTTGCACTTGCATAGATTAAACTGAGCAGATGTTAAACGCTTGGAATGAAAACATGGAGGCAAAATTTATTTGAAGTCCTATGGACTCTATAATGCTCAGGGCCATTCCTCCATGGAGGAAGGGAAATAATGGCAGCTGGTAAAATGTTTCAGGGTAATATGTTCACCCTTTGCCAAAGGGAAAAAATGCAAAAGTTTTGATTGTTATCTTTCAAGACCTTCTGTAGGTTGTTCAGGCATAGCAGGCTTCCTGCAAGCTACCTCTTGGTTTGATGCAATAGATGAAAAACAAGGGCAGGAGGTGATTTACACAATCAGCAGGCCTTCTCTCTTTTTTTGAGGTTGCATAGTAGCTTGCCTGGATATCTTTGCAATCTGCTATGCTCAGACTGGAGTGACTGACTTTCAGCCCTCTCAGCCCCAAATGACTGGGCTTCGGAGATCTTTTCTCATATTCCTGTGATCCTCCTTCCTCTGGCGCCCCAGCATCTTCCCTACAACTGGAGCTTCAAGAGGGAAGGTAGGGTAAGGTAGCTTCCCTTTGCACTGGAGATATTCAGCACTGAAGAGTGCTTGCCTGACAGTGGAGGAACCACAAAAGGACAGAGGTTTGGATCTCAGGTAGTGGAATAAGATGGTAATTCAGTTGTTTAGGAGTATAGATGAAGCACTGAAAATTGTTCTCTCAGTGAATCAGGAGTACTGCTTCCTTGCTAATTCAGGGACTTTATATGAGATGTTCATTAATGCATGAGAGTTGTTTAGAAAAAACTGTGGTGAGTAGCAATGTGAAGTCAATGCCTCTATCAGTAGTGGCTTGTGAACTATTTTACCATCTCTTCTATAGTGTTTTCTTTGCCTCAAATTATGTCATTTTTTTTTTCTTTTAGAGAGATACCATCAGCAGGAGGCTCAGAAATGTCAACTGTAATTAAAAATGTAATTTTCAAAGGCATTTTGCAGTTTATTCACATGGTAAATGGTTTCCTACCCTCTGAACTTTCAGCCTGCTGAGCTGAAGAGTTAGACATTTTCTTAAAATCCTTACGTTCTCTCACAAGTGTAACAAGGCACTTGTCAGCTGAACAAGTTGGCACTGAAGAGTTCAGCTAATGGTGTAGAGCTGGAAAACATAGAAAAGGGGGTTGTTTGTTCACCAGAGTTTTCATCCCTGTCAAATTACTTACTGAAATTTCCATATTGCTCTATTTTCATATTTTAGTCCTTTGTTTCTTCTCTTGCACCTTTTCTACTTCAGACATGACTTTCCTATTTCTTTATTCAAATAAAATGTGGTCTTATTAACCTCTAGTACCATCAAAATCTGTCTTTTCTTTAGCCTCTGATGCCCTAGGCCTGTTGGCTAGATGATTATACTTTAGATGGTTTCCTTTAGAATCTTAGTGATTAAGGTAGTTGTCAGGTTCATGGAAGCCTCAAGTCACTCATCTATCAGTACTCATAGAAAGTAATTGAGCATTTGGGGAACTGCCTTACTTAAAGAAAATAGCTTGTTTTGAGTCCTTCAGTGGGATGTGGAAGGTCTCAGGTCCAGTCTCTGCCCCACGTTGGGGTATGAATCCTTATTTAGGACCTCTTGGTTAGGGCTCACTCAGTCCCTACGTATTTTCCCTATACTGCCAGCTGCCTGCTTGTAGGTTCAGTAACGCTGTGCTTATTATTACCAGTCTATCCTAGCTCTTGCTGCCTAGAGTGACAGATGACAAGTTTTAGTGTATTCTCCTAAGCATTGTGAGAATCCTTTTGTGAAGCTGTAGTCTGAGCTAGAGCCTCGAGTGCCTTAGGAGCTGGGCAGTGTCAGTAGCTAGGCAGATTTGGCAATGCAGACTGGCTGCAATACAGAGGTGTGTGAAATTAGGTGGGAGCTGGTTTTGAGACTTGCCAGGGATTTGCATGATGGGTGGGGGTGCCTGCTACCTTGGAAGACTAAAGTAAGTCTATGAGGATAAATCTCTTACCTGTCCTGGGGATTTATCTCATGGATGAATTGCGCAGAGAAAGGGAGTTGAACACTGTGAGAAAAGAGACATAAAAGCAGTACATTTTAACTTGGAGTAGCTGTTAAAAACAGTGAATGTAGTACATTACTTGAGTTAACAAAAAAAAAAAGAAAAAAGAAGAAAGAGGTTGAAGGGAGAAAGTCTGTAATTAACAATAGCTACTGACAATTGCCGTTAAGATAATTTATTGTTTCTCTTTTCTGGATTGTAATTTATCTTTGTCTTTTCAGACTTTACACTCTAGACCAAAGATTTTCTTCCTGTACTTAGAAAATATGCCACTGTAATGTAAATGAGTGTCTGTAAAACACAGATTGTACAGCTCCCCTCCATCCTTGGCTTTTAATGTGAAAGGTTAGTTGATACTCAAACTGCAGTTGAGCATTCTTCTCTTTATAGAATTGTTACCAAAACCACATCAGGCTGTTGTCACATCTAGTAGAAGACTTGATACTTCTTAAGTGTGAAGCTCAGACTTGGGAAGGCAATCCTAAGACTCTCTCTGCAGACATAAGGACTTTTGTACCTGAACTCACTGGCACTCCCACACATACTGGAATGTGCACTGAAAGGCTACATCGACAGAGCCTAAAAGCCAAGTGCCTTCAGAAATTTAGTATCCTGAGTTTTTCACATGTATATGTGTGCTCGTTCATTGTCTGGAAAGGCTCAGCGCCTGAGGTTCACATCAATCACAGACTTTGCAGAGTGATTCAGAGTTGCTCTGATGCCATCAGTCACTGTGGAGCTGGGCAGGAATGGTGGAACCCATCTGTCAGTGAACACCTTCGGTTCATTAACATACCATGTTAGCTCACTAAGAATAAATACCAGCTGCCATATTGCCTTACTACTCCAGGGGGTCTGAGACGTGTAGTGGGTCAGCTCATTTTACTTGCTCTTTCTCTATGGCAGACTTCTTTCTGTCCTCCAGAGGAGTTCTGCGAGAGAGTACACTCTGGAGTGTTGCACTTAGGAACAACATATCAGCCTGATTTCGTGACAGTGCCTATTCCAGCTGTTCCACTTGCAGTAACAATAAACTAGGTTAAAAGAAATGTTGACAGACCATTTTGCCTTGGAAAATACCTTTGTTTGAAAGTAATGTACCTGATTCTGTTTATTTTCCCCAAAGACAAGAGGAAAAAATAATAAGAGGGGCAGGAGTTTATTATTTTAAGTAAAACATTTTAATTTTTGTTTCTGAAATTACTTCTGATTTTAAATGAGAGTATAGAATGGGGAAAAATCAAATTCCTGTCAGAATTTTCTTTGGGAGAGAATTCTGCAATGTTTGCAGCTTTTTTTTTTTTTTTTTTTAAACCTGTCAAGATGAATCTTAACTTTTAAAATCGTGCAAACCTCCTCAAATTGAATTTGAGTTCTCTGTGCACTTCTCATTAGCAATAGATAATTGCTTAAAACCACAAAAGGCACAAAAGGAATCACAATGTATACTAATTGCATCTCAGACACTTCTTCTCCCCTAGTTGGCAATGGCAGAACTTTGCTTCCCCTTCATCTGTAATTTTTCCTCCTCCTCTGCCCGGTTCCTTTACCTGCTGCCTGTATTCATGCATTACAAACTGTTCTTGTAAATTGCTGAGACTATGACAACAAAGCTGAAAAAAAATAGTGCAATAAATGTACAAACTGACCATGCAAAAGGGGACAAAAAGGAAAATATTGCCATGTATTTAACAAATGTCAATGCAATTTTAAAGAGCACTGAAATTGATTTAGGTTTTGCAATGTTTTTTGCACTTTAGTGTTTTATTGTTTATTTATTTGATGTACCAGACAGAAGAATCTGTTCCAGTCTTTCTCCTAATCTGTCTCCTAATAATGACTAGCTAAGAGGGCCTTTGAGGGCTTATCTCACCTTCTCCCATACCTTATATTTGATGCTTCAGAGATCATGAAATTATTAAAAATTCAGCCAAGTCTGTTGATTCAATGGCACCCTCTGGCAAGCTGACTAAAGTACTAGGGAAATAGTTTATTCATTTTAAGTGAACCAGCAATTAATTTAATGTGTAGAACCTTTTTAGTTGTGTGTGAAGAGCCAGAGGCTTGACCAGCTAGTTTGCCCACAGACTTTCCTAATTTGAGGTTTTTTTTTTTTTTTTAGAGACTCTGTAATGCCTCTTTCCTGGAGAAACAGTGCTCTGTCTCCCAGTAACCTTGACTTTAGGCATCCACAGTTGCCCTCATTTGGACACACCATCAAAGAGTTTGGAGGTTTCTCGTCAAGCACGGGAATCATTCATGATGACGAGATTCACTAGCTGGGTTGAACTGCTTGATCCCTTTCATGATATTCCATCTCTATGCATTTACTGCTCAGCGGGAGTCCTCTAATTCCAGAGTAGATAGACTGCAATAAACTTTCAGAGGAGAAAGTAATATACTGACTTTTAAAAACAGTATTGATGTTTAAAATCTCATAACTGCAAGGCATTTAGCAGTGTTTGAACAATGAGATTGCTTAATCGACTGATTGTACTGAAACGTGTGTTTCTATAGATCTCTCATTCGCATTTCAGCTTTAGCAACAGTAGAGAGTTGACTTTCACTCATGCAAAGCTCATTTAAGTGTCTAATCTAATGACCACTGCATTCCACTATGGTTTTGGTTTTGCCCAGATCTGCTTATTTTGTCTGTTAAAATATGTGCTAGCGGATGAAAGTCTGATTGGAAACTTAATTTGTCAAATCCTGTGTAAAGAGGCATTTCCTCTGTATATTTGAAGAGTCTGGCCCAACAAACAGCATATAAATAGTGGAATCTGTACTGTCTCATTTCACATTGGTGAGCTCTCTGAATGACTCAAAATTTTTTTGAGAGGGTGTGAAAAACAAACCAAAACTAAATAGAATGACATAATAACTGTTAGTTTGTCAACTTTGCAACTGGAAACACATTTCTACCATGCTCCAAGGGAACTTTGTTTTGTAATGGGTATCTTTCTTCACAGTCTACACTGATTATTTCTTTTTTAATTATATATTTTTTTAATGTGAACCTCATGCCCAAACAGCTCTAGAGTCCCTCTTTAATTAAAAGAGAGACACCCTTAGGAGATCATACAAATTTGTCAGCAATGTATTGTCACTAAAATGCTTCAGTGTTAATCATGCAGTCTTTGTCTTAGGTTCATTTGAATCTAAAAGTAATGAGAGGAAAGGTGAGAGTTGTGCTTTTAGTGGCCTTTCAGTGCTGTAGCAAATTGCAATCTGGCATGTTTCCCCTCACAGGTCACATCCCTCCTTTAAAAATGTCCTCATCACTGCCATTTTGGGAAATCTTTGAACATCTCTGCACAGCGTGCCTGTCATTGCAGTGCTTTGCTGGAAGCATTAATTCCTTGAAGAACAGTCAATGATAAATTTGTGCATTTGATGTGTTAAAGGATGAAGGAGAGGGAAGGGGCTGAAGAAAGGAAGGAGGTTGTTTTTCTCTGAGAAAATGTAGAGATTATGCCTGGGTGTTGGTTTGTATCCTTTACATCTTGAGGATGTCATCCTACATCAAGACAAAGATTTGTTTACAATGATTTTCAATGAAGCATCACTTTCTTTAAACAGGTGAGTGAGGCTGAGAAGTATTTTGGAAGCTTGAATAGCACCAGTGTAAGGAAGGGACTGTTTGGGGACACTGGTAAGGGTTTTGCAATCATGATCATGACAAAATGCTCCACAGTGGAGTTATGTCAGCTTGATGGTTTACTGGAGGAGGAGCTGAAGGGACAGTCCTTAACATGAGACTGAGTAACCGTCACTGACGCAACAGATTAGTGAGAGGCAGTGTCTAGTGAATACTCTGGTTTATTAGTCTGTCTTTACAACAGTTAGCAATATCTTTGGATCTGAGACTCACTTGAAAAAAAAAGTAATAGCTTTTTATGTCTTTCTGAGCTCATCAACAACTGAAAACTGCTTCTGCCATGACTTTCTATTTAGCCTTTGCTTCACCCAGCATCCTTTGGATATCTCATCATTTCATTATGTACATTGTGCAGAGACCTGTGAGCTGGCTCATAAGCCCAGGAACAGGACATCTGATTCATGTGGGACCCATGCAGTCCTTTGATCCCATACAGAACTCATTTGTCTTCCACAAATGACTAATTTGATTTTAACAGCTTTCAAACACAGTACTTGTAGATATCACTCCTGTCTACTTGCTGCAACGGTCTCTATTTCTGTCCAGGTGTTCTTGCAAAGCTGGAAGTGGGAATTAATTTCTGTAGCTTCTGTGCTTTTCCCAGGAGAGCAGTCAGATACACAAGGGCTCTTTCATGACAAGCTGCTTCTCCTTCTTTTGCCACAGAAATGTTGAGACTGTGAACTGTAGATTGCTGTATCTCAGTTGATTGTAAGTGCAGAGAGTTGCTTGAATGTGAGGTACTGGGTCTACTAAAACACAACTGAAAATCTGCTCTCCCATGAGAGGAATTTCTGGAGGCTAACTGTCATTATCTGACTAGGAGCTGAAGGGCAAGTGGTCCTTAGGGAGAATGGAGGGGACATTTCTGGGATGGACAACCTGACAGGGCATGTTTCCTTCTAAGAAGAAAATAGGTTATGTCTAGTTTTATACAGATATGTGTTATTTTTTTAATACTCTGCTTATGAATCCAGACTATATTACTTCATTGCCTGCATTTCCTTTCCTACATTGTTTTTGCATAAGAAATATTCTTGTCATTGAACCTTAAATCTCTGACTTGAATGAACAAGAGCCACTAAATCACGTCATGTTCACTTTAAAATACTGCCTCAAAAAGTAAGAGGCGTCTCTCTTTACAGCTTGCTGTTGTAATCTGGACATCAAAACCTCTCTGAAATTGTTGTCTATGATTTGCTAGAAAACTGCAATTCTAAACAGAGTTTAGGGTTTCTGTCACTCATCTGAAGAGGAAAACTTGTCCCAGATGCAGTACATATCCATCTCACTGTGTGTAATGATGTGTGTTTGTGCTAGACAGAGAAAGAAAGTGCAAGGGAGTTGTAGCTCTTCCATGATAAAAGTTTTAAAAACATATCCATATTTTTTCACATATCATATTTATTACTTAAAACTGCTCCACTGTGTAACAGCTCTAAGTTTTACTCCTGAATTTCAAGTATGGCCAGATATTCAGCCAGTAAATGTCATAGCTTTTTGATTTCAAAGGCACTATGCTGATAAATACAAAGAGAGGGTCATCTGCATAGTATAATATGTAGCCTCTTGGTTTGGTTCCTGTACAAAAAAATAAAATGCAATGTGTATCATTTTACACAGAAAGTGGCTGAACCATTAGGAGAAATACAGTCAGGGATACTGAACAGCTTATGCGAAGCAAAAGTGTGAAATGCAATCCTGAAGCATCCTGGGAAAAGTGTGGGAGAGGAAACCTGTGTGGGTGCCTTTCCGCACTCTCAGCTGCTCTTCTTTTAAACAAAAATGTCACAGTGGACTCATTTATGTGGGGCTGGAACACCCAGCCCTTCAGCCAACACTGGTGAGGGCAGGGGAAGACTACTCTCAATCAGTGTTCATATGTGGGGACATGTAGCCTCCTGCCACTGGTATTGACCTGTTTGTAAACAATCATCTCTGACTAGATGATAAAATGATGGGCATTGAAAACTAGATACTTCTCATGGTAGTGTTGTCTGCTTTTGGAAGCAGCAGGATAGAATAAAATGCTGGTTTAATATGGGTTTCTTGATGTTAACCAGTAGAAACTGAGGTGGGAGATAAGGGGGTGGGAAGGACTCTGGACCACTCAAGCAGTCATGATCTGCCTGTGGAACTGTGTGTGTGTGCATATATATATGGGCATTTGTTTTCTCATTCTCCATTGTTTTGCCCTATAAGGATAAAGATCCTTTCCAGAGTACCTCCTCTGTTAGGCAGAGCTAGTTCTGTGATGACAGTCTGAGGATTGGGGCTCTGTGCAAACACAGGGAGAAAATTACATTTTAGACAAGAGATGCAGTACCATCTTCCAACTTTTCTACTAGAGGGACTGATATCCATACTTACTCTAGTAGACCACACAGACTTTTGAGGGTCCTGTGTCTCTCTTTACAAAGCTATATCTCTTCATACAAGGATGGCTTTTGCTGTGTTTTCTGGGTCAGTTTTGGGTGTTGAGCGACTGATGCTTTCTCTGGAGTTCTCCCATAAAAGCCAGGAAATTGCATGGCCCCTGGCCAGTCCCTCTGAGCCTCAAACTAATTCATACAATGGAGGAAAGTAGGAGAAATAATAGGGTGGAAGAGAGTGATGTGGGTACTGCCTTTGGCAAAAAAGTCTCCTGTAGTTTTGATGTGCATTTTCTTCAACAGGGCTGATTTTTCCCTTGCTGAATTTATCCTATTGTTGTAGCTCTTTCAAATTAAAAGAAAAGAGAAAAAAAAATGAAGCCTTTGATTAATATCTGATTTGATTTGAGCTTTGTCAGTGATGGATGCATTTAAATATTCCTGTCAGAGTGAGAAAGAGTGAGGCATTTCTATGAGGAGCACAGCGTGCAGCCTTCTAAAGAAACACAAACCTTGCATCTTGAGTTTCAGAGCTGCTGAACCACAGTAAGACTGGACATGAAAGTTTCCATCAGCTGGGAACTGCAAAACGAACTAAAAAACAGAAAGAAAAGGTTCAGCCTCTGACAAACTGACATCCTGTGCATTAGGGATATTACAATAACCTTCCTCTACTTAATGTTGCTACTTTTTTTTCTTTCATGATAGAAAAAAGAGATGAAACCTGAACACAAACAGAACATTGCAGAGGTACATTCCTGGATATGGCTCTTTAAACCTTCTGTACAGTAAACAGGACACTGGATCTACAGATAGGGAAAATGGAAACAATTCATCAAAAATAAAATCAAACCCCCAGCCTCAGACTACATTGGACATTTTACATTATATCTTTCTTAATAAAATAGGGTTTGTTTCTTTGTTTACTTGTTTACTTATAATACCTTTTCTTGGCCTCACAGGAGTTGCACACCATAAATGCAAATCAACTGTTTGTCCATTCCCAATTAACTCATCCACACACCAGGACAGCAAGTTAATTGCAGGAGTTCCCCATGGGGAATTGTAAACTGGTGTATATTGTTTGAGCAGCAGAGTGAAGACAGACAAAAGTTCTAAAGAAAGACACAAGAGTGGAGATGGGAGTGAAAAAGGGTATTAAAAAAAAAATCCTCCATGACATGGGCCAATTGACTGTGTAAATAATTGCCTTGTCTCACTTTGAGGCTCAGGAACAGGATGGAATTTAAAGGCTGTTTTTAGGGTAGGATCCACAGAGGGACTCTGGTGTTTTAGTGCTCTTTGGTGGGAACCGCAGTGACTTAGAGGTGACTCATAAATGGTCTTTATCTCCTGAAATGCCATGCTAGGCTCTCAGATCCAAAATCTATATTCTCATAAATGACTGCAGCTGATCCAGCCTTGGAGGTGTCTAAAGAACATAGAAACCAAAACTCCTGCCAGTAAACCCCACATTTGCTTTGCAGCCTGTGCGTGAGTACTTTGGTTTTGACATCACTGAGGGATCTGACACTTTTCTCGGGCCTGTTTACCTGGTTAGTGTCTTGCCATCTCCAAAGCACGGGGCTTTGATTTCACAGATGCTCTCAAAAATAGGCTGTGTGTAAAACATGGCTAACGGAACGGGAGTACCCTTTTTAGCGTAGTTTCTTTAACTGCTAAGACCAATGTTTATCTTCTCCCACCACCCAAGGGAATTGGAATCCTGATAGTAACATCAAGATTCTATGGAAGCAAAACTCTCAATCGGTCCTACCAATGCACTTCACCACAGCGTGGACCAAGGACTTTGTTGATTAGGCAGTACTAGCCCTGTTGACAGGGGCACTGAGCACAAAGAAGGGAGCTTTTTCCAGTTTCTGCTGTTCTGGGGACTTGAATATTAAGCATTCAACACAGCAAGGCCTGGAGAATGATGGCTTCTCTCACTTTCCCCCTTCCTTTTACAGAATTATGGAAACTTACTGGAAAGGACCTTTGAAAGATCATCTAGCCCAACCCTCTGCCAGAGCAGAACAACCTAGAGGAGGTCACACAGGAACTCATCTAGGTGGGTTTGGAATGTCCTCAGAGAAGAAGACTCAACAACCCATCTGAGCAGCCTGTTCCAGTGCTCCCTCACCCTTATAGTGAAGGAGTTTTTCCTCATGTTTCTTTGGAACTTCTGTTCCAATTTCTTCCTTTTGCCCCTTGTCCTATCAGTGGACATCACTAAGAACCGCCCGGCTCCATCCTCCTGACACCTGCCCTTTATGTATTTGTAAATATTGATGAGGTCACTCCTCAGTCTCCTCTCCCCCAAGCTAAAGAACTCCAGTTCCCTCAGCTTTTCATCATAAGGGAGATGTTTCTGTTAAATATCCAGTTATCCCACACAAGAAACAAGCCTCTCTCCTAANCTTGTCCTATCAGTGGACATCACTAAGAACCGCCCGGCTCCATCCTCCTGACACCTGCCCTTTATGTATTTGTAAATATTGATGAGGTCACTCCTCAGTCTCCTCTCCCCCAAGCTAAAGAACTCCAGTTCCCTCAGCTTTTCATCATAAGGGAGATGTTTCTGTTAAATATCCAGTTATCCCACACAAGAAACAAGCCTCTCTCCTAACGTGCTTGTTCACATCGAATAGTCTATGTCCTAGCCGCTAAAGCACAGTGGAGGAGGTAGATGGTCAAATCTCTTTGGACAAAGGGCGGGCATCAGTTCAGGCCTTCACTTTCTGGACACCAGCTTGGAATAGATGATGTGCAGTAATCATTTTCAGAGCCTAAATTAAGAGATGGACAGTTGTATTTGTGAGTAGCACAGGCCGAGTGTTGGGATGTTCTTGATGTATTCAAGGTGCGCCTTGCTGCAGACACCTATGGATCTGTATCAATAACAAATTACATACTTTTTGAACTGTAGCTTGTTATAGAGATAGATGGAAAATAAATATTTTCAAGGTTTTTGTTCTGACTTTGAAAGCCTAAAGTGGTGCTTGGCAGCCAGTGTCATTTCATGCATCTCTCTCTTACTATATCTCAGCTCTTGAGCTGTCCCCAAATAGTAGGGCTCAACATGAGATGTATCTTCTTCATACAGTGCCAACATGTAATGAGATAATGATCATTTACTGTCTTACTAGTATCAAAGCAGTGGGAGCTGGGTCCTCATTTTGTTAGACAACAGTCAGTAAGGGAGCAGCCACCTACGCTGATTGTCAGTAGAGGAGAGATTGATTGCTGTTATCAAAGCCTTAATGGCACAACCTATCAATAGAAAAGATAAGAGGAGGTAGCAATGCAACTAGCTAGTCAGTTTCTAAACAAATCAAAGGTTTGCTTTAACAATCAGGTGTATAAAGATCTGTACCTTTTTAAACAAATCCTTGGGATCCGTGATAACCTCTACAACCACAGGGACACAACACCTAAGACTCTACATAAGAAGGCTTAATCATATACCCAGCAGCTGTCAAGAGACTTTCACTGAAACTACTGAAGCTTGGTAACATGCAAGGCCAAAAACTGTTCTCCTTGTGCACTTAGTGGATTTCCTATCTGGTGCCCTTTGCATTGCATCAGAATCAGTGCATCACAGTATTAACTTACTGCGTGCCTCAGGCTACCAATATCCTGAGTTGCAGAGCCACCAGGAAATAATTTTTACCTCCTCTGTGGAGGACAGCCTGCAATGAAGGGATGGCCTGCTGCTTTTGGCCACATGTCCCAACTGAGCTGTTCTGGGAGCCAGTGCTCAGACTGTCTGTGCTGAGAGTAGACATTGGCTGCCCAAGGTGCCTTTTTTGGGAACAGGATTAGCCGTGGCATGAGGGCTTTTTACAATAAGGTGGAAACAGAGTGGGCACTGTGGGGTGACGCAGAGATTTGGCTGCTGAAATCATTAAAGGTATGTCTTAATTTCTTGTCTGTGAACCATGGACAGTGACACTTCCATGGCTCATCAGGACTTTGTGAAGCCAGGCAGACTAGATGGCTGTGCTTAGTAAGACTAGTAATAAGACAGATGCACCCAAGATATATAGAGCATTGCGTCACTGAGTACATTTGGCCTCTTCTATTGATCATGATCTAATCTGGCATCTTTGACTGGTGTTCATAAGGTATGCAAGGAGCACTTTTTTTTTAAGAAGGGAAATTTATTGTCCAGTTACAGATTTTCTTGGTGTTTTCTTGTATTGAAGATTTGATTCTGAAATGATCAAGGAGAGTCAATGTGGCAACAGCTATGACTTCCCATGAACAGTACCCTTTTATTTTTCCCCACACTTTTATTCCATGTCTGAATATGGATTTACATGACAAATTGTAATGGTGTACTGCAAGCTGTTATAGCCTGTTGGGTAAATGATTAACATTTCAAATATATTTATAATTTAATTTCTAAATACTTACTCAAAGGACTATAATGGCTCCATTCTAATTTATCTTATATTCAATCCAATTTCTGTAACATTTATTAATTCCTTTTATTCCTGATTCAGAAGTATAACATGCCAATTAGAAACAGATTAAAAAGCCTATTTACTCCAAACCATTGCATGCCATTGAGTAAATAAAACATTGTAAAAAAATCCCTGATTATGCATAGTGTAATAAGCATGCTTACAATTAGATATTTCTGTAGTAGACCATAATATTTAGCACATTCTCAGCTGGATTCATCATTCATTGGCTTCAATTATGTATTTGCATTCTCTTCTACAACTCAAAAATTTTCTTAGGTGTTTCTACCTCAGCTTCCTACAGACTTTCTAGCAACATGGAACTGCTATAAATTGTGCTACCAGATTCCTGGTAAGGAAAAATGTTCAACAACAGCTTCTGGCTGCTCTGGCAAGAAACTTGCTCTTAGCTGCATAGACTTTTTTTCCTTATTCCATTTAGATCAAGTGTTCTCAGCATATTAAAGGATATTGGTTTCTTATTTTTGGTAATATCCATAAACCCTATCACAGACAGATTTCCATATCCTGGGGTTTTGCCTTAAAATACAAGAGAGGTAAATAATTCTTTGGTTCCACTAGAGAACAATATCAGAAGATATAAGCCTTTAAATCACCCTTGTATTCTGCTAAGCCAACAGCTGGAAAATAATGGTTTTTGTTCTATTGGTTAATTTACAGCAGCCCCATGGATGATCCAGTGAATTTACACATGATTGGGAGTGGTCCTATTCTAACTTCCAGCAATCAAACTCCAACAGTAAGTTCCAAGTATCTTTATTTTCAAACCCAGGAATGCATGCTCTGCAAGGATATAGACCAGGATGTAGGGATCTTGGGGTAATTCTGCTTATTGTGACTCCAGGATTATGACTCCATTTTTACTAAAATCAGAAGAAATAGCTGCAGCCTTTTCTTTCCCCATAGCACAGTGGTTGTTGGCAAATGCTACGTTTTTCATGGGAGTTAAGGTATGGAAGCTGAGGCCTGTGTGCTCTATCATGGTATTATATTCCATATCAAGACGTCTATCGAGAAAGTAAGAATGTGTACACTTGTAGAACAGGCAGAATCTTCTCCAGAGAGAGGAAGGGGCATGCTTACATGAATAATTCTGACCTCTAGCTATAGTAACCAAGAAAGTGAAAAGAAACCTCTGTGGTTTTGGTCAAATGTATCAGAGGTTTCTCTCATGGCTCCACACAATCAACTAGTCAGCCTACATCTTCTGCTGTGACATGCCAGAGGATAGCAACCAAGTGGAAACATGCATTGGTATGACAATACAGCAATATGAAATAATGTGGGCTGCCAAAAGCACTGGGCAACCCTGTGACCTAAATCAACTCAACCAGAATCCATTAAATGATTTAATTTTTATCCATCCACCTATTGATTGTACTTACAGTGCAAGAATAGTAGTGACAGCAGCGGTGCTGAGAGTCTGAACAGAATTATTAAAAGACATTGCTTGGCAAAGTGAATGGATGTCTGATAGGAAGGACTTAAAACAATAAATCTTTGACAGCACTGATTCAGTCTTTGTGAAGTGACTAACTGATTGCCAGAGACTTTTAATGTCAAAACATCAGATTGTGCAGGTGCCTGAAAATAAGCATGCATTGTGATACTAGTGTCTTTTATTTCTTCCTGGCAGTAAAGGAATGCTTTCAGGTGTTACAAAGGATGTGTGATATGAAAAATGGGGCTAACACAGGCTACTGCTCAAAGGGGAATGCTAATGTTTTATTACGGGAATGATGATATACTCCCTGTGCATTTGTGGTGCAGTGGGTTTCTGTACCCAGGTAGATGGCTAATTTATCTCTCTAACGCATGACCTATATCAATGGCACAGCAGCCTACTAGCCACTGAGGCTGTTTCATAAAGAGGCACAAATCTCTTTTCGGGAGTCTGGGGCCTGTAAGTCACATATATTTAGCTGCAGATGCCTCCGCTTTTGTCTTGTGGGCTTTCTGGAGTGTGAGAGCATGGGAGAGTGAGTTTGCCCCCTCCTGGTTTGCAGATCTGGTTCAACTACCTGTAAGTAAAGCTCTGCTGATAGGCAGGAGCAATGAGGTGGGTAAAGCACATGCTTGTGCCCCATTTCAGTCCAGACATGTAGATTAGCAAGCTTATGTGTCTGCCTTCATGATTCAGAGCGTAGGTGAGGAGTGAAGAGGAACAGATGGAAATATGAACCACTCAGAGTTGTGTGTGGCCAGCGTAGCTCAACTGGCACAAAGCAAAGCTGAGATCCACTGGTGAGAAACAACTTTATTCTGCATGCAGGGAACAAAGGGGCTAGCAGGACTAACCCACAGGGCACCATAGTGCTTCGTCATGGCCCTGAGGGCACTGCCATCCTGGCTGCTCGTCCTGACCTCCCTGCCTGGTGCATGGCCCAGGAGCCTCAGTTCTGCCCAGCCCTCCAGTGTCACTCGTTCTGGTTGCCTTCCCTAGAGGCTCAGGCAGTGCAGTAGGGTGCCCTGGCAGGAACGGCATTGCCTATGCGATGATCACTCTCAACTCCTCACTCATCCTTTTCTGCAGAGCATCACTGTTCCTGCTCCTCTCTGGTGTGTTTATTGGAGCAGTCTCCTTCTCGAGCAGCAGCAGGACTTGCATGTGGGCGGTACATCAAATCTGGCTGGTGCAGATGGTGAGGAAGAGGAGCCTAAGGCTATACGCACCTGACTTTGTAAGCCTGCAGCCAACTGTGTGCCAAAAGCAGCTGCAGCACTAAGACTATCAGATCTCGAAAGATTAGGTGCCTGTAAGGTGTTCAAGAGTCCTCTAGAAATATTGCAAAAGCAGCTTGCAAAAGGCAGAAGAGAAACGATCTGAAAGCTAATTTTCAGCTTTTGTTCAGATATAAACAGGGGAATAAAAACAATCATGTTACTGTACAATGTGCCTTTGTCCTTAATGCTCTGTACTGATGCATAAGAAATGTGTACTGCAGTGTCTTTGAGATGGAGTCTTTGTACTAGACATTAATGAATTTCAGTGCAGGCTTACATGAGCAGAGCTTAGAGGAAGCCTGAGAGTTAAAAGTGGAAGTGGAGAAGCCCAAGAAGGCATGGGACAAGAGAGGGAAGGAATTTGAAAAATAGTGAGGAGGTAGCTAGCTTTTCAAAGACGCTCTTCATCAGTCTAAGAAAGACAGAATAGTAAGGGTAGAGTACAGTGAATATCAGTAGTAAAGCTAACAGGATCCTGTACTGAGGGTATTTGGACTTTCCCCTGTGCCCTCTTTCACTGCTTTCTTAGTAGACAGAAGCCTGTCTGTCTCTGTGGGACTACGGAGGGTCTGCTTACATCCTGATTTACTACAAGCACTTTGGGGAAAATTGCCAGCTGCATTCCTCAGAGGCAGAGGAGAGGAGCAGAGCAAGGAGACAAAGGCAAGTTCACAGTTGGCAGGGTGTCCCTCTGGACATCAGTTAGCAGCAATGTCAATGCAGTCTTGATTGGGCTTTAATTGTCAGTCTTTAAAGGATTCTTCTGTGGTAGTGGGAAAACCACAAGAGAGACCTCTCTTTCTTCCCTTATATGCTGCAGTAGGAGAAGGGAAGGGAGGAACATGTTCTTCCTTTTTGGGGCATCTTTTTTTGCCACATTCCAGAAACCATTAACAGAAGAGGTGTAAGCTCTTATGTTCTCAATACCAGCCCCGTTGCATCAGATCCTGCTGCAGTAAGGATCATCTCCCTTCATCCTTTCAAGGTCCAAAGACTGTAAACAAAGTTTCATACTCCTTTTCTACAAAAAGAAGTCCCTAGAATGTAACTAGAGCACATTTTAGCCTACAAACCATAGTTACAGCACTGATGACTGTCTGTTTGCGGCAACGTTGTTTTTGCAAGAGGCTTGAAAGGTTTTGCACCGTATTTAGAATGCACAGTTGCCATGTAAAATGTTGCTGCTGCTATTTTTACTCTTCTTCTTTGGAAGCGTGGCTTTACAATTTTCAGTGCAGGAGGAAATGAAAAGCTTCACCACAAGTTGTGGTGAAAAAAAACCAAAAACAACCAAACAGTAAAAATCAAATGTCATAACCACTCGAAGCAAAAGGCATAGTACTTACAACATTACCTTAATAAAAAAATGATTGAAGGAAATGCGGAAATGCAGGAAACAAATTCCTGTTGCTTAGAGAAGTTCTTTGATCAGATGTTTTATTATCCACTCCACATCGATGTAAATAAGCCTTGCTGAATAGCCACATCTGGCTCTCGTTGCATTTGCACAGTTACAGGAGTCTGTAAGACTGTACACTGATATCACAGATTCTGCTGAAATATGAGTACTTAGACTAAGGGTAAAAAAACCCCTACTTCTTCCATGTCACAATACATAAAAGAAAAATCCTTCCTGGAGCAGAAAACAAATATGAAAATGAGAATTAAGACTGTATTTAAAATGCAGCGTTTAATGTGTCTAAGAGTTATAACTGAAACTCCTGCTGAAATCAATAGCAAGAATTAGCCTTAGCTATCTGCAGCATTCATGTTTGTTCAGATGCTGAAGTGGATCTCTGCCTATTGCAAATTGTTTCTTTTATGTTCTGAAATCCAAGAAGATAAACTCTGTGACACAGAATAATATATGAACGGATGTTTTCTTCTATTGTTGGGGGGCTTCAAAGCAGCACAATACTGCAGTCTAATCTTGAAATCCTTGTTTTAATGAAAGCTGTTCTGCCCTCTCAAAGATGTGCTCTTGTTAAAAGCACAGAAAAGAAGTCATGAGCTTATACGTATACATATACACACACATATATATGTATGTATACGGTTATCTCTGTGAGGAGCGTTGGCTGTTATGGCAAATGTACAGTTTTAATCCATTTCAACTTTTCACTGTATAAAAATTCCAATAGCCTGATAACGGGTGCCATCTCTGTTCTTTGCAAGATAAAATCTCACCATTTTACAGTGTTGACTTCCTTGACGGCAAGTGCCTGCGATTTAGAGGAAATGAGCAATTCAAACAAACTCAGCGTTTAAAACGTTGAAGTTGGTGTGCAGACCCTGTCTCAGATGTGGTAAGCATGATTAACAGGCTATTGTACATTTTGTGGAGAGGTTGGT
This sequence comes from Urocolius indicus, assembly GCA_013401255.1. NCBI lineage: Eukaryota > Metazoa > Chordata > Aves > Coliiformes > Coliidae > Urocolius > Urocolius indicus. Next base: position 220,259 of record WBNH01011214.1, on the reverse strand, counting down.
GGAGAAAAGGTGAAGTCATCCTAATGCCTATCTGCAAAACAGAACCTTTACATCTTGATAGGCTGATCTTCCAGGTATACTGTCAACCCACGGAGAAAAGCAAGTCATGCTCCCGTAGCACATTCGTACCTGGCAGTTAGGAGGACATTGAAGCCCAAAAGTTACTAAATTGAATCATTTAACAGAGGAAGTGTAACATATTTTCTCTGTCAAATGTCATTTCAGCATTTAGAAACACAGGGATGGCAACGCCTTGTCAGATGGATGGTCCATCTGGTCTGGTTACCCAGAGAAAGCTCAGAAAGTCAGTGAAGCAAAAATACCTGCTTCCTGAGAAGTTCCTTCTTGATTCCTTACCATCTTTTGCTCTTACATGTATTTACTCCTGTTCCTTCCAAAATGGTCTAAGTGTGCCTGCTCCAGCTGTGTCCTGAAGGTAGACCGAAGTACACCCCGTGGATGAGACTGACAGATGCCAGCCTGAGTTGGCATGTGCCTTTGAATGTGAGGTGCTGGGAGTCCTCTCTTGTGTGACAAGTTCCAGGAACCAAAGTACAGCCAGCACATTTGATGCCAATTGACTTTTTCAAATAGACTGTTAAAAGGCAATATAGTCATCTGCAAAGCAAACATGTGCATGGGCCATGGCTGAGGGAGAGAATGTACTGGACCTCCCAGAGGCTTCAGGCTCTGCTGCTTCACCTTATTGGAACTGCAAGCATTGTCATTATCTGTCATTATCCCTCTCTGAATCTCAATTTATTCTTGGTCTCCAGTGAATGCCCTTTAGCAATAAATTCCATGGATTATTTGTGTTCTTCGATATCTGTTACATATTTGTGATGTGTTTCTGAACCCGTCATTCAACATCATTTGATTCCTCTTTTAAGGAGAATAAATAGGAGCTCTTGTTTCTTCACTCCTACTATTATTGTTTTTGTATGCCTCTCTAGTCTCTTCTGTAAGACTATTCCAGTTTGCTGAATTCAGTGCCAGACTCCCAACAATGCAAATTATGTGAACTTTAAGGAAGGACTGAGTAGGGTATATTGTGAATAAAGGCTGCACATCGACTAAGACACCCATGGCAGATTTTGTAAAACTAAACAGGAATGCTAAGGATGTGTAATATGTTCCCCCTCCTTTTTCCTTCTCCACCTCCACTAAGAAGAACTTTGGGAGGACCGTGAATCATTGAACAGCCAAAACCACCAAACACTTAACAGCTCAGGATATCACCTACTGCCTGTGAAATTCTCTCTGAAGGAAGTTTCTTTTCTGAATCACCAAAAGTGATATAATTTAGCACTAATGTTTAGGTGAAAGATCTCCCTATGTTCAAATACTGAGAAGTGGTGTTATTTATGTCCTTATTGTATCAATATTAAATGAATACACTAACTGAAAAGGGAAAAAAAATATACAAGAAAATCATACGCATGTTCTCAGCATGGACTTTGGTTTCAGAATCAGATTGGAGCTTTATGCCTTGCTTTTCCCCCTGGTCTGGCTCACTTCTGAGGCTGAGTCATTTCACATCTCTGTGCCTTAACTCCTCAGCCTACCCCTCTCACTCTAGCAGCATGTACTGTGGCAAGGTGAGGCAGCTTTCACATGTGCTTATGTAAAGTCAAAGCTTGACATTGGGTGCTGCCATAAAACTGCACATATTCTGAATGTTCAGAACAGTCTCTTCAGATCTTGAGTTTGATGCCAACAAACTTCAAGGTTTTCTAAGGAGTACTTAAATATTTTGAGGTTCTTTTTCCTTCCAGGTTAGGACTTTAAGGTGGTGCTTCTTTTTTTTTATCCTTTTCTCCTGAATGATGAAGATACTGAACAATATTTAAGAAAATCTGGGATACTCACAAGTTTAGATGTTAAGGATGTAAACATAAACCCCAAATATTACAGTAAAATTGTGAGAGTTGTAAACATTGCATACAGTTAAAATCATACTGAGCAGCAGGGATTCAAAGAGTCGTGGCATTATGGGAACAACCACGAACATACATACACTTACTTTCCAGATGGCTCACCAACAATTAAATGTGTAACAGAGAAGGAGATGAGGGTTACCTAGTTAAAGTTTTCACAGTGGTATGAAGAAAAGTGCTAATTAACTTTTAATCTTTATTATTTTATTATGAAGTCATCTAAACCTCATCTAGTTTGGGACCTCATTGCAAACGCCAAATTCTGCCCAGATTCTGTGAAAGGTTTATGTACCTTTCAGGTGCTAAGACCTAATTTGCAGTTAGCAAATAACAGAAACTTTGTTAAGAATTTGCGGTGGATTCGATTAGGACTAAATCACAGGAATCGTGGTTTGCAAGATTTTGTGTGTATGTGTGCCTGTTGACTGCACTCAACTAGAGCAAATCTTTCTTTCATAATTCTCGTTAGATGGAAACTTCAGCAAATGGGTTTTGGAAACAGAGGAAAAAAAAGGAATGAAAATAAAATATGCTCCTTGGGACCTTAAAGCTGCTGAAATAAAACAGAGGCATTCTTGCCAATTCGGCCTCTGATGGCAAGTTCCTCCAGCAGCTGGTGGGATCTCTGCATATGGGACAGCATGGCCTTGCTGAAAGCACTGTCCCAAGCCAGGGATTCAGATTTTCCATGCTACCCTTGACTCGGTTCTTGACAGTACTAATGCTATTTCTTTAATGTTTCTTTTCTTTTTTATGAATTCAGGGATGCTTCTTCCCTCATCCCATTGCCAAAAGGTTAAAAAAAAAAAAAAAAAGATGAAGGATGAAGAAAAGCCTCTGTCAGCTAAAATATCTGAGTTTTGTAGACTCTGAGGCCAGAAGAGACCATTTTGAGGAGCTTGTCTGACCTCTTGCATAACACAGGGCAAAAAACCCTCCACAAGTAATTTCTGCATTAAGCCTGTTATTTCTGCTTGAACTGCAGCATACTCTTCACTCTCATTAATGATATATTTTCCTAATAATTACAAAAAAAATGCTTTTATACTGATAATGTTATTTATATAGGTTGAAAATATTCAGTATTTAGAAGCAAATAAAATAATACGCTAGCTTTGAATAATTTATAGTCTAACTTTCCTTTCCTACGTTGTCTGACATTCTCTGGATTGTTTTTTACAGCGTAATAACTTCTATTTAATGAATAACAATTGGCAATAGACTGTCTCTCCTTTTCCTCATTTTTCTTGCTGTTTTTCCCTTCTTCAAAGCTGTCTGGACTAATCTAGTGGATTTTTTTGTTGTTTGTTCAGGGTTTTTTTTTAGGGGAGGGGGAGTGTGTTTGGGTTTTATTAATATATCTTTCTATACCTGTATTATTTATAAACCGTTCATCTCAACTTTTAAAATGATCCTTTGCTTTATAATAAGACTCACCTGGGACAGTGAGCCAAACAACTCAGAGCTCTTTCAATTAAAAAGAGAAGAAAAGCTCAGCATTTGCTCTCTAGGCAGATTTCCTGGAGCTTGTCCAGCTCTAGCTTAAATTATCTTCATGAGACTGTTGTTAGCAGTCGCACTGTTGCATTATGCATGATTCCTGACTGCTCCTAGTATGAGCAAACCACGCAGTGTTTGGTTAGTGGTTTTCAATTTTATGCTAAGCTGTGCAATTTGTTGGTGTTATTTAGGTTAATATGCTATTATTTTGCATATTTATAGCTCTCCCATTACATTTTTATTAATAATGATGTCATGTTTGGTGGCAAGGATCAATAAGACTTCCAGTGTGTAATGTTTACATATTTATATTATTACAGTATAATAAGTCTCTTAGGCAGCTCTCTGCATTGGAATCACTTTGTAGATGCATCTTTCAGGTAATTTCATGCCTACAGTGGCTGCTTGAATAGAGTGATACACTGTGCTCCAATGAAATCTAGCCCACAACTAGTGTATAGGTATCAGAACAGGCAATCTGTCTTCAATGTCTGCATCAGAAAATAAATGGTGATGCATTTCATCCATTTCCACCTCCACTGGATGGATTCTTTTTTACTTATTGTGCTGCTTTTACCCTTCTACAAGTGATGTTTTCTTTACTGTAACTCTACAGGACACTTCTGCACTCTCTTCTGCAGACATCCCTTCTAGAGAGATGTATTGAGCTTGTGGATGTGTACAGAACCTTTTTGAAGAAAATCTTCAGACTCTTTCTTATGAGATTTCCCTTTCTACTCCCCAGATGCTTTATTTACTTCCTTTCACCCTGTCAGAAGGTTACTTTAGTTTGTGCTATACCCTGCAAAACAACAGTAATGCCATGACGAGAACAAATGTTGCCTCTGTTAGTGAACACGCTACTTGTCTGACCCTTTCACACACCAGAAGGCTCATGGGTGACCCTGACCCAGTGATTGAAGTAAGGAGGTGCACACCAGCAGCTGGCTGTTGTAACTGATACCCTTTGGGCAAAGAAGGTTTGCTTGCCAGTCTCCCACGATGGTGCTTGTTCTTGCTGACAGTAGTGATCATTGTTGTGTGAATGAGTCTTGCTGACTAATTATACAGAGCTAGATCATGTCCTGTTAATTCCTTAATGGGTGCAAGAAGCCCTCCCTCTCACCTCTTCATCTGCCTGTGTGTTTGTGCAGGAGCATGACAAAGTGCAGTGGTGCATCCGAGTGTGCAGAGGCTTTTGCTGTGCTGCTGGCTAGCTGAATGTGGCCAGCAAAAGCTGGAATCACTTTTGATTACTATTGCAGAATAAGCAGTAAGTCAATAAGGATAGCATTTCACAAAATTTCACACTTATCTTCCTTCCAAAGTCTTCACAGAGGACTTCTGCTGCTTCACAGAGGACTCCTGTTCTTCTGTGAAAATATTCCTGTTCTATCATGTTTTATCTCAAGGGTAGAAACGTTACTCAGGATGTTCTTTCTCAGGCTCCAGTGTATGGGTGAAAAGCTGGGGCATGGACATTTTGTTTAAACAGATAAACTCTCCCCTTTTCAGTCATCATTTTTTAAGTGCTTCCCTTTATTGCATTTAAATTTAAAATCTCAAGGCTTGAAAATTATGAGAATAAAAAAAATAATCATTTTTTCCCCTTTATGATTTTAAATACTTTCTGCTAGCAGTTTCTAGGCTTTTCTAGGCTTTTTTTTTTTACCAGAAACTTACTTTTTTCTTCTTTAATAGATGTTGAAATATTCTTTGTTCAACAAAGAGATGTCATAGCACAAGACTTACAACACAACTCTGAGAAAAGCTGAACATGGTTTGGTGATCTGGCCCATGGCGAACAGCCTGAGCCACATTGACACAAATGCAAAAAAGCCTTCACCACCAGCAAAACTCTATCAGGAATTGTGCCTATGGGTACATAACTGCCTCCTGGAGCAATAATGCGTCTGGTCTCTGTCTCCTACCCTTGTTCCTCCCAAAAGTCATCCTCCAATCAGAGCCATGCCCTCTTGCAGAGACCTCACAGGAAGCCAGCAGCACAGAAGGTCTCTGAAAGGTCTGTGTGTACATCCTCATATAGCAAATGCCAGTTCAGTGTCTGAGGTCATTTTTCAATTTCAGTTCAAAGGAAAAACCAAATTTAGACAATGTTCTTAACATTTGTAGCTCTAGAGGGAAGAACAGAGCACAAATAAACTGTTACTGCAGGCTTTTTTTTGTGATACATTGGTAACGAGTCAAACACTAGTGACTAATTCCTGCCAAGATTTAAAACATGCTCAAATGTGGACTTGCATAAAGCTGCCCATTCTTATACACAAGCTAACTATGAGTCTAAATTTCACAAAATAGTAGGGACTGGAAGGGACCTCTAGAGGTTCCAGTTCAACCCTGCTGCTAAAGCAGGTTCACCTAGATGAGGTTGTATAGGAATATATCCAGGTGGGTTTTGAAAACCTCCAGAGAAGGAGACTCCACACCCTCCCTGGGCAGCAGGTGCCAGATCTCCCTCACCCTTAGAGCAAAGATGATTTTCTTTATGTTTAAGTGGAACTTTTGTGTTCCAGCTTTTGTCCATTACCCCTAGTCCTGTCACTGGACACTACAGAAAAAAAGTGCCACCCCATCCTCTTGATATGCACCTTTTAAATACCTGTAAGTATTAATGAGGTCCCTCCTCAGTCCCCTTTTCTCCAGTCTGAACAGCCCGTTCCCACAGCGTTTCCTCATAAGGAAGATGCTCCAGTCCCCTGATCATCTTGGTAGCCCTGTGCTGGACTCTCTTCAGAAGTTCCCTGTCTCTCTTGAGCTGGGGAGGCCAGAACTGGACACTGTACTTCTCCCTTTCATTCTTGAAAAAGACAATTCTGGTTGTAGTCAGCTGTAGACACTCCCATTTCCTTTATTTGTTACTTAAAAGTGAGATTTGTGCTTGTGTCATTAGGCTAAGGTTGGCCACCATTCCCCACCCATGTAATTTCAGAGTGTTTTACACACTCTGCTTATGAAATGCTGTGTTATCCTTAAGGCTACAAATTTTTAGTTCCATTTGGTGCTGCTGAGGAGCAAAGCCTTTTATAATTTGTCTCTGTATGTTTCTGCTTTTAATTCCTGTATTGGCAGTTTACTTTCCTGCTGCTGTTGTGATTTAGGTAGCACAGCACCTAGTATTCATACCACCATCCTAAATGTAGCTGTCTTTATAGAGCAGCAGGTCACTTTTGAAACTATTGTGTGAGTCTGGTCTTGAGTTTTAGCTTCATTAGAACCAGCAAAGCTGCAGCAGTTTGCACCCTCGCTGAAGATACCAGTTCCATAAATCATGTGAACTAATCATCATGATGCTGGAGTTGTAGGAAAAATTTGAACAAACGCTGTTCTTCCAATACCTTGTCATATGTACGTCTGAAGTCTCTGTTTAAGCATTTTCAGTTCTGTATTTCTATTGTGGCTAGCACATTCCACTCACAGAATACTTACAACATAAGTAGCCATGACATCCTTTACTGGATAAAAATACCTTTTTTATGTGTGTGCAGGTGGTCAAAGAAAAAGCAAAAAGCCTTAGATTGCACATAAAGATGAAAAATCCTGCTCTCTGCATCCGCTACAGTTCAGAAGTACACTTGCAATGCTCAGGAGATGTGTACAAGAGAGCAGAGGCACCAGAGGCACATACAGAGCCAGTTTCTTATTCTGATGAGGCCAAGTGTCATTATTCTGTATTGAGCCCCTGAGACTGGCTATAAAAACAGCAGACGTCGATTCTGTTCTTATTTTGTTTACAGACCATAAGAGAAGCTTATGAAAATGTCAGGTTCAGATCACAGAAAAATGAAATCCTCTGTTTATTCTAATTTTGGCCTCATCCACACACTTTTACTCTGCATATATCTCCATCTATATGGAAATTTTTTTGCTCATACTGCCATGGAGTGATATTCAAAATGAAAAAGATGTCTTGAATACTGTTTAGAAACTCATACACAGAAATGTACATGCAAAAATTCATACTTGTTTTAGCATTCACATTATGACCTCAGAGCTAGGTACCTTATTCTCAAAGAATCAGCTTACGTGTCTGATTCTCTTACCTTTACACCAAATCTATTCTACATTCCCTCGTTTATCTTGACTACGATATGAATGATGTAACAGAAAGTGAATTCCAGTCAGTCTAACACATAAATACTCACTTTGGAAAGCCATTGTAGCAGCTGTGTGTTAAATTTAGGAATCTAAGTACTGTGACATTTTTTTGTGTGAACAATTGGATGACTGACCTTTTAAAAATATGAGGCTCAGGTTAGCCCATCGCTTCATCCTGCTTTTGAGACAGAGTTTACTGCTTAAAATGTATTTATGAATGTCTTGAAGTATTCACTTTTCTTGTCCTTCTTACTGTTGCCAAATCCTGCTGCATTCAACTGTCCATCACAATCAGTGCAAGCTGGTATCACAGTGCAACTTTGGGGCTTGTGTTCCCAGAGACTCATCCTCTAAGGCTTCTGCTGTGCTGGAAAGGATACTCTGCAGTCTGAACCACAGTGTTTAGACAGCTTATCTGTGTCCTAGTTAAGGCTCATATAATAATTATTTTCACGTTGGGTCATTTGGGTATAAGTTACACGTTTGGCTTTAGAAGCAAGTTCTGGTTTAGTCTACTCCTCCAAGTCTTGCTTTTTTTAAACTGAACTTCTTCAAAGCTTTACTTTGGAACCTACAAAAAAGAATACAAATTATTGTCTATATTTTAACGTTACACACAAAAATACATAGATGTTACATATGTAGAGATATATTACATATATATACACACATCTATGTAGTCACAATGTTACATATAAGATACGTGTAGTTGTTGGTTCAAGTTCTTGTTGTATGATCAAAAGTCTGGTTGGCAACACAGAATCTAGAGTGATATTAGTTTAGTCTACTAGTTCAGAAACACTTCAAGACCATTGTTTCTAGTTTCCTTTTTTTGTTTTTTTTGGGGTGGGGTAAGGTGGTATGTGTTATACTGTATGCAAAGAAATGCCTTCTGGTTTAGCCAGATTGACAAAACTGAGGCCACAGTATCGCACAGGGTCATAGTTAACAAAAATGCTGTTGGATATAGCAAGGGAAGAATAAGAAAGAAAGAAAATCTCATAAAGTTCAGAGATGCTTTTTCATTCTTTTATTTATTTATTAACTGGACCCATTTTTATTAAAATACCTTGTTGGTTTCAGAGAGACAGAGACAAGTTCTGATGGGTGGCACAATGGTGTTTGACAGAAAAGTCCTATGTGGGTGCTGAACCTCTTCTCTTGCCTTTCTCAGTCACCAGAAAAAAGAAACAGCAAAGTGGAAACAGCAAGATCAAGTCAGGTGAGTGCATACTTACACGTTTCATAGGGTGCAGAGTGCAGAGCAGTGATCTGCTCTCATGTTCCATTAATTCAGAGACAGCTGTCATTTATCTTTTGATGGAAGGTAGAGGTTGAAATGTCTGGCGTATGGTATCAGGTCTAATATGGAGAGATAAGAGCCAGGTGGGCTCAGTTCTGTGGAAGTGAGTTACTGCGCGGAGAGATTTCATAATTCCCCTACTGACGTTTGACAGAGAACTTTGGCCACATTTCAGAAGATACAAATTGCCCAGTTATAGTTAAAAAAGAAAACCCAAAACTCCAAGGATTGCATGGGGAATTAACCACATAATTTTTATTAGAAATGATATGAATTGCATGGCTAAATCCTTGTGAAACTTTTTAAAATGCTTAAGAGCTGTATGGCCATAAAAGAGTCTTAAAGATAGCTTTTGAAATGCAGGTAGGTAGGCAAAAACTTAAATAAATTGGTAGGGAAGCACTCCTTTTTGCCTCTGGAAAAACTGACTGCAAGCTGACAACTCAGACATACCTGCTTCTTTAGTTGTCAAAGTATTAACATCTCAAGTCAATTTGGCAGGAAATACCATTAAAAAGATAAAAGAGAGCAAAACTAAAAACAATTTCAGGACTCATTCAATAGTGCAGTAGATCCAAGAGAATAAAAGTGCTTTCTATAGAAACTAAAGTGTATGCGGGGGGTTGACAGTAAGATGCAAAAGTGAACCTCTAAAAATCACATTTAATGCAAGAAAGTACACTATATGCCGTAGAAATAGCAGAGAAAAACAGCACAGCATGCTGCTGCCTCAAGAAGTGATCTCCTGTGTGGCAAGGGGTTTAGGAGCTAATGAGCCAATGCTTGTGTAACCCTGTATCTTATCACTCCCTGGTTTTAAGGATGAAAAAAGCTTTCCACCCCCTCTTGCAATTCGGATGGGACTATCAAGGGGCTAGGAAGGTTCTTTGTGCTTCTGGGTAGTCAAACTTCACAGGCCACAGTTCTATAAAGACATTATCTCTCTCACACCTCTGCCCTTCCCTTTCCAGTTGTGTGCATCTTATCTTTCCTCTCACATATGAGCAGCTAATATTAACAACTTGGAAAAGAGATGTTGAGGAGATGTGTACGTGCTTTTGTCCAATTTATGGGTAACAGTAAACAGGTAAAAGCACCATCCTGTGTTTCCTGAAGGAAAGCTCCAGATATCACCCAGTCTCACAGATCTGATTTTGCCAACTTTAGCTGGGTGACATTTTGTTCCTGGTAATCTGTAGTGATACAGAGAAGAGATGAGCCCAGAATTTCAGTGGTCAGATATAGGTTATGAATGACTGATCCTAACTCCTCCTACTTTCGACTTGTCCAGCCTGATGTGGAGTGTCTGTTATGCTTGTGTCATCCTAATGAAGGTCTGAATTTGAATTCATAGTTGCTGCCTCCTGAACTGAAACACTCTCAAGATCTAGGTATTTTCATCTAGTCTTGTTTCTGGCAGGAGAGCAGGAGCAGCAGAAATTGCTGACATGCTTTCAGTTCAGCTTCTCATGACTTCTAGAAACTTATTCTGTCATAGCAGAAAAACTTCTGCGCTTGTCATTGCCTAAATGTTGTTTTGTGACTTTTTTTTTTTTTTTAACTTCGCTTGAATGTAACCAGTTTTGATTCTGAGGAAATTAGAGGTAAAACATATTTCCCTTCATAAAGAAAAACCACTTGAAATATTTTCCTGCCAAAGCAAGAAAGAAATGGGAGTTGAAAACAAAAGAAAAGCTCTGTATCAAGAATTGACTTTGTCTGCAATGGGGAAAAGTGGGTTTAATCTGCTCAAAATGCCTTTTTTTCTTCTTCTTTTTTCAAAATCACATCCTGAGACTTAATAGTTTGGTTGGTTTTCTGAGAAATAATTCTCTTTTGGGTTTTGGGGGTTTTTTTGGAGGCTTTTTTTTTTTGTTTTGGGATTTCATAAAGTTTTTGAAATATGTTGTTTCAATATACTATACATCCAGTGCTGTGAGAATATCTCCTGTGGCTCTTGGAAGATGTCAGAGAGGTGCAAAAGAGCTTCAGTATACATACAGAAAGGAAAGAACCTGTGTGATTCAATATCACGTTATTTGAGGAACGTATCTTACCAGGCTATTTGATGCTACTCAATGAAATACGTTTGGAAAAAGTAAGAGAAATGAACCTGCTTATAACAGCTATTTCCCTTCAGCAGCAAAAAAATCCTGGGTTGGAGATTCAGATTTTATGAGCTGTTTTCAGGTAGAAAAATAATGGAAGGTGTTGAGAGATAGGCGAGGGATGAGGAACCTCCTTTACCCTGGTCTCTGCACCTCACATGTGCTTGCTGTTACTCTCCTCAAGCAAAAGAAAAGAATATATGGTTCTATGTTTCAAAGACACAGGCAGCGCCTTAGAACAAGAAGAGAGAAACAAAAGACTCTGCATTCATTGCTGTGGCTCAGCTGTAGGGCTGCAGCACAGGGTCCTGGTATTTAGTAGCAGGCTTGGCATTAGGTGCCTGGAAAGGGCTGGACATGTTACTGTGGGTACCCTTCCAGGATGTCTGTTTCTTTGCACGTCATCCCTCTGAGCATCAACCTGACACCCCTCAAGCAGCTGCTGTTTGGTGGCACTGCCTGCTCTGCGGTTCCCAGCTCACTTGTAACATGCCTCCGCAAGGCAGACGTGGCTCTGCTTTAGACGTTGCTCCAGTTATGGAGTCAGTGTTGCAGTTTGAAGTGCTGAGCCAACTTGGTGTTTTAATTCAAATTTCATCTGAGATCTCTTTGATCCTTCTGTTCTTAAGGAAAATAATGATCTTTTAGGGTTTCTTTACACTTCTTGAGAATATAGATCAAGGCTAGGGAGGCAACAGAGTTCTTGCATAAAAATTAAAACAAAAAGGTAAAAAATTCACATTTTCTCAGAACAATCTCAGAACAAATCCTTCATGTAGGTCAAGGTCAAGATGTCTAAATAAATGGGATACAAAATTGTGTTGTTGTATGCCTTCTTTTTATACCTTTCTTAGGTTCACTCTGTAGAAGAAAGCAGGAGATTCCCACCCTCACTGTGAGCAGGAAGGGACTGCAGTGAGTAGGAAGATCTCAAGTGTTAACAGCCAAACTGATGCTGAGGAGGTGGCATGCATCCCACTTTGTAAGGCTCGAGCAGATTGTGGCCTTCCTGTTCTAGCAGAGAAGTAATTCCTTCACAACTGTATTTGCTGGATAGTAGCAAGACCTTTATCTAGAGGCATAATCTGTTCCTTAGGGCTTCGACTGAATTCAGTTAGAGATGGTTTGCTGGTTATTTTTGCTGTCTGTTTTTCTAACACAAGCGGTAAATATCAATCTGAGATTACTTCTAGACTGGGAGTTTGACAACATTCTCATAGTCCACTTTGCTAAAATACAACTGGCACCTAGCACAGGATATTTACAATAACTTTGAAATGTTTATAGTCATATTCGATTGAGTAGAGAGATATGACCTTGCCCTCCCCTTCCCCTTACTTCTCTATTTTTCTCACTGCAAGAACAAGTTATTTTTGTTTCAGACTCTTCAAGTTTAAGGAAACCACTAATTTATATAGGGCATGCTCAGAGGCTTAGCATAATCATTCCCAGAGTAACATGACTGCTTCCATTAACATAATTATGCCCATACTCATTACATGATTCATATTCTTACAATTTTTTTTGAGGAGTCACAATTCCCCACTTTATTAGATTTGTCTTTTCTGAAGAATTGTTCTAATTTTTTTAATCATCCCTTATTTTTCAATTTAACTTTCAGAAGTGAAATGGGAAATTTGCTTTCTTTCTGAATAACTTCCCCTAGCTGAGATTCTGACCATAGTCACTGAAAGTTACACAAGGAGAAACTAGAAATGAAGCCTATGACTCCCAAAAGCTGTGCCCACCTGGTTTTCCTGTCACATTTGCCTTTCAGTTTTTGTTCCTAAAAGACATGCATAGTTGTATTCTGATCCGTACTCTCTGCAGTCTCACTGTTTCCTTCTATCTGTTAAAGGATCATATCACTCCTACACCTTCCTAACTGAATCAAATAATATTTATTGTACCAGTTCTGAATGCTGCAGTGTGTGTGATTGCGTAGAGACCCAAACAGAAGCTGAGTGGACCATTTAACAGAGAGCAGTTTCCTGCATCCAACTGGTTACACACAGAAACTTGGTAGGGCTTAGCTGACACAAACTATGATGGGTTTCTTCAAGCTTAAAGAGGTTGCTATATCCTATTTTAGAACAGCTGCTATGTACCTCTTGGTCATATGGCAGCCTTTAGGAAACCATCCTGTAAGGAAAAACCCCCCATATTTTAGAAGTGTCATATATATATATATATATACACACACACACAGATGTTGTTTGTTTAGTTTTAAAAATCATTTGAGCTTTCAGGATGATTTCTTCAAAGAAAATGTCTAGATTTGCATGGCATTGGAAATCCTATCTCCCAAGAAACAAAGTTAAACAGTATAATTACGTTTCCTACACTCAAGACTAGATTTTTTTTTGTTGAAAATGTACTCTGTCCCATCATCTAATGCTATTAATAAAGACACTGAACAATACTGGGGCTTGCATTAATTGCAGGAAGGCACAACTAGTACTTGTCTGCCAGTTGGACTTTGTAGTGCTTTGAGCCCAATGATCCAGACAGCTTTCCATCTGAGCTTTTGTCCATTTCCCTGGTCACTTCCTAGGCAAATCTACTTGGAAAAAAGATTTTGCACTGTGAAGGGAAAGCCTCTGCTTTAGTCATTCAAAAACTTTATGTACAATAGAAAAAAATGTTTTGTTACTACTTTATGCAGAGTTTTCTTTATTAAATAAAGACCAGCATCTGAAATGTTTGTAATTTGGGTTGTTAGTATCTTCAATGTAAAGGGTACATTTTAGTGTAGATATGGCACAAGATTTCCCTCACAGGGAAGTGGATAAGGTTGAAAACTACATGGGTTAAGCTTATTTTATTTTATTTTATTTTATTTTGAAGTTACATTTTTTTTCCCACACATCTCTGGTAATAACGGGTGCCATTTCCAGACTGAAACATATTTGAGTTTGTTGGATGAAAAACACTCAGGAGCAGCAATGGTCTGTTGCCAGCATGATGAAGACTTGTGAGTTTTTTTAATTATTTTAATATTGGTTCAACAGAGAGAAATAAATAAATAGATGGACTCCTGAATGGTTGCCTTTCCCTCATAAACTGAAAATCTCTTATTTCTTTTCTGTGACAAGTACACCTTAAAGAAACAAGAGAACATGAGCCACCTCCCCATCCATTTAGCTGTGAACAAGTCCCATGACAAATGAATACCCTAGGGAGACTCTGGAGTTAGTCACCAGAGTCCCCTCTGTGACTTCCCTGATGACTTCACTTTTATTACTGCATAGCAGGACTGTAATGCCAAAGTGACTGAGTAAAGTACACAACACATTCTTTACTCCCCAAACTACTGAGACAAGATGTGCTACAACTCTGCTGTGTATGAGGTATCGCTTGCTTGTGGCAATGTCAAGCTACCTCCTTGGACTCCAGGCCTCTTAACCTTGCAGTGCAAGTAACCCTTTTTTGGTCAGTGAAATGATTAAATAAAATTCAGCCTACACATAAGTAAGTGTTTGCAGCTTTGGCAGCTGGCTCTGTAGTATTTGCAATGAAGGACTTGATGACAAAGGTACAGTTCCTCTGATACCTGGCTAGGTCAAGGAGAAGCTATGCTATTGTTTGAGTACATTTTGATCACTGCTGCGTGCACAGGAAAATAAGTGTTGTGGTTGTATGCATGTTTATCATAACCTAACAGAGTCACTCATTAATCAGCAAAACAGAGCTTGCCAACCTGGAGCAGTTCAGATGTCCTTGTCCTGTGTACACCTCTTGTCTATGCTAATACCGCTTGCAATGGAGGAAAGCAAAAGTAACCTGGCAAAACAATTGTGCCATGTACTGGCCCAGGAAATGTTGCCTCTTAGTGACTGCTACATAGCTAGATTAATCCTCACCCTGAAACATGGCGAATTAAGTCATAGAGAGATTAATTTAGTCTTAAAAATGTGGATTTGAGTACTGAGCATCTTTGCTTCTCATATATTTGTGTAGTTTTTTTCTGAGTCTTGTAACTTGCCTCGATGTTGTAACATGCTGGTAATGAAAAATGTGGAGGGAAGAGAGAGAGGGTATGTTCACGTCACCTTTTAACTAGGCAACGGAACTGTATGAGTTAAGAGGTTTGTTTCCCTGGGCTCCTGGTATTGCTAATGGCAACAGATTGATTCCTCCAGAGAGGGGCTCGGGGCAGAAGCAGCACATTGATGCTCTGACTCCTTCCAGGGTGGAGTTGTCCTTTCTGCTGGTTGCACAGCCAGCACAGAAACATTAACCTGGTGTCTGAAGCTGTTGCTCCCACAGGTGGCAATGGCTTCCACTGTGCAATATCCTTTTCCAGGTTCCTACATGCTTGTGTAAGGAGCAGGGCTACAATCTGAATTTTTTTGGTGTCCACAAAGGGCTGTTGGAGGATGAGGAGAAAGACCAGCAAGGGGAAGGGCAGATGCTAAGAAACAACATCTGAAAGTGAAGGTATGTTGTATTTATTTGACCTGACTGCTTGCATTGCAACTCTGTTTCTATGTTTCAACAACAATCCCATATGGCTGTGGCTGAACCATCTCATGCTACTTTTACTGACTCTTTAATATCTAACAAAACGTATTTGAATCAATATATCCAATAAGGTGTCTTGGTAATATTGTGTAAAGTAAGGAATGATTAAATAAACCTAGAGCTAAAAATGGATTTTTTAGAGGTTTTTAATCTTATTCCCTTTCCGTTGCTAGATTTGTGGTGTTAGAGCAGCCAGTGGTAGTTTAGAGGTAAGGTACATAGAAGCCCATGTTACAGTGATAGCTGGGCCTGTAATATACCTGCCTTTGTGTGTTGGCTTAGCATGGTTAATTGCTGCACAGCATGCTTCCACAACTGGAATCCTGTGGAGAACCCTGGATGGTTGTACATCTGCCTTAACCTGTTGAATAGGCCTGTAGAAAATGATGGGAAGTAGGCTTGTGAGCCCACAGCATTTTGATTCATTTTAAGTCAGATGCAGAGGGACTGCTAAAAATGAGCTAAGTACAGAAATACAGTAAGACATATAAGAGTCCTTATCTATATGGCTGCATAATTGTTGATGCTAATCTCAGCTACTACCTTAAGTAAAAGTGAGCTGTCAGCATTTTTTTCCAGGGGAAGTAGCCCTTGAAGCATTTATCCATTGCTCAGGGTAAAACTGTCACAAATTTATGAATGGTGTGGCCTCAGCTATTTATATGAAGACTGACGAAATGTGAAAACCCTAGCTGTAGCTCCTGTGAGAACTGGGGGCAGACAGAGAACCTCAAAGAACCCAAAAGGGTGTGTGGTTCCTAACAAACAGCTTTCCCCGTCACACTTTTTCATGTTTACTCCATCAACAAATTTGAATCATCTTTTGTCCATTCAGGGAAATTTGCCTGTTCTAGACAAGGGAAAACCAACCTTACTTGATTGATGAAAAGGGATAGTTTGATGAGAAAGTGCAGCCCACCAGCTAAAGCAGAAGCTCCATATTAAGCTCAGTCTTTCTGAATAACCTTCTTCTCAGTTTCAACCAGTGCCAACCAGGTTACACTGAACTCCTCAGTAAATCCTGTGCTTGATCATTTTATTTTCTATTTCTACAAGCGTATAGTTAACGAGAGGCTGTAGATAAGCACAGAGGGAAAAGAAAAACATGTATTTCTTTGAATTTTGCTCTCACAGTACATGGTGGCCTCTAGTCCTTTTTCTGAACTCCAGAACTCTTTGCTTTTATCATCTGCTCTACTCCTGCTGCCTTTTTGGAGTGGCTTGTCTAACCAAGCAGCTTCCTTACCCTTTCTATAGCACAAGAATCCCCAAAGAATGTTTGTATCATCAGAAAGAAAGCACTCAGTTTTTTTGTCAGCATTAAAGGAGAACCTCTCCATAGCTAAGCTCATCCTAAGGTCCAAAGGCTCTCCTCAAAAGCAGACCCATAGAATGATTCAGGGGCTATGGTGCTATGTGTGGAGCCAGTGCGTGCCAGCCTCCATTTCATTCTGTTTCTCTCAGATCTCTCTAAGTTAGTTTGAATGGCATTGTCTGTGAATATGACTACAGACAGCAGCATTTATATGTTTCTGATTGAACTGTAAATGTATTAGACTGAATCAGAGACATCCCGAGAAAAATGGAGAAATGTTTCTTTTTAAAGACACATGTGAAGGTTCTGTTCTGTAGAACATTTTATGACTCATTCAAAGAGATTTTTTTTTTTTCTCAGACATCACCTCGTTCTTTGATTTCCCAAGTTGTTTGCCACCACCTTGTTTTTCAGAAGATTTTCCTCTCTGAGTTGCCATCAGGATCCTTCTCATCATCAGTGCAAAAAGCAGTAACAGTGATGGAATTTTGCACAAACACAGATTTCCATCTGAACCTTCACTTTTTCTATGTTTTGTTCAATTTTTTGAGGTGCAAAGAATCAGTAGTAAAGGATTTTCTTAAGAGTTGCTTTGGTTTGATATATGAGAAACTCACCAACATAACTGTTGTCTACCAGACAGAGTAATCTTGGGCAAAGACCTATAAAGGAAGTTGCTCCAGTAACAGATTCTTTCTTCTCTTCAAATTGCCTTGCATTGTCTTACAGGATGCACTCCTACAAATACAAATTCAAAGCTGTAGGATTATTTTCAAATATAATACTGCAGCACAGTAACTGTTTAGTAGAAACATTCTATTGGTGAAAGGAGGTGAAGAATAAGTACAATTTGCCAGAAGTCAGCAAAGGGATTCAGTGATGGAGAAAAGTTGAGAAATTTTGAACTTCTAACTTTGATGACTGTGCTCACACCCAGACCTATGTCTTAAGTTATTGTAAAAATAATCATAGAATGGTAGAGTTGGAAGGGACCTTTAGAGATCATCTAGTCCAACCCCCCTGCAGAAGCAGGTTCACTTAGATCAGATCACAGAGGAACGTGTCCAGGCGAGTCTTGAAGACCTCCAAGGAAGGAGACTCCACAACCCCTCTGGGCAGCCTGTGCCAGGGCTCCCTCACCTCAACAGTGACATAGTTTTTTCTTATATTTAAGTGGAACTTTTTGTGTTGCAGCTTCATCCCATTACCCCTTGTCCTGTTGCTAGCTACCGTAGAAAAAAGGGATGTCCCAACCTCCTTACATCCACCCTTTAGATATTTGTAAATGTTAATAAGATCTCCCCTTAGTCTCCTCTTCTCTAGACTAAAGAGCCCCAGTTTCCACAGCCTTACCTCATATGAAGGATGCTCCAGTCCCCTGATCACCTTGGTGGCCTTGCACTGGACTCTCTCCAGCAGTTCTCTGTCCCTCTTTTTTCCCCAGTGTTTTTACCTTTGAGTAATTGCCAGGAATCTCACTTTGTGGTTTGGAGACAGCAGAGACTGTGTTCTGCAATTAAAAGTTAGGGAGTTTTTATGAGAGCTCCAAGACTGATTCATAGTTCAAAGTTATGCAGAAGGTTTCTTTTTCTTTTTTTTTTTTTTTTCTTTTAATCAAAAGCAGATCATTCATTTTTATCTCAGACAAAAAGATGATCACGGCTAATTCATTGGGCGGGGAGAAGGAATGTAGGGAGTTACTGATGGAATTTAAATAAAAAAAATTTTAGAGGTCTAACATTTCATTTCATTTCTGAGAAATGTAGTAAATCTTATAAAAGGCCTTACACAATTTCTCCTTGAAGATACTGCGCTGCGATAATGATGCCGTGCCCTTGCCAGCCAATTTCGTGATTTGTTCAGGTTATTCCAATAATATCTACATTTCACGGGAGACTATTTACATTCAAATCTTCCCTGAGATTTGTCATGCCCCGTTGTCATCGTGTTTTCTCCTGTGTCACCTTCAAGGACTGATAGGGCATGAAAATGGGTAGGAATAAACAGGACTTGAAATCCCCAGTGAAAGAAGCCGTTTCTCAGCCCTATGGGGAACTGAGCTCCTTCACTCCCGCTGATGTCATCAGCACTCCAGGAGAACTCAGCATTTTGGGGAGGATGCTCAGTGCCTGGCAGAATCAGGATGTAAATGCCAATTTCAAGCCAATGGTGTCTCAGGCCAGGAGATGGGAAGGAAGTAGCAAGCTGTTTACAGAAAGACAACCCTTCACATCATAGCTCGCTTCTGCAGAAGTAGTTGTCCCTTTGGAGAGCAACTTTGTCATTTCTAAAGACTCCTATCCTATATTAATATACTGAAGGTTACTGAAAAAGAAGCACAGCTATGCTCCCAGAAACCCATATTCTCTCTAGCTAGCATTGTTTCAGTTCTGGAAATGGAAAGGAGTGCAGAGAATAAAAGTGGCTGTGTTTAATCAGATTAAATGGATACCTTATTAGTTATTCCACATAATTGCAATCTTTCACAGATGCTGAGAACTGACTCCTAGGGTAGCATGGGGAAAAACTGTGAGTTTATTACTAAGATTAGGGATAATGAGGGAATTTTAGAGCATAAAGACAGGTTTCATAAAGGTATGAGAGACTAAGAAGACAGAAATTGGAAATTACAGTTTAATATATCTACTAACAAGGGATAAATAACTTAGTGTCTGTCTTTAAGTCAGGGATGGTTACTTTCAGGACAGTTTCTGTTTGCTCATTAATGGCCAGATCAGACCACAGACTGACAAGATTCTTCAATTATCTTTCAAAGAAATTAAACTTTAAGAAAACATATTTGGCCACTTGAATACTCTGCTGGACAGAGGTGTACGTGTGGCAGAAGTAGATCCTCTTAAGGTCTGTTTTTTTGAGTTTTTGATGTTTGGGTTCTTTTTCTAGTTTCAAAATGCTTAAAAATATTTAATATTTGAAAGCAAAACCATTTCCAGTCAAAGCAAAACTTGTGGAGACAAAGAAATGTAGGATTTCCTCATTCTCTTAAATAATCTTGTAAACTTATCATGCTTTCAAGATAGCAAAAGTATACAGAAGGATGGAGTATGTGCCTATTTTTGTAGTTAATTGCTATTTCTCATTCATGATAGTGTAATGAATGTGCTAACTTTGTATTTAATGCATGATAGATCACACACCTCCTCCCATCTATCACTGAAGGAGAGCTGAAACAACTGCTAAAAAACACAGAATGTTTTAGAAACACACAAGTACTATCTTCAACAGCAACACTCTTTAGAGCTGTGCCATAGCCCACACACAGCGTTGACCTCTGTCCATAGCTGTAATTCTCAGTGGCATTGCTCTGAGCATCGCTGCATCTTGGAACGTAACCTTAAACGCTGTGTGTGCATGGAGAATGTGATCTGTATCTTTACGATGAATGCCAGAGTCCATCAGGAAATAACTGCATGGTCATCTGTGAAATTGTGACAAATTTAACTACAGGCAAGGAAAGATCTTGAGCAGACCCCTGTAATTTTTCCAATTCTTAGTTTGCAAGGCAGATTTCCCTGCTGCTCCTCATAAACTGCGCTCAGTGCAAAGTTGCTACTATGAGGAAGGAGGGACTCAATACCCTACAGACAGCATCCAACCCTTCCCAGCTGCCCTCATCCCCCCCATCCCAGAAGGAAAAGGAATTGCCATTGTAACGCCTTCGTGGCAGTGACAAACATGAAGAGTACAAGCATGGTACTGCTTGCAGCTGTCTGAACACATGTTTGGACACTGCAGCTGATCTGTATTGCTGAAGGGACGTGTGAGTCCTGGAGCAGACCTACAAACATCATACCCCTTGACGTGCAGATTGTGTTTTTTTCTAGACAGCTGGATGCAGCGTGGCTTAATCCAGAAGAATACCAGTGGTCCTTGAAAAGTGGTGTCTTGAAACTTGAGCTTTCTGGCACAGGAGTGCCTGAGGACAGAGCCTCCCAGCTGGGTTTGAGTGGCCATCCAGGCACCAACGCTGAGGGTGAGGGAGATGCTCAGGAACTGCACAGGCTTGAACCACACTCATTTCTTGATGCAAGCACTGCACAAGATGGTTGTTTAAAAGTAACCCATGGTCAGAATTAGCAAATGCAATTTACACAGCCTCAGCACTTGACTGCTTGTCAGAAATTCCCTCCGGTGGGCATTCCTCGCTCAGCTTGTACAAAGAGACAGTCTCTGCCAACTAGGTGGCGTTACACTTATTTCTATTAAAACATGTGTTATTTTGTTCAATTATGACATGTTTCTTCACTCTTAGCCTGAAGGGATGTTTGAGATATCACCCCAGTACTCCATAATTATAAAGATGTATCCTATACGTTGCACTGAAAAATGGTGAGGCTTGAAGAGCATGCAGACTACTGAGGCATTCTATTCTTTGAGTACAGTATGGAGAATAATTATGGTTTCTCATATTCTCCGAGTAATTAATTTGAAGAATTTAATTATATTTTTCATATTAATTATTAATGTATTATTCACCCAGCATAGTCAGTTCATAATTCATAGATGTATTAGTCAAGTAATTTAGCTGATGAATTTCATAGTTTTGAATAAGTTATTCAATTTTTAAAAATTATTCACTCGGCTCTAGGAGTATCTGTTGACTCCTGAATATTATCTGTAGTATGGCAACTTCTTTTTCCCAGGCTCTCATAAACACCTGTAGTTAAAGCCAAAAGCTAATACAGTGCCGTCCAGCTCTGAAATGTGTGTTTATGTGAGGTTGCTTTACAAATAAATGGCAGTTTAATCTGATTAGCAAATTCAGATTTGGGATTTTTATGCTTATTTACATTTAAACTTCACTTTTCTTACAGTACGTTCTCATAAGTTAAGGGTTCAGGGGTTTTTTTTGCTACATTTTCCCCTCATATAAACTTATATGGGAACCATTGGCAAAATCCAGTCCTCCCATTTATCTTACACTAATGTTAGAATTAGACCCATGATGACATAACCGTTCATTAGCTTATGAGCTCTGTCGTCAGTTTTGTGCTCAGATAATTCTGTTTGTATCAGGAAACTTCTAATCAAGGTAGAAGAAAATAGAAATAAGGTTTCTACCATACGCTGCCAGCTCGGCAGGATACTTTAGCTTTGCCTGAGCAATATAAGCATGTAGACAATTTCCAGGGAAAATAATCTCCTCACATTGGGAGCAGTACCTCATCATGTATGTCAGGCAATAATTTTCATGTGGCATGAGAATAACACAGAGGATGAATTATCAAATCTTTCTATATCTAGATTTAGTGATCATATTATATAACTGGGGGCCATAATGCTGGCATAATAGTCAATATAGAGAAATAACAGAGCAAGTGAAAATCTCTGAGTAAAACATACTTTACCCATAATGTTTCAGGGTCCCTTATTCTGCTAAAAAAAAAGTGATTTGCCCCTTTTTTTCCCCAATCATATTTTTTTGTCTAAGAAAAAGTTTGCCTTGTATTTAAAGAAAAAATGCAGGAACATTAATTACATTTAGATTATACTTGAAAAAAAATTAATGGTAAGTATAGCAGTGTAGCACTAATATTTGCAGTGCAACACACTGTTTGAGATTTTCTTCCCCGTATGGACCTCAGGAAGGTATCTTTTTAACATCTCTAAAACTAATAAGGGCATTTTTTTATTTTTTTCAAAAGAACCCTAAGTTTTGAACACTTTGATCCCAAGTTCTCTGCATGTTAATGTTATCACATTTAGCATTTGTGCATTGCTGTTTCATGCAACCTCAGCGTCTTTGTTAAATCCAAAATAGGCAGGGGTATGTGCCAAATCTTTCATGAGTTCCAAATACATGATTACAATATAGTATTCTATAAAGGAAAGTCTCCAGCTACAGGTTGTTTCTTTCTCTGAGGAAGATGTTTGTGTTTTGGGTTGTTGCCTCGCTAGCAGGCAGTCCATATGGTGCCAATTCCTGTAAACTAACTATAACTAGGTATAAAATTCATAGGGAAAAATGTAATTTATCACAAGTGCACAGCTGGTGTCTGCTTCTAGGTGGTTGTTTCCTAATCTGATACCAAACCGTTCATAGCCCTAGTATTTTATTGAGCTACAAAATCAATAACAAATAGCATGCATGATCCCCTGAGAGATTAACCATTTATTCCAGCTGTGAAGAACAAATGAAGGTTAAAGCAAAGGAGCCGCTTCAAGAAAGGTGTGTGAGTGTTTGTAGATGTGTGTGCACATGAAGAGAACCAGAGTAAGCCTCTTTTAGATTAATTAATAACTGCAACAGCAACACAGGGTGGTTTGTTTGTTTTTAATTATCGTTCCATTTTTATTGGTTTTCAAGCTCAGATTTACATGCAGTTTGCATTCTGCGTGCTCCCAAAAGTGCTTGATACGTGATTTATATTTCTTCTTTTCCCCAAATGTTTCAGTATTACTTTGCTCTTTTCTTTAATCTCTACTGATATCTCAGGGAGTACTGCCTGGGGCAGACTGAGCATAAGCACCGAAAGCTGCAGCGGTAAAAAAACCACAGAGCGGGCAAAATCGTCGTGCCCTTTCTGCCTGGCTCACAGCTGCAAAAGCTGCGGGTGTTTCAATGTGTGCAACGGGAAGGAAGCGAGAGATCAGAGTCATGGAGAGCTGTGACAAGGGTGAGAAATGAGTGGAAGGAGAGAAAAGGGGGAGCAGCGGGCAGAGAGGCACAGGAGGTGACCAAGGGACCTGGCAGGACATCAGGGGAGAGATGCAGGTGGTATGTGTGGCACACTGGCCTGCAAAAAGGGGATCGAGGATGAAGGAAACTGCCACGAGATTTTGTATTATTCCTAGGGATTGATTGTGCTGGCAGCATCTAAAACTTCTCTTTTCTTGAGCAAAATACAGGTCTTACCCTTGGATGTGGCAGACCAAACAGAAAGCACTGATCCCAAAGGGGAAAAAATACCTCCTTCCGAGTCAAATTTCTTGCTGTTTGATGTGCAAAGATATCTGATGTAATCTTAACACCAAGGCTGTCTCTCTGCACAGCAGCTAGAAAGATGCTATTACGGTTTTAATCAAATTAAGTATTTCTCTTGTGATCCTTGGATTTTTTCAACCCTCTGTATGACAACGTTTAGCCCCTTCGACTCCTTGATTTTCCTCATTTATCTCCGAGCTGGTTGCACTTCATCCTTTTCCATTGTATATCGTTTGTAAAGCACCTCACAGCGAGACACTTGCAGTGATTTTGCTTTAGCCTAATTCTATCAGCCGCAGAAGTGCTGTTCCTACTTTTGCCAAAACAAGATGAGAATTTGACCTCAGAACACCCCAGTGAGAACAGTATTATTTATATTTAGAAGTATTACTTATTTTGTAGAAGGATAAATTGAAACACCGGGTTTAAGTGACTTGCCTGAAGGCATGAAGCTTCTCAGTGCCATAGCAGAGATTCAAACGCATGAATCCAGATGCCAATGTCCTTGCTCTAAATGACAGATGAACTTTGTAATCAGGATTGCGCTCACATGGAAAAATCAACTAACATCCTTGGGGCTTATAAAACCAATTTAAGCCAGGGAAGAGTCAGGCCTCTGCCCACTTTCCAGGAGCAGAAAAGCAGTACTGAACTGTTTCTTTTCCTGCAAGTGTGACAACTGCTTGTGAGATAGGGAAAATCCTCTTTGAAAAGGTGAGTTGTGCAGATTGCTAGACTGATCTGTAACAGAAGGCCCATTTTTTCCTTCTTGCCTCTGTGGAGAGTATAGTTTGGGGGAAAAAAAAAAAAGAAGAAAAAAGAGAACTCTAAAAGACAAACACGTGTCAAGTTTAATTTAAAAATTCTCTCTCTTTCTTTCTGTTTGTAATTTAATGCTTTAATTATAAAGGTTTATGATAATATAGCAATTGTTTATTCATCGATCTGAGACACTCAGAGGAATTCCTTCACTGGGAGCAGTGCAGTGAAATTACAGCACACAGGAGACAGATCAAGCTTGTAACATTGGCAGTCTCATGGGTACTAAGGATCTTCAAAGTCAACACATTTGCTGATGGGCAATAAGAGGGAAGACAAAAAGTAACTTCTCTTCCAGTCCTCTGCTATTTTTGGTGCCTGTTTGACTGTCTATATATTGTGTGTGTGTGTAGTCTGATCTATCAGTTATGAAGCTAACTCAGCTTCAGCTTCTGCCTTGGTGGCATTGTCTCAGGCTGTCATATGTATCCCCTGTACTCAGAAACGCTGCATGCTCACTGTGAATGATGAGTAGCAGAAGCAGAGCAATCGGTAAGGCTGTGTGTGAGTTTTATACCGCTTATTCCCTTTACAGATGTAACATCAGAAGTTTGATGCACTTTAAAGATTATGCTGGATTTTGTGAACTGTTTTGCAGTAAGAAATGTGATGCAGTGGATACTGAGAAAAGAGCTGACAAAGAAATTATTTCATGTTCCTTTTAAGCCTGTGGAAAGCCTGCTCTCAGACTGTAATTTCCTCAAATTTATTATTCACAATTATTCACTGTATTTTGTTTTGGCAAATCTTTTTAACTCTGTTTTGATCATTCACAGTCTTCCATGAATAATCATCATTTCAGACTGAAGCTGTTGTGATAGGTCAAAAGAGAGATATGGCACTAATATGTTTGTGACTGGAAATGGAGGAAACCACTTCTAGTCCAGCACTTACAAATGTGGATATAAAATTTGGCACCTGTAAATATTCATGTATATACACTTGCAACTGTGCTCTGGGCTTGATCCAAAGCCACTAGAGGTAACAGAAAGATTGACTATTCATAATAGTAAAACTTAATTCCTAGATGATTCACTGAAAGCAAATGTAAAGAGAAAGCAACATGGGCAAAAATGCATTAGTGCCACTAAGTAGTCATAGGAAAAAA
The DNA here is from genome assembly GCA_013401255.1 of Urocolius indicus. Lineage (NCBI taxonomy): Eukaryota > Metazoa > Chordata > Aves > Coliiformes > Coliidae > Urocolius > Urocolius indicus. Next base: position 194,583 of record WBNH01011214.1, on the reverse strand, counting down.
GTCCTGTTTGTTCCATTCAAATATTGGTAGGGTTTTTATTGCAACTATGTTAATAAAATGACACACATGCACACAAATGTTATTATAGTCTCCCTTTTGTCACTATCTTCCCCAACAACAGAAACTTTGCTGCTTAACAAAGAGAATCTATAAAAAATGAGAAGTTTAGGATATGTGAAGCTGATTCAGCAGAAAAGCAGCACTTCCTCCTTTTTTCTTTTATTTTCCTTATTGTTCTGTTGTTGTTGTTGTTGTTGTTTTGTTCTTTCTCTGTATAACAGGACTCTGAAACAATTTTTTCCAGAAAGCTCATTGCATAACACAAACAGGAGTTAGCAGTTTCTCTGTGGACTTGTGAAGCTTTCTTTTTCTCTTAGGACATGTATCTAATTTCCCACCTATGTGAACTTATCTACATTTCAATCCCCCAAACTGAGCAACAGAGCAGAGCAACACAACCATATAAGAGTGCATCTGAGAGGTTTGAGTTAGCTCTTACTACTTTGTGTATTTTTTTATTGTCTTATTCCTCTGACAGAAAGGTACTAAAATTATGTTTAGAGAGAGATTGTCTTAAATATTTCTGAAGAGACAAATTCACACCTAGAAAGCAGAACTTTCCCATTCAGGCACAAGCTGAATTTAAGAGATGCAATTATTTGAAGCTGACATTGGTTTTGCTTGAGTTGTGTTCATTTGACAGTGTGTAGTCAACTTCATGCAGTGCTACTGTGGGGCAGCCATCAGGTGTCAGCCTCTCAGACTCCACCTGTAACTCAAACTCGGTTCATTCACGGGGTGTTAAGGTGGCATGCAGACTGCAGATCTCTGTAGTCTGCAAAAATCTATCATCCCTGTGATCGGATAATTAACAGAATCAGTGCTTATAGTGCCAAACAGCCTCATAGTTTTCCAAATATCAAGCTGAATGGAAGGGTTCATGTGTTTTTATTTGCCTGTCTATCAAAACATGACTGTGAACAGTCAGGACAATATGTTTTTTTATGTAGAGTAACCTGTCATTCTGTTATCCAAACATATGAGCTCTGTTATCAACTGATATAAATGTCCCACTACTACTTAAAAAGAGCTGCATTGTCTTAGATTGAGCTCGCATTTCTTTACAAGATGCTTAGAGCATGAGAATAACCAGCAAGGTAAGAGGGCACCATTTCACACCCCTTTCAAAGTCCAGGAGCACTTGATGATATGCTGGTATGTACAGGGAGTATTTGTCTGATGTTATAAAAGAGCCAAATACACCAAATATATCAACAAATTCTATGGAAAAATGTCAATCTCTTGCTATAAGGAAAGGAAATGAATGAGAGAAGAGATATGTATGTTAAACTAATTTTCCTGCAGCAGGATAGTTTGTTCTCAGCACAGAATATTCAGAGTCTACGTCAGGCTGCACAACGCTAAGCTTTGTACTCAAGCCACCCTGTTTCAACTTCCAGATATAAAGAATAATGTCCAAAGGTTAGCCCAGGATTAGATGGTTGGGATGAGAAAGTGACAGTAGTTTTGCAAGTTTGGAGGATCAGTCTCCTCATTTGCACTCCAACTATAGGTCTCTTGAGTGTTTAAAGAAAGCAGGGTTTTTTTTCCCTGGTTACTACCTCCACTACTAGCTTTATAAATTGAGTCACGGCATTTTTTTCCCCAGAATATTTTGGTAGCTTCAAACAGATGCGTTTTGCCTTGGTAAATCTCAAGGTCAGCTTTGGGTATGTGTGACACTTCAAGGGGAATAATTGCTGTAACTGGCAGCAAGGAAAGCAGCTCTTCAGTGTGGATCCTGATTAGAAAGAAACATCTTGTATAAACCACAGACAATTGTTTTGCACTCTAAATAACGTGAAATGAAGTTTTCCTGAAGTCCTTGGAGTTTGAGGTGAGATAAAGAGCTACTTGGCATTCCTAATCTTCATTCTAGTTCTAGGGTGTCAGGAGGTTGGAGCATCTCTTTTTTCTACTGTAGCTAGCAACAGGACAAGGGATAATGAGATGAAGCTGGAACACAAAAAGTTCCACTTAAATATAAGAAAAACTATGTCACTGTTGAGGTGAGGGAGCCCTGGCACAGGCTGCCCAGAGGGGTTGTGGAGTCTCCTTCCTTGAAGGTCTTCAAGACCCTCCTGGACATGTTCCTCTGTGATCTGATCTAGGTGAACCTGCTTCTGCAGGGATCTCTAAAAGTCTCTTCCAACCCTACCATTCTATGATGCTAGTTCAGAAACGACTTTCATCTCAAACTGGGATAAAAAGATGCAATTTCTTACAAGATGCTATTTCCAAATAGCTTCACTTCAGAAATATCTAAGTAGTTTCATGACTTGGTTCATTTTATTAAGAGCAAAGCATTTCTTTTTGACTTGTTCTGACTTTTCTATTATTAGCTATGAGATAATAAGGTTTTTGTTGTCTGTGATAAATGTTCTTAGAATCACAAATCAAAATAGGCACTGAAACAAGGTTCTTTGACCTTGTCAAAAGGGAGTATTTCCAAAAACTTTTGTAAAAATCTTTATCTGTACATTCCAGAAAATGTTTGATGTAATTGAACCAGCATTCTCCAATGGAAAACTACTTCTATCTGTAAAAACAGTAGATCAGCTTTAATCACAAGGCAAAAGCAAACAAATAAGAAGATAGTAAAAACCCCCTAAGGCGAAAAACGGTAGCTGTGCAAGATTTTCAGAGGGCCTGGGAGATACAGGAGGTCAAGCTATAATATCACTGAAGCGGGTGGGAATTCTGTCAATTGCTTTAATGTAACTAATGTTCTACCCTGTATCTTGTGAAAATTCAATGCTATGTATTTGAAGGCCCAGAGAACAGCAGATATTTCTTGAGACTATAACTTGATGGAATCCAATCCCTCTGATTTCTTTGGTGAATAAATAGTTGTGTGTGTGTGTATATATATATATATATATATATATATATATGTATGTAAGTATATAGCCAACTGGGGATGCTGAACACCAAAGCACAGCAGCTGAGATTGTAGATATTAGAGTCCAAATGCATAATGAAGTTCCAATATTTGTATTCTAAGCCCATCTTGATAAATTATAAACTAAATCTGACGGGTAATGCCCCTTTATGGGTACTTTGGATGCACAGTGGGTGGATCAGAACGAGATGCTGATTTCATTTGAATTTCTGCCCTTGCATCCACAGGACTGCAGTTTTGGCATTGTTTGCCTTTGCTACAAAGTACATTACTGTTTCAGCATCTGTTCATGGACAGGAGTCTGCTTCTGCTTCTACCATGCCACATCTATTGCTGTTTTGCCACTTTTCTTTGTTTCTCTTGCTTGCTTTCTGCAACAGCTTTGCTCTTTCTGCTTGTGTTTGTTGTGCCAAACCTGTACCTACATGGAACGGCCCTCTGCCTCAAGCATTTGTTTTGTCCTTGCAAGGGATGTTCTTCATTTAGATTCTAAATTAATCTCTTTCTCACACAGATCTGTTATGATAATCTTACGCTTTCTACTGTAATGTATTTAAATCACAAGTGCAGAAGCAGGAATAAAAGATAAGAGGAAAGGTTACATACAGTAAAATTGATGAATTTCCTATGTTTTAAATATGTTATTTGTTTATTTAATTAATTTAATAAGTCTTCTTCGAGGGAGAAGTATGGTAAGGGGAGAAATTTCTCTTTCTCTATTTAATGTCCAGTCATTTGACTTTTGTAAGTATTTGTAAAGCTTTCCACAGGAATTTGGCTGCATATCACAAATCCTACTAATATAATAAGAATTACATAACCAAACCTTTGCATAAGCATTTTTAAATATAAGGAAAAAAATGTCTATTTTCTAGTCTAATTTCCCCTCATTTTTATTCTTTAGATTTTTTTTTTTACTTGTTCATTTTGTGATTAGAAATTCTCTCCTACAGCTTCTACATTAATATCATGGAATTAAGACTCTTTCTGTAGTAAACTTTCCATAAGCTGCTCAAAGACAACTTTTAAGTCTTTCCAGAATACTTTCTCTGGGGTTTTATTGCTAGAGAAGCTGTTTGTTACTGCAAGTGCTATGGTGTTGAACAGGTAAGCTTTCATCCAGTATCAGATGCTTCAAGTGCACCTGCAGCTCCAAGTGCATCTGAAGCTAACTCCAAGAGATAGAAGTGCACCAGCTGTGATCACCTTTTTCAACAGCCCCTGCTCACAAAGGAAACTATCTGAGATAACAAATCAGTGTCAGAGATCACCCTGTAAACCAAAGAAATAGCCTCTTAGGTTAAAAGCTTCTTAGTCATGCAAAGGATAGTGTTCAGATAAATTCCCGAGTCATCTGCTGGCCTTATTTGCAGTAAAAAATAAAGCTTGAGTGCTGTGGCTACATTTATGCCAGTAAACTGAACAGTGATAGTGCTTGGTTTTTTTGTTCTCAGGTTATCTGGCACAGCTGTGACCCCTTCTATTGCTAAATTCTCCTGTCTTCAAGGCAGGCTGGAAACAACTAAGCAACCAACTGGGCACAAGTGAAGAACAGTCCTTTCTTTGTGTTGACACGTGATTTGTGCCCAAGTGTTTGGGAAAGGCCTCATTTGCTGGGCCAAAAGTATGCTAAAGACTGTTCAATTACAAACAGAACATGAACAATAAAAATTCTTAAGAGCACTGTTTAGTGTACTAGTATATGAGTTCCTTATGATATAAAATAAAAGGCGTGTTTTCAGGGAAGAAGGTGTTACTTAGCATAAGCACTCCATTCTAGAAGTCACTTTTTGCACCAGCATTTTTGGTTTTATATGATGACCATGGAGAGCAAATAGCAGTAAGTTCACTGTGAAGAACATGGTGCTTACCATTCCCTATAACATGCTACATGAAACATGCAATTTTACCTAGGCATCTTTAGAGGCTGCTGAAAAAGAAAAGCAGCCTGAAGTCTATGATGGGAATATGCTAATTAACAGATGTGATCGAAATGTTAATCAAGACGTTCCAAGGCTGACAAAGGAAGGAGTTGTCTTAATCCTCCACATTACCATGTGGTCTTGCATTGCCTAGTCACAGAAGAGAAAAAGCAAATTCAACTGAGATAGAGGGAGACCCTGCCCATTCTGGGCCAAGAGTCTGTTCTGTGTGTCCAATATTTGCAGTCAATAATGGCAGAAAGCTCAAACAGAGCTCTGAGACTTCACCTGAGCATGTCAGATCATGGACAGACTTCTGAGGCTAATTAGTGAATTTCAGTGCTTGCAAAGATGAATGGTGAGCAGCAGCACTAGTAATTTATTTTTCATTTAAGCTGTTTATAGCTTTGTTCTGTTGCTGCAAATCTATGTTTTAAGTAAACATGCCATTTAAATCTTGTCTAGTAATAAAGTGGATACTGAATAATCTGACAAGACATTGTGCTTTTAAAAATATGTTGAACTCAAAGCTGTCTGAAATGACTGGACCTCTTTTCTGGTGTCCAGTACCTGAATGCATTTGTGCACAGCACTGATGTCAAAAAGATACACCTCCACTGAGTTACGTGAGCTTAGGAGCTGATAATGCAGTTTTGTGCTAGAGTTTCTATTTGAAATCATTTCTACCCAGGCACGTTTATTTGACAGCAGGATCTTATAGACAGTGTTTTCAGATGTATTGGTGGTTTAAAAAAATGAACTTAAGTTAATTTGTCTGTGCAGCAGCTGTTCTTGCAAATATTATGTATTGAGTTACTATGTGGCTTTGGGACAACTTGTCATTTTGTGTTCATGAAATTTGAGGAAGACAAAATTTCATCTGCTGCTGGGTAGCTCCTAAAGTTTTTCTAAAGATCCATTTCTTCCTTTGTTCTTTTTTTTACTCTCAGCCATATCAACAAATAGTTTCCTGTCCTGGCAGTCTTAAACTGCATCTTTATGGACTGGATCTCTGAAGAGAATCCGTGTTGAGAGTTTTAAGTCCATACTACACATGGTTTTTAGGGAAGGAATGTTACTTCAGACTATACCAAGTCTGGTCCCATGGACCAGACCTATTAGCATTTGGATCAGGTTAGCTGTGCTCTTGGTGTTCATCTTCCAGTTTAATTTCATCCAAAAAAAAGATATTTCTCATGCACTCTTAGACTGCCACGTGATGTGAAACAAATTATGTGGTACGTGGGAATGATTGAGCTGTTTTCTTCAAAAGCACGCTCTTGATCTGGACTAAAACACTAATATGAACATGCTCTGTTCGTGAAGTGTTGTGAAAATACAGATTCAAAACTTATCAGAGATGTCAGGGTGATTTTGATGGCACTGTTCATTGAAATTAACAGGAGGAGTGCGTCCAAATCCTTTATAAAGCCATTCCAAACCATAATGTCCTTTGCAATTTTAAATCTCTCTTTGGAACACTCCAACATTAAGTGAAATATGAACAGGGGGAAAAAAAAAATCCAAATATACAGTACTACAATTACAGAACAAATATTAAAAGCAAATACAGTCAAGCTAACATAGTTATACCTGTCATTTAAAATTAATAGCACTGGCATTTATTTGTTTGGAACACTGAGATTTTTAGTTGCTTCATTTAGTTGAATGTAGAGTTTTGTTGCTCTTTGCTTTGAATTCTTTATGTAGTTGACCTTTCTGGCACAGCAGTTTGGGACCACCACTGATGAAATGTTATTAATATCTTAGCACAGCTACATTAATAATCCAAAGGAAACACAGCTAAACATGCTCTTTCCAGCTCGCTTGGTAACTTAGCACCAACAGTGTGCACAGCTGGTGTAGGTGACCTGTTTTCAGCAGGAGCCCTGGACACCTTCATTCCCTGTGGCGAAGAGAAGGTGATCCTGTTGACTGCATCATCTTGGACTGATACTTTATTCAAGGCAGAAGCTATTTCTCAGTATCAACTTTTATGAACTCAGGGTAGTTGACTTTGCTTGAACGTCAGTTGCAATGGATGCTCAGTGCCTCTGAAAACTCGGTGTAAGATTTATTTAGATCCCAAAACCAATCCCTGAACCAAACTAAGTGACTGGATTAGAAATAGATTAGAAGATACAATAAAAGAGATCTACTTCTGTTGCCGTTGCAGGCAACACTACGTGGTGGTTCAGGCTGATCTCCCAGCTCTCGGACAGTCGAGGGAAAGGATCACTGCACACACGGTGTGGATGGTGCTCTGTCTCCGTCTCTGTCCGTCTCCATCTCTCCTCGTCTCTCTCTCCATCTCTGTCTCTCCCTTATTGTTTATGTTATGCCCTTATATCTGCTGGCATAAGCACCTCCTCTATCTCTGCCCCGTGCCAGACCTCTCACTCCCTCTTCACCCCTCGCGTTACAATCCGAGATCTTCCGGACGCCTACTACATACTTCAAACTGCATGCAGATTCTTTGTCAAGGCCAGGGAGAGAGCACTGAGTTTTCTGCCTTACAGTCCTCTTTCCAGATCACAGGATGGATTGCTTCATCTTAATAACTCATACGAACTGTTAATGTTATTAACATTTATTAACCCCTCCTGCAGACTGTTAATTAAATAATGCAGAGTCGAACCTTAATTCCTTTGGTGCTGACTAGATATCTCTTCCACTTGACACAATTTCATTTATCATTGCCCTGTGTCCCTTGTGTTTAATTTTCAGATGAACTAAATGCCTGTATTCAGTATTTAAGGTATCACATTAAAAGTGACTGCGAACATAACAAACATGAGCAGTATTACCAGAAGTTAGCACAGTGAAGCCAATAAACATGCCTGGCTGTAGGAAATTGCATCCTCGAAACTGTAGGGAAAGAACCTTGAGTAGGTCTGTCTTTTAATTTAAACTTATGAAGAATAGTAGTTAATAAGCTTTTGCTGAAATGTGGTAATGTTCTCTACATGTGACAGGTTTAAGTTTACACATAAATGCTGGAGAGAATGGATGAGTTGATTGCCAAAAATGTGATCCTAAGTTATGGTAACCCTTTACTTCAGCTTCACTTTTTATTATATCCTATGTCTGTGAGCCATGCCAGAGCTAAAGGAGTGACTTGATACATTTGCTTTTAAAGCAGTTAAGCTAACACTTCCATAAAACTTGGGGAAATATGCAAATTATTGTCTTCTTCTGGATGCTGGTGAAATCAGGCACTATTTATAAATACAGAATAATTGTTTGGTAAGCAGGATAACCTTTTTCACAGTTTGTGTTATGCAATAAGCAGCATCAGAGGTTTCAAAATCCTGATAACAGGAGCATTGGGAGATTGGTTGTATCGTTTTCCAGAGCTGATTTTGAAGATAAGGTGTGGTTAAGAAAGAGAAGTCTGGTTCCAGGATAAATAAAGTCTGCCTCACAACTGTCCTTTGGCAGGTCTTTTTCATATCCATTTTGCCCCAGCAGTGGTACCTGGGGCTGTGACTTTCTATGCAGAAGGTGGAAACACTGGAGAGGAAACAGACAGTAAGGTAGAGCTCATCCAATAGAACAGAAGGCTGTCATGAGGCAAACATTACCAAATTTATTCTTTTATTTCATAAACATTACTGAAAAAGGCTTCCCCACCCCAGCAGTAAAAATACATGTGGCGAAATTCTGAGAAAGGTACTGCACAACAGCAGAGCTTGTTGCGTTGGTGTATCTCACAATTCAAGATGGAAAAGGGTAGAGCAGACTTTCTTCATCTCTATAAATAACATGCTGCTTTTTATCTCTGTTAAAAGATTTAGAGAATCTTTTCTTTTGGCACTTGATCACTCCAGTTGGCAGTATAAACATAGGAACTCCATGAACACAAAAAAACAGAGAAGAAAAATGGCTGTACAGCCTACTTGGGTACCTCAAACCATGGCAGGCAGGCCTGTCACACATTAGATATTGTTTCTGGATTTTTTTTCTCTTTACTGCCAACACTATCACAGTGAGCACAGTGTGCAGGAAAGGCTGCACAGAAACTGTTCAGAAAACTGTCAGAAAATAAGGGGAAATTAAGTCTTGACCCATGAGTTATCTAGACCTTGCCTTAACAGTTCTGGTCAATCCCAAAGTGCTCCAATTATCTGTGCTAAAGTTCTTACAGTTACTGAAATGATGGCAAACCAAAAATAGACTCTGTGGGCAGAAGAACAAGTGCACTGCTAATGAATTGATGTATTAGCTACCAAAGGCACAGATTTTGTATTAGAACTATCTCTTTTTTCTATGGTAGCTAGCAACAGGACAAGGGGTGATGGGATGAAGCTGTAACACAAAAAGTTCCACTTGAATATAAGAAAAACTATGTCACTGTTGAGGTGAGGAAGCCCTGGCACAGGCTGCTCAGAGAGGTTGTGGAGTTTCCTTCCTTGGAGGTGTTCAAGACTCACCTGAATAAGTTCCTCTGTGACCTGATCTAGGTGAACCTGCTTCTGCAGGGGAGTTGGACTAGATGATCTCTAAAGGTCCCTTCCAACGCTACCATTCTATAATTCTATGATTTCAAAATGGATTTTTAAATTAAGAAACGCCTTTCAGAAAAATATAACAACAAAATCCTCCAAAATGTTTAATTCTCCTTTCGCTATACTGAATATCACAACTTTTTCATCAGCAGAATTTAATAAAGTATACAGTGACACTGGAAGGATAGAGAAGTGATATTCAATGAAAAAGTTTTGGCCATAATAAAGACTAAAAAAATGCTTTTTTCTTTTTTTCTTAAGTTTTTTGAAGGGAAAGTGTGTAAACTTGTCTGGCTTTCAGTGATCTGAGATTTTCATGAACTTCACTTGGTTCTGTGATCTAAGCTGTTTCTCCTGGTTATTCTCAGGCTATATCTTAACAGGACTTGATGCTGTTAACAGCAAGATTAACATTTTAATGTCTCTTTACTCTCTATCATAACTGCTTTGTAATAGGTTTTATTGGAAGTCATATTAGCAGAGGTCCTTTTTCACTATAATTTAAGAAGTTTAAATATTATATGACAAGCATGCTGATTTGTATGACTCAATATTTAAGAAAAAGATAAGAAAATTAACAAGACTATGTCTTTATTAATAACTGGAAAATATATATCTCATACCCAGAACTGATACACAGTATATATTACTCATATATTTTAGAATTTGCTCTCTTCAACTGAATGTTTTTGTATCACAATCCAGTTGTGAAGGCCATCCACAGAGTGCATGACTGATCCATGCTGTCTGGATGTGCCTGTACATCTGATGATATAGGGAAGAAATGTTTGCTTTCATTCCAACAATTTTAGTATCTCTTTGTCTATAGTGAATACAATCACGAGATCTCCCTCCCCATTTTACTTTCTCAGCTCTCTGGATTTCTCTTTTATGGATAGTTTTTTTTGGCTTTTTGAAATAAACCTTATTTAATGTGAACATCAATTTATTGTACCATTTATTTTCCATTGTATCCAAACCCCTCATGTTAGATATGTAAATAGGAAAATGCTGTAGTTCTGTCAATTGGTTCCTCAGTTCTAGGAACTCAGCAGGCACTGAGTGGTCTCATTGACAACACAGCTGCACAGCCCTTCACACCAGATGACAAGTGTGTCCCTGCTGGTAAGTAACATTGGTGGCTGCAGAAAAATGATTCACATCTTCACTGTGGACATAGTACTACATCTTTCACTGATGCATTAAACAGAGCCAATCTGGCAGCAGGGAAGGTGAGCTTATCAGGGATAACATGGGAATCAAAGCTGAAACAGAGCAGAGATATCAGTCAGGGAATATGCCTGGGAAGGGAGTGGGATTGTGAGTGCTGTAAAATGGGACTGACGCTTGTGAGACAGTTTTGTGTGTCACTAAATGAAATTATTTCACTTCTTTTTGGGCTGAAAGACTTGGTCATCTCTCGTGGAGAAAAGATGGTTATCTTAGTTGTTCCATGAGGTCTGTTTCCAGCACAACAAGGCACTATTGTTTCAGTATTACTCATCCATGAACCTGTGCTTTTGAGAAATCATACAGTTTTGGACACAAAGTCTTGCTAAGACTATCTGTTGTAAATGTTTGAGCTATGTTGAGTTACACCAGCTGACGTTTTAGTCTGTGTTTTTTTTTTTTTTTTCCCTAACTAATCAGAACATTTAATTCAAGTATCTTGACACAAAAACTGAACTTAATCCTTATAATTCTGAGGTTTGTAGTCACAGTTATTTCTTGTCTCTCTCTGCACTTGAAGAAACAATAACAAGGTTTACATCACCAAAAATATGATGCTTTTGTGCTTACTTTGCCAAGATGATGTAGTCTTTATTGTAAACTTTTACAATTAAATACCCTGGTTTTCTTATTTTAAAACCATCATTGTTGAATATAAGCAAATGACAGAACTTCAAAAGATTGTTGTTAGTAGAAGGAGTAAATATAGTTTAAAAATTACTATTAAAATTACTTTACAAATGCTTTTTTCAAGTACTGTTAGTGTACTAATGTCACTGAATAAATTCCACTGTCTGGAAATAATTCCATTTAAGTCAATGAGGTATGTACAACTTTTCTTAGTGAAAGTAAAGAGAAACTTATTGCTTGTTCATTTGTTTCTGGTATGATTCCAGACTTTACTGGGTGTCTTGTTCAAACATCTGCTGATGTGATGACCATCTCATTGCCTAATTCTGTAGGATTTAAATCTCATGCAAGAATGGATGAAACTCTTACAGTTCAGAGAAGAAATCAGGACGTTGATGCTTTACTGTGCCTGTATAATACCCTCACAAAGACAACACAATTTTGCACCATGGAATTAGAATAAGCCTGAAGCTAGATGTACAGTGATGAACCAAGTTCTACAAAATGTTTATGTATAGCCATCTCTGTACTTACTAGGATTTTAGCAAAGCAATGCTTCATGGTTTCAAGCAGGCTAGAGCTATTGTGAAAATCATCTTTCTTTTGCTAATGCAGCATTTCTGCTCTTACACTTACATGAAAATATCCAAGAAATTTTTTTAAAAGGGAAGTAATAAAAACCTCCTTCATCTTTCCTCCTTGGTTCAGAAAGATGGAAGAAGTGAACAAATATTTGATGATAACTTTATTTCTGTCTATTTTCTATCAGTCACTAAAATTCTTCTGAAGACATGAGGGAAGAGATTGTAGAAAATTTTAATTTTGATCTATCAGACTGTGATGTTTTTGTGATGTGCTTATTTAGGGAAGAAAGACAAGGTAATTGCAAGTATTTTGGCTGTATTCTTAAAACAGTTTTTTGTACTTTTGGTTTTTTTTGGAGGATTTTGAGATAATGAAGTCACAAACAGCAATATGATCAAGACCTGCATTTGGATGCAGTTAGAGTCTAGTGTAAAGTCTTGTAAAAGTACAAAGAGAATATGCTTTTCAGAACATAAGTTTATGCAAATAACACTGTACACATGCATTTTAATAATAAGTCAGTAGGTCTGTAATTTTAAGAGCAGAAATAAGAACTGCACATCTAATGCTAAAAATGCTACCTTTTGGATGCAGCTTCCTTTGGTCCCAAACTCTGAGCCTGAAATTGTACCTGTTAGAGCTTTCATACGGACAGTGTATCTCAGGAGCGTGTAACTTTGAAATGTTACATTGATTAGCATTAACACAAGTAAAAATACTGAACCATGACATTTAGAAGCATAAACAGAAATCTTGATCCCACTTAGCTGTCTCTAGCTGGTATCTGAGGGATAAAATATGCTACACAATCAGGCCGAGATGACAGCACTAGAAAGAAATCCTCAAAGCAGTTTTTGAGTTTCGGTTGGGTTTTGTTTTTTTTTTTTAGCAGGGAGGAAATCTCATTTCAGCAAAAGTGAAACTCTTCATGTTAAAATGCTGATAACATTTTTGCTTAACATCTACAATTTTCCATCACAAAAGCCAAAACAAAATCTTTTAAGAAAGCTAACATTAATGTCACCCTGAGATTTTGCAGCATTGTACAAGTACTGTAGGTTTTGTATATAACGCTCCTGTTTTCCTCTCTGACTCACACTTGTGAGTGAATATGTTTCCCCTTGTACAGCTCAGCCTCCTCCTTGGATGAATGTTGATCCATGCTGCAGAACAGATGGCGGTCCAAACAGCATCAGCCTCATGGCACTCAGTGATGGGTTGCACACCATAACACACTGGCAGCTGCACCCAAGCCATTAAGGCAAAGCTGAGTTGCTCTGAGATCCCGAGCTGATGCAGCCACCGGTGTGCAGTGACTATGCATCTTAAATTACTCCTTTCTATGACTGTTCAAGTTAAAGAAAACTGTTTAGAAATAGACCAAATTGTAAGCACTGCTTTTTAGCTTTTTTTCTTATTTCTGTACTATATGCTAAATGATTTTCTCATCAAAATATAAGATGAAGTTTGAAATACATATAATTTTCTATACAATGGACTTTGGGATACTTGATGACCTCTAGAATGATACATTGGTGCTACCAGACCTTCCAAACTAGTGACGGGCAGGACAAGTACATACACTGCCTCACAGCCAGTGTAGGAACTCCTGTAGGGCTGAAATACCAGTCATAGAGATTTAGGGCACGGGTTTTAAAATCTGGAATCTTTTTCTCTGACAAAACTAGGACAGTGCTATTTTGGAGAAGTCATTTGCCTCAGATATATAAGGCCTGCTTTTACATAGAGTAAGGGCATTTTTAGTACTTTCACATGGAGTGAATAAGCTTTTAAAAGAACTGTAAATATAATTTGTTTCGTCATTACAGACCTTTAATACTGCCACAGTGAGAAAATGGGAGTCTGAATCCAAGCATTACTCAATACGATAGTTTTGCCTTTTCTTCTGTAAATTCTACCCCAAGTCCTTGGTTTCTGACTCCTCAATAAGTTTCTGAGCGCTTTTTGTTGCTCTGTGACAAAAAAAAAATGTCTTTTAGGCTGAAAATCCTCTGCTCTGGTAGCTTGTGCATGTTTTTTTCTTTCAAGACATCAGTAAAATATATCTGTGTACATTGTATTGAGCTTGCTTGGATATCACACTGAAATGTAAACTTTTATGTCTATAGTTACAGATATGGATTTTGAGATAATTTGGGAATATTTTTCAGGATTTTGTCCGTGCCAGAGAGACCAAGTGTTTATATTAACTTGTACTCTATTTTCCTGATACATTGTCATGTTAGTATTTGTAAAGGTGACAAACATTTACTGAGAAAAAAAAAATGGTTACAAGAGGAAAAAACTGAGTTTTCTTTTTATTGTTTTTTATCATTTTGCTCATATTCAGGCTCTTTTTAATTTATTTATTTCAATGGTACGGATAGAAGGGGTAAAAATGAGGAAGGAGATAAAAATGATGGGGGAAGACTACAAAACTGGGATGCTAATTTCTTGGGTAGGATTTTCAGTGCAAGAAGACAGAACTCTTTGAAGTTTGCAGATTAAGAACAGCCTCCTACAAAGCATGTTCCTTCTCTTTTAACTGTCTTATTTGTACTTGTGCACAGTTATGAGCATGTTCCATCTGTATGTGGCAATACAGAAGATAAAATGGAAGGTAAAGTGCTTGTCACAATGAGATACCAAGGTTTCCTCCCTCTCTTTGCCAAGCAGTAGTTAGCTGGTTATAGTAGATGTAGCTGCATCCCTCACTGTTTTGACTTTGTGTTCTCTGAGGGGCTATTACAGTGTTCCTCCTCTCTCAGTTGGGACTTAATGATTTTCTTAGTTAAAGCAGGCAAAAATGGGGATCTGTTTTACCGTGGGTGTTTAAACACAGCAGGTGTGTGTATGTGGATACAGGGCATAAGGAGTCCTTTTCTGAGTTTATGAGAAGTGCCACCTGGAAAGAGCTCAGAAAAAAAGACAGCAGTTTAAATTTCACATCAGGTTTCTGAATATAACTTTCCAATGTCTTTTTTCTGGTCTTCTGTTATCTCCTGTCACCCTGTTTTCTTATTTTCTCATCTGGCAGCCTCTTCGCATGCATGTGAATGACGATTCAAATGTTTCAGAGCTGTTGTTTTCAACTTTTATTAATGTTTCCCAACTCTCTCTCTTGTTTTCCTGCTGACAGCCTGCCAAAATCACGCTCTGGTGAATTCTAAAAGGGCCTGGGTAGCAGAAATTGGACCCAAAATTTGTTGCAGATAATTACTAGATCAGATCTTTGTCAGAGAAACTATTTGACAGCTCGCACATCTCTGTTTTAAAACAATCTGTAATATAAAACTATTGGAACTTTTCTTTCTTTAAGCTCAAGGATCGCATTGTTAGAGCAAAGGTACTTGATTTAACTTGGTGATGTATTTGGTTCTGCATAATTTTTTGTTGATTCTAGAGATTCAGTTTAGGCTGGCATTTTGACCACATCCAAAAGTATACACCATTCCCTCCTGCTTCTGGGAATACACTGTAGTAGTAATAAAATCTGAGTTGTTTCATCACAAATGTCATTCAACGTAGCGTTACCAGTAGTCGCCTACCAAGGAAGATTTCTGCCAAGTTCCAAACCTGGATCTTGACTGAAAACCACAAAAAAAAGAATCCAAGAAACCAAGCTGGAGATTGTGTTCTGATTACAATCTATTTTGGGACAGGATTTAATGAATTTAATAACTGCTGCTTGAATACTCATACGTATAGACAAGATCAATAAGGTTGGTACTGTATGTTTCCCACTTGTGAAGGTTGGTTGAATTTGATTTATGATTTTTTTCCTAGCAGCTTGGGACACAATATTACAGATTTACAGTGGGCAGTCAATTTATAACATTTAATTTAAACACTGCTGGGACATCGTATAAAAGTTTGAGGCCACTAAAACAAATATCAGGTCAAGTCAGGAAGTAAAAAGAGTTTTCTTAAAAAAATTAAACTGACAGAAAATAAGACCCCCCAAAAAGTAGGAGAAAAAGGAATAGTCAGTTTTTAATTGTGTAAAAATGAAATAATCATCACTCCAAAGCCCATTATATAGCAACTGGATAAGAAAGGAAATACACTGATGCCTTGCACTGGAGCATAGGGATTAAAGAAAAGAGAGTAGGGATAAATCTCTGTCTCTATTATAGCTTTTCCAAGTAACACCTTACTAAGTTCTTCTGACATTCTTAGGATACCAGGTCTCACTTGGCTGTGGCATTTTGATTGTGCAGTTAATATTGGAAGGAAGAAAATACCCACAAAACCAAAGAAAAATGAGAATGGAAGAGAGAGAGGTCAGAGAAAGGGAAAGAAGAACCAGTCAGAGTGAGATTCTGTAATGCTCATAGAAACACCATTGTTTCTTGATGGTTCTTGACAATGTTACAGCTATGCTCCGCCTGTTCAGTAGGTCTTTATTCCTCACTCTCTAACCCTTTTCATTCAGGAAGCAAAGTCAGTTACAGAAACTTGAAATAATTAATGGAATTTGTTAAATTCATTGACTACAACTGTTTCAGTAAGTGAACTTCAGCTATAGGTTGCAATAGCCTCACTTACAGGCAGATGGGCATCTATTACATTTTTAACTCGTACATTTTTGTGTACAAACACGAAATCAATGCTTACAAGCCTGTCTGTCCTGAAGTCTTGAGGCCCTATATATGTGTGTCTACTGGGGTATTCTTTTAAACCTCGTTTGTGCCTAATGACATACCAACCAGCTAAGGCTCAGTGTATGAGTGCAGGTTAAAGTGTGCACGGTGTGATTACTTTCAGCAGCAACTGTGAGGGTGAAGAAATTGGGGGTGACTAAGTAACATCATGTACCCCTGAGGGTATGTATTTGCTGGAGAACGCCTTGCGTGATATATCCCTTCAACCTTTAGTTATTCCATCGATGGGAAATGCAGCAGCAAAACCTAAACTCCAAAGCCACACATTCTTGCAGGTTAATGCTAAAACATCAGCATGCCTGTCTTCAAACATTAACTGATGAATTCTCACAGCAACCCTGTTTGTGAAGTACTTATTATCCTTGTTTCATAGGCTGGGAAGACAGAAAGTCTTAAACCAGTCATTTAGGACTCAGGTACTGTTGGACTCCCCAGAGAGACACATTTCTGACCAAACACCAAACCCATAGGTTAATCTCAAAATAAGCCTTACAGAAGGAAAAATAATACTTGATGATGGGGTAAACACAGTCAAAATGAATAAATAATCACTTTACTAGAAGGCAGTAGAAAAATGAGTCTTAGAAGGTTAAGCAAAATAAAGAAACACTTTGTTTAGTTTATTAAGCAAACAAAGCCTTATATGTACATAAAATTCTTGTAACTCTGGGTTCAGAATTAACACTTGACTAGGTTTAGAAACCGCATGTTTCTTTGAAAAGAAGGAAGTCAGTAGTATTTGCAAGCCTGTTTGTCTTCTAATAAGTGTCTATGTTTCAGAGAGGCCTTGGTCCTAAACTTTAATATTGCATTTTAGGTCAAATTTCTTTCAATTACACTGAAATCAAGTATTGACTAATAAAATAAGATGCTACACTGAATTCAAAGTGAATTATGCGTACATAAGCTTCTAAGACAGAAAAACAGAAGAGCACAAAATTATTCAACTTACTTGTTTATAAAGTACAGAAATAAGGCAGATAATCAAGTAGGAAAATTCACAAGACACCACTCACACTAATCCAGTCTTGGACCTTGCAGCAGCCCCACTGATATGACAGGATATCTCAATTTTTCCAGGCTCTTGCAGTAATTTGTCTCTGTATTTGTTGGTGAAGAAGCTCAGTGTACAAACAATTGATGCTGCATGCTGCACTGAGTTAGAGTCCCATACTGTGTATTCTCAATAAGCCTCTAATTGTCTTTTGAAAACTCCTTACCGGGTCTTCAACAGCAGCTTGCTTTTAATCTTTGTTATTTTTCAGCTCTTTTTAAAAGGCACAGTGGAAGTTGGCTACATCTGGGCTCAAGGTTGCCAAAACATGTCACATACAAATTACAGTCACTTGTTTTTTAAAAAACTACCCCAAACCTCCTCAAAGTATCCAGACTTACATTTCTGACATCTGAGTCAAAATTATCTAGATTCTATGTGTGAAAGGTAGAGGCAAGGGGGGAAAAAAAAATACAGTGGTCCTCAAATGCCATGTTTCAATCAGACCAATTCCTGTTTTCATATTAGGCTGAAGTGATACAACACGGGAGTATAACACAACAGAAGGATACATCCAAACACAGTTCTTTTTATGAGGTAAGTTTTCATGGTCTTTGTGTCAGCCCAGATTATACACAACTCTTAATTTGTAGGACCTCAATTTACTGTTGTCTCATAAAAGTTTTTCACTTGTAGATCCTTTGTTTACAAGTAATATAGAAGGACTAAGAATTAATAAATTCACTTCTGCTGGGCAATAAACTAGGAATTAAAATGTAAAACAAAATAACAAAGTAATGTTTTCACCTAAGAAAAGTGGTGTATTCTTTAGAAAAATGCTGCTTGTTACTTTTGCTTCTCTCAGCTTTAAACATGGCCAGAAGGCTAAGGCTTGACTTACCAGTGGGAGCTTTGTAGACCATAAAACAGGGCATTTGTCATCAGTGGCAACATCCACAAAGACCTCAAGTGTTAATGATGGTAGTTCGCCCAAGGCTGGTGCAATGGCTGTCTTAAGGGAGGCCAAGAAACATTAGTATGAATGGGAAAAGATTATCAGGGATCTGGTACTACCAGAACTGTGAGGAAAGTTGGCAATGGAGGAATGATTGTCAAAGGCTATGCATGTAAAGAACACTTTATTATGGCAAATTATAATTGCAGTGATTTTTCAAATGTGAATAGCAAAACAACCACCTGTTAAATCATATTGATTTAAATCATAAAAGCTATTGAATTTTCCATAAGCAGCTGGATGTTCTGCTGTCATGTATTTTCTAAAAAGGAAAGTAAAATAAAACTGTAAGAGACAGAAACTGAGAGAGAAACAGTGGGGAAAGAAAGATCTGCAGCTCCTGTTATCTCTTGGGTAGATATGCCTTTGCTGGCTAATTGCACTTTGGATTGACTTGCTGCCTCTGGCACTTTGTTTGGAAGATGACTTTTATTTGTGCCCTCTCCCCAGCCTGTTCCACCCTATTATTTTAAACCTAATTATCTTATGAAATACTAATTGCCAAGCTGGGCAACTTAAATTTCCAGCCTGGAAAGTCTCTGTTATTTTCACTTGCCATTTTCCATGCAGGAACACTGGCAGGGAACAGTTTACTTTTATAACCATCTCTCCAACCCACCAGAGGCTGGAGCTCAGACATGTCCTGAGATCCCACGTTTTTTGCCTGAAGCAGAGATCTACATTTTACATACCTTTTTTCTTCTCTCAGTCTTTGATAGAACAAGGAACCTGATATCAGATGATGGTGGGAACTGGGAAGATGAGACTGCTATAAAATCAGTGTGTGAAGTTTCTAGGCCTTATTTTACTACAGCAGATGGAGCTGCCTGCCCTGATGGTAAAAAGCAAGTGCCTGGAACCTAGCAAGTACAGCAGACCCTGTATCTCTCTAGTCTCTAAGATCTGTGGAACTACACTGTGCACAACTTGTGAAACATGATACAAAACTGTGAGATTTTAATATCCTTGAGAATCATAGAAGTCAAAGTTAGTTTGCTTGTAGGTTGTTTTACCCCTAGATGCTATCTCCTCTTTTTCAGTGGAACAAACCATAACCCTTTCAAGGCAGATTGCCCTTGTATCCTTTTTGTCTTTTAAACAGAAGTGATATAGAACACATCCCTCACGGTTCCAAGATAAGGTTAGCAAGATAAAACTTTAAAATGCTGCTATATTTTTAGTTTACATCTGCTTTCATGTTAATATTTTGGTGTTGCTATGGAGTAATGAAAAAGAAAGCACAATAAAACCTCAGTGTGCAGCATGGTTCCTACATCTATTTGTATTAGGGGTGGGCCTAGAAAGAGAGATAAGACCAGCACAAACACATTTTCCTATCAATGCATAAATCTGGGCAGCTAAAGGTATTAAGAGGGATTCATGTTGAATTTCTAGGTACCACCCTAGATGAAATATATATTAATCTTTTGTATATGTCTCTGCCAATATGTTATACTTGTTTTTAAAGAGCTCCAGAGCAAATCTCTTTCCAGTTCAATGAAAAACACCTTTTATCCAAGAAGAAAGGCTATTCTACATCAGATTGCTGAGAGTCTAACACTGAGAAATCAAGAGCCAGAAGCTTGGTAGAGTCAGTGTTCTGATGCTGCATTTCAGTGCTTGTGGGTTAAGGGTGAAATGCTATCTGTTTTGAAAGCTTTGTCCTGCACCAGTTATTCACACAGGTCTTCGCAGAGCGTGTTCTCAAGCAGAGAACAGAAGAACGGAAAGACAGCATGAAGGATGAATAATCTGACAAGGAGGAGACTATGCACTCATTGAGGTTTTACCACATGACACATGCTTACATTTTCATCTGGAATAGTATGTTGAATTTTGTTATCTAATATTGTTTTACCTTGGGCAGTTTTTCCAAGTCTATGGGCTTCCTCTTATTTACCTTTCGTTTAAACCTATGTCGTTCTGCAAATGTCATTGGCATTGTTTTACACCGTGTAAATGAACATGCAGCCTTTGCTCTCTCTGATCTCCTCAGTTATCGTATTTCCTCTTTTATGAATTTCTGACTAATGTATTTACAGCAACAGTACTCATAACACCACATGCCTGCTGCTACAGTCTGGCATTGGCTTAATAGGAGGGAGAGGGGGAGTTGACAGCACTGCAAAGTGCAGCAACAAAAGAAGCTTTTTTTAAAAAAAAAGCAAAAAAAAAGCCAAATTTTGGTGCTGGTTGGGGAACCGTGTTGGACTGCCTAGGGGATACTGACATTTCATGTCAGTGTTTGGACTGTTAACTTAACCTTCCTCTAGACTTAACTTTCCTCTTAACTTTCCTCTAGAGAAATGTAAATTTTTAAAGTATGATCTTTAAAAGTTTTATGTTAGATGAATAATACCTGGTCAGTTTTTTTCCAGTTTTCTTGATAATTTTTAAATTTTAGATTCATTTACTCTGCAGTCAGAATTTAACCAGCAAGATGGCAGTTCACATGAAACTCTACAGTTCCCTTTGAGTTCTTCTCCTCCAAATGTTTATGATTCTGCTTGAGGCTTCAGTATTTTCCAGTTAGCTCTGATGAGACACGAAGCAGCAGTGGATGCAGTCTGCTATTTGGACCTCTGCTGTGTTAACAGCATTTCTAGTTAAGTTGAGGGTTTTTTTTTAGCAATCTGTTTTGAAGATACCACGATCTGTCTTTGAATGATTGAATCCTCTGCTAAATCCTGATGACCCATGACTTATTTTGCAGGTAATCGAGCTACTTTTTACTCCTTGCTTGTTTTTATCACTTGAGAATAATGCCACTAGCTTTAAGCAGATACACTGAACTTTCAGCAGCTCATGCTCCAAAGTCAAAGAACTTTCTGGTACAATGTTGACTAAAGGAGGCTTCTGTGACTACTTGCGTGGCTTTGTGAGCTTTGTTACGCGAAGATTTTAGCTTGGAAATCTCTTAGAGACACGGTATATTTCTGAATTAATAAATGTACACAAACTTCTAGAGATGGAGTTCTATTAAGCTGTGCCTCATTGGTGAAGAAAGCAGGATTCTTCATAGGTGTAATCTTTGGGCTTCTTTTCTGACATCCTATCTGTCTGAGCACAGTGCTTTTATTCCTGAACTGTGTTTCTCTCAGTCTCCAGCAGTTGCCCGCATCAGCAATTTTATGAGCACTTTTGCCTTATTACACTTGATGAGATAAAGGACAAATCCTTCTAAACAGGAGAACTCCTTACTTTCCTCATTTACTTTTTGCTAAGTAAAAGTTTACTGAAATTGATTTTATTCAAATTAAGGCACAGAAAAAAAAGAGCAAAATACGTTGAAGCTTCACATAACTGCTTGGTATTTTTCAATGTCAGAGGCAAGCTTTCAGTTTGGGATCAATGAATTGATTTTTATCTGCTGAAGATCTGGCCTGAAAAAAATTAATATGTAAATATGCCAGTCAAGAAGTGGTGATCTTGTAAGAATATATTCTCTGCTGTTTATCAAGGCTGTAACTGTAGTACATTCTTAATGTTGCACTTAGGAACCTTGTATGTAACATTTACTTTAATACTCAGGCACCTTCTGTGCAATAAACCAGCTTGACGGGGGCTAAAAAAGATCTGTTTAACATATTGGTGATATAATCCCTGTAAAACTAACTTCTGTTAGGCAGAGGCTGCTCAGCACACAACAGGCAAGAAAGGAGGTAAAAAGAAAAGTTGGAAAATGTTGCCAAAATGACAGTAAATGTTAATGATCCGATCACAAAAATTGTCCTTCAAACTGGAGTGTGTAGTAAATAGTAATGAATAAATGTACTTGTCAAGAAGATTTGATTTGTCTAGCAAATCCTTACTGACATATACACTCATTTACTAGTATATAGCCTTTTGAAAATGCCATTCCAGCAGAGCATAAAAAAGGTTATTTAGATTAAGTATAGTAACGAGAGGCAGCATACTGAGTTCATTGGACTACAGGCACACTCATTTAATACCCAGTGCTCCATTACTCTGAATGAAGCTGTCTCTGAAAAAAAAAACAATAGGAAAGAAACAGCATGTGAAAACAACTGTAATGGTTTAGAAGAAAAATAGGAGCTTCAGCTTAAAGCCGTGTACCATCAGGTATTTACATTCAGTCTGTGGATGGTAATGCTGAAAATGGCAAAAAGGTACTAGATGGTGCAGAAACCACCACCACCAACCCCCTACCACCACCAGCCCTGCTTCCTGAGAGCAAAATTCAGAAAGCTAAAAATTTGCCTTCGTGCGTAACACCTGAAGTCAGAAGGCAAAGACAACTTTACATAGCACTCTTAGGTCTGTCTTCCTCATTAAGGAGAATTACATGAGAGGGCCACATTCTGCACTCAGCAACATTTTGTCTTTCTTGAAAGGTTCCTTAATGGGTAAAAAATGCAGTCTTACTTTTGGGTTCATTAAAGCAATGTTAGTATCTCTTGAAGTACTATTGCCTTTGGGTTTAATGCCTGCATACCAGCTTGTATTTTTTCCACATCTTCTCTTAATTTTATTGCCATCTGGAGCCAGCTGAGGTCTTTCTATATACAGTTTCTGCTGTTAGAGGTTAAGAGCTCCACATTTTCTTCTTTCAGCCCAGCCTTTTGTCAGGAGCAGTTCAAGCATGACTGACAGGTCAGTCATTATTATGATTGCTTCCTTGCACACTGACAGTGCAAGTCTGACACAGGGAGAAACAGGGAACATCAAAGTAAATACCAATATAGAGCTGGAGAAATGCACCTGCGTAGAGACACCTGCACGTGCACTCACACATGTGTGCACACACACACACATACATAGCTGTGATAATATCAGCTGTACATTGTGATAAAAAATACCTGCAGCATTCTCAAATGGCAGCATGTAGATAATATATGGCTATGATGGGGGGTTTTGCCATTATTCTTTATACCAAGGAGTAGTATATAGTGTAAGTATGCTTTATTGTGTTCCTTTCCTGGAAACGTGTATTGTAATCTTCATTTCTCCTGTGTATGTAGAACAGAGAAAGAGCAAAAAGGATATTGCACAGAACTGTATTGGCTGATAAGTAATATGTGATCGTGTTGCTCAGGTCTCTGTGTCAGATGCTGAAACAGTATCTGTTCTCTGATCCACAAGGCTGGGGGAAAAGTGTTTGAAGCTGTTTAGCTTGTGTGGTCCTTAGTATGTTTTCTGCCCCACTCTGCTAGCAGAATTCACAAGTGCACACCGAAGGCCAGCCTTTTTTCCTAGGCAAACTAAGCAGCAGTTTATACTCAAAGACTTCCCAGAACACTTGGGTAATTTTCCTAGGCAAACTAAGGACCAGATTATGCTCAAAGAACACTTGGGTAATTGCAGCTGCATATTCTGCTTGTGTCTCCAAAACAAGTGTCATTGTTTGAGCAGGATATGTTGCCCAATTGGCTCATCACACTCTCTCACCTGCCTAGCGGAAAACAGAACAACTTTCTACTTCTGCCATCACAAAAGGCAATTACTGGAATTGTTTTGGGGAGTTAAGAAGAAATCATTAGAAGTTTGCATGGGATCATTAGCCTCACTCTGCTTTTTCTTCTTTCTTTTTCCCCTGAGGTTTTTTCCATTTTTTTTTTTCCAGGCCCTCCTTTTTGTCTTTTCTGTAAGAAGAAACAGCTCTGACATGCTTGTGGCAGAGCTGAAAAATCAGATCTGTTGAGAGGGCAGGAGATGTAGAAGGGAGAGAAGGAACAGAGGAATGTGCTCTTTCTTCCTCCAGCTTCCTTTCCCCAAATCCTGTTCTGCTGTCATTCCAAGACTGATGACAAAATAAATTTGGTTATGCTCCTTTGAAGCCTTGAATTGCTACCATGCTGTGGCAATAGGACACCATGCACATAATCTTCAACATATTTTAAAGAATTTAACGTGTCTGTAGTTTACTTGGTGACATAATTTGTTGAAAAGTAGAGATTGGTTCTCTGTAGGACTTCTGACTATAGGATCAGCTATTTAACAAAAAGACAAGTCAAATTGTGAAACCCCAAATCTATTAACTGTTGGGTATTTTTGGAAGGACTAACAAAAAATATTCATTAATCATTCTTTTTGTTCAAAAATTCATTTCTGTGAAATAGAAGAAATAAAAGTAAAGTTCAACCAAAAGTATTTTGACTAGTTACAATCATAAACAAAGCCTCACAGAAAGCTCTTTTATCTCGTGCAGCTTTAAATGAAGTTAGTAGTCTGAGATGAAGCCTCCCTTGGGTACCCAGGTATGTCTGCAGGGGCTGATACACATCTCCATGCATACTAAATGATCCACAGCAGTGTCCCTGTCTCTTTTTTTTTTTCCCCCTCACTCTATTCATAGCAGTATGTTTTCCTTGGATGCTTCATTGTGAATCTGAATTATGTGCTTGCACACAGCAAAGTGTTCCAGGTTCGGTATCTGAGCTTAGTTGAAGAAATGGAGGTTGGTTGAGCACTTCTAGCATAAAACTTCCTGAAGATCCAAGTACAATTTATTTCAGACTAATAAGGTTTTTAGAATTCTCCTTTTCCAATGACAAAAATGGCAAGTAATGCCTTCATCATATTATCACTTCTAGGCTGAGGAATAAAGACACAGTTAACAGTTGGATCCAAAACCCACTGAGATAGATAAGAGCTTTTGCACTATTCAGAGACAGTGGGATTGGGCCAATAACTGAAAGACTGTGTTTGGGGTCTCTCCTTATCACCTTTATGCAGGACTATGAATCACCATTTTAGAGCATTCTCCTCTTCAAACCAAAATAGTGGCTATTGGAAAGCTACCTATAGCAATTAAGAAACCTGTCCTCACATGTCACAAATCAACAAATAATTCACTTCTAATTGAAATGATAGAAAAGATTTTGCTCTTCAACTGCCCATTGTAAGAATACAAAACAGAAAATCTTATTAAATTATTAAGCAGAAACAGATCCTTTTAAATTCCCTGTTTAGTACTCACAGTATGATGCAAAAGCCTTATTTCCCTTTAATTGGCTTATCTGTAAAAATGATAATTTTCAGACAGTTGGTAGTAAAATCCCTCAGGACTTCAGGAAGCATAATTCCCTTTTTAAAATTCTCTACATTTATTAATGAACTTGAAAAGTAACACTTAAAATTGCTTGGTAGGTTTTCCCTCCTGTGCATTGTACTCTCCACAGAGTTTCGTGGTGAACTTCAGGCAATTCTTCCTAATTTTTACCTTCAAACTGTGTTTCCCAAGTGCTAACCTGGATAATCACTGTTAAATCCTGCTCATTAAATGTTTGTGAGAAGATGGAAGGTTGCAGATCATATGTAGTTTACTAAGGCCGATACATGGGAGGGCAGCGGTGTGCTGAGGTGAACAAGACATACTTGCCGTGTCTTTCATCACTTTGCTTTCTCAGTCGGCACTTTCTTGTTTTCTTACTGAAAAAACAAACTCTATTAATTTCAGTCTGGCCAACCTTGTCTGCATTAAAGAAAATGGAAAGGTGCAAAAGCAGATTCTCAGTCAACTCTTACCTGCTAGGCCCGCTTTATTTGTTCTGTCATCTCTATAGGATCCAGAAAAATAAATCTAGACCTGTCATTGAATGCTTCAGTATTAGCACAATGCAAATGAAAAGTATTAGAAGCAACTTGGAAGGCACAAGCTGCTCACATATTCTATAAACAATGTCATATTCTGATAAAAAAAAAAAACAGCAAGACCTGGGTGTTTTTCTTTGCAGACTGATGGGACACTAAATCTTTTTTTAGTATAAGAAAAAAGAAAGAAAAAATTGCATTCAACTTGAGATTCATTTCTCAACAGAGAGCGTTATTTGGGAAGAATTACTTTGGCTATAGGACAGAAACAGAGAACCCAGCTGACAACACAAACTCCTCACATGTAAATGCAATTTTTTTCTGTTATCTTATGTAGAATTTTGTAAAGTTTGACCACCAGAGGAGGTCATCCTAAAGCTTTAGAATGTCAGTCTATCATTTCAATCTTAGCATTCTCATTGGAGACTAAAAGGGACATCAACTCAACTGTGATACTTGTCATTTGAAAAATGATGTAAGATTCATATAGGTCCTAAAGCTGAAGGAAAGTTATAGCTTATTTGTCCCCTACTTACCAAAGTATTTTTTTTTATTTGTTAACCTCAAAATAAAACCTACCACATGGTTATCAATAGTTCCTTATTAAACTTTGGGAGACAATGAATGTGCAGTGACTTGGAGGGTAGTCACCCTTAGTCTTGAGCCAAGGAGATCAGAAAATGTTACCCAAGTGTTATCACAGAAATACTCACCTTGTCAAACATCCTTTCTCACTTTTCAGGAGATGAAAGCATGACACGAAATGCCTATGTGCTTTTAGGAAACTTTCTATTCGAGTAAGTTGGGATTTGTGACATGGACTGGGATGATGACATCCAGGGAGGATTTGACTGCTTTTGCAGTTAGACTGCAGTTTCCCGGAACACAGCTTTGCAAAGGTGTATTAAGGGATGCAGCAGCATCAGTCAAGGATCATTCTATTGTGCTGTGTTCAGATGAAATCATATTTATAGTTTTTAGTCTGAGTGACAGTCTTCCTACCCTATCAGGTCTTGTGAAAAGAAATCCTGTCCCAAGCTGCAAATAGTCCATACAGCTAAAGGGGAAAGAAGGAGGAAGAAGAGAGCTGCAAGATGCTCATGCAGTGACCAGAATGTGAGCCCTTCATCTCAGTCAGGTAAGGTTTTTAACATTACTTTTACAGATCTTCTCTTACTTTCCTTGGGAGTATATGCACTCACTTTGCCATGTAGAATGCCAAGTTTCATTTCTAACTGAATTGGGATCACTTGTAAAAGCTGTGCCCATGGTCATATCTGCATTTGAGGGAAAGGTGAAATATGACAGAGTTGTAATTTGACATAACCGGCTTAAGCAGCAAAATGGGTGAAAAAAAGGAGGAAAAGTAAAGTGCAAAACCATAAAAGCTTTTAATTAGCAATTAACCTCTGCCAAAATAAATCAAGAGCAGCAAATAGGATCACGATGATGCAACATCAGGTAATGGGAGAAGGTGGAATAACTCTTGAGTTGTGGAAACAGCCTGGATTTGTGGTTTGCAGATGTAGAAAGAATGTAGGTTTGTGATTTTTCTTCTTTAATCAAATATTAGATCAAAGGAGCTACGTCTATGAATACATCAGGAATTTAAAATGGAATAGGATTTCTATTTATTTATGTTTCTTTCTTTTGTTGTCTTAGTAAATTAGAGTGCAACATTCATATATTTTGACATCATACATTTTCCTGTTGCCTAAATTGTTAAGGTTTTTGTTTTTAAAGGAGTGTATAGTTTCTTTTTTATTCTTCATGTCATATAATCTTGAGGCATATTATGAAGGATTGGTGTGAATCTGACCAGGCAAATGAAAGCTGCAGGAAACTGAAATCTATCACCAAAATACTATCTTCTCTTGTATGTAGGTAGATTCTTCTATAGTACAGAGAGCTTTATCGGAACCATAAATGTCCTCATTTTTGTTGACTGGGAAATCGAAGCAAGGTACAAAGCAGTGCTGTTACAGTAGTCAAAGCATCTGGTTTGCTAAGTTTGAATACTTTACTGACTGAATCATACCGATAAATGAGGGATGATTATTACCTTTGCGTCACCACCCTTTTGTGATCATCTCTTCTGTGAATTCCATTAAGCAATATCTCAACCAACATCCCTCAGGTTTATCTTTAGCAAGGATCCAGCATTAAGTTTGAACTCTTACCAGTGGCACTGTTAGCAAATCAACTATGCCAACAGATGTAGGCAGTTAAGTGTATCATGACACTCTTTGTTTCCTCACTGCCTGAATGATCGTGTTAGTATTTCAAGCATAAATACAGACATTCCCTTTTGCCAATATACTGCCTATGCTCATCAAGCTCGAATTTGAAATAGGGTGCAAACAAAGCAAAACTGATTTTATTTAAAAAGTGGGCAAATATTTGCAGAATCTAATTTGCATTATTTTTCTCCTCTGTTCAGCATTCTCAGTTCCCAGTGGTATGACGAGAGTTTGAAGCACGGAATGTCTCCCAGAGGTGCTCAGCAATTTGCAACAACAGCCCCCACAGCTCATATGTCTTTGGTTCAACAGCTTCAAAATAAATTATAATATTTCTTGTTTCTTCTGCCACTGATAGAGATTGGATAGGGAGCAATTTGAGTAACTAATTAGGTGGGCCCTTCTTGCTGAGTTTTGTTCCTTTCAGGTGGACAAGTTTGTCAGTGTGTTATTTTAATGTTGATATAACTATCTGTTAATGGATTCTTTAAAAAATCATGATCTTTTAAATAAGCTTTTTGTAGCCTATTTAACTGTAGAAATTTCCTGTGTAAAATGAGACTCATCTCTTTTTATTACACAGGCCATCAGCTTTGTGCAGTGTATAATATTTTCTTGCAAAAAGTGGTGTATATTCTAAGGTGCTGGCAACCACTGATTGTGCTGGTGAACTAGATATCTGATCTGAGATATTACAGGGAGTGGGTATGATTTAGATGTAAATAAAACTTTATTTAGCAATTGTTTCAGAAAAGCAATGGTAACAATACCAGATAGTTAAATACAGGTATGTTGATATGATTTCTGTTAAGGTGTGAAGGATTACAGGCTGCAACTATAAAGAGTTAGAGGATGTTCCACAAAGAATTACACCCTTTGACTCATTGCTTTCAGAAAGAAGGCATCAAGATGGTGCAAATAATACTGTAATGCTAGGAAGACAAACTATAGACACGTGCTAAGTGAAAGATGTCATGGCACTGTGGTTACTCCTTAAAAAAACCCAATAAGTGATACCAAGTATTTTCCTTTTCCAGAGCTTTGGGTATCCCATACAGTCCTTTCCCCCATTCATCCCATGTTAAATCTGTAGAGATAACAGAGGTTACAATTATGGAGTTTTCTTTAGAAAATTGTTAATTTCTGCATAGAACAAAATCTCAGTTTATTGTTTCTCTAAATATATCCCAGACTTCCTCTGGTTGAGCAGGTCTTCATATGTTTCTGCTGAAAGCTGAAGTTAAACGTACTGTGAATAAAACAGGGTAAATTCTTTAGCTTATCTGCTGATTTTACTTACTGTATGCCTGTGGAAACCCATAGTGTCTCCTTGTGTTTGTTACCAGAATTTGTCCAACATTTTGTTTTCCTGATTTTGTTTGTTTATCTCCATTGGGTTTTTGGTGAAAAGTTTGATGTTGAGATGCAGTCTGCAGTATTCGATACTTAAATGTTATGACTGATCAGATAAATCATCTATTTTTCAATGTCTCTGCTGCGATGAGTCACTTTGTATAAATACTATCAACTAAATGTTAGTGTTTATGCAAATAACTAATTGAGAAATAAATTATAACATATGAAATTGCTTACTTTTTTATCAGGAAGATCTAGCTCTCTCAAGGCAGACCCATGAGGAGTAAAAGCACTGTATTCCCATTGCAGAGCAGGACTCTGTGGCTTATTTATGCTGTTTTCTACCTTGTAAATTTGAAAGTTCAGGTGCAGAGGCTTGAAGTATCACGATAATATTTTTATTGACAACGCTTGCAATGTGATCTTCAAAAGATCTTCTCCAAAGTCTGTTAACAGAGGCCTTGATTTTGATTTACTCAAGAGTTCCTCCAGCTATTAAAATTACTAAAATATTTGCCTGTTTAATAAAGCACTCTCAAGGTTAATAACCTGCAAATCTGACCTAAACATCAATGTTATCACTGCTGGGTTTTTTTAAGTTTGCAGAGTCTATTTTTTTTCTTCCAGACGATGAATTTGGTAGGATTTTGTTTACAATATGGGTTCTTAAATGAGCTTCCCTACAGAAATGCATCCTGTATCTACTTAAAGATAATGTTCCGAGTATTGTGATACATGTAAACTTTGCTAGAATATCATATGAGGAATAAAAAGCAGATTATCTGCAGAAAAATGGCTCCCAGAGGGAAGTAGAAATAGCACAGCTTGAAATGCCTTGTGCTTTGTAATGTCCTTAGCCACCAGCAAGGCAAGTGTCCTGTGGAAAAGACAAATGCTTGACTTCACAGTATATACAAGGATGTAACACAGAAGGGTTTGCTGGGTAAATATGAAAACACAAGAGGGAATTGATTCTTCTTTCACAGCACTCCTATTGGCACAGGACTTCGGGGGAGTAATCCTGACTGGGATCTGGATAAATACAAGCAATGATTTATGTTTTTCATTAAGCCTATAACTTGAGGCAAGGAGGATGGAGGGAAAGAGAGACCACACTTTACTCCAGAGGAAATCAATACAAATTTTGCCTACAAAGTTGGAATTTCACTCTCTCTAGTTTCTAGAACCGAGGTCTATAAGGAACTCTACCAGAGACATTATACATGTTTCCCTGAGGGGTGACTCCTTAAAAATTTGCCCTTTGTTTTTCTCCTTTTCTCTCTCCTCAACTTATTCTGGTGAGATCAGCCATAAACAGTAACTCTAGCTACCTTCTCATTTATACTGAAGGACATTAAAGAAAAGTATTCAGTTACTATTGATATTTGTTAACCCAAATTTAGTAGATAATTTGCCAGCTAAGCTTTAACTTGACCCACTTAGAAGCTACAGACTGTCTACAGGAGCCAAGTTAGATGAGCATTAACTTAACTTTAAACCTTGGTTTGCTTACCCCAGTGAAAACTGGCAGCTTCAGAAAAACAGCATGCTTTGCACGGATGTAAATCATCAGGAAAGTTTCAAGTCAAACCAGGATAAGGGCTTTATCTTCTGACATACAACAGTTGTGCATATTGACTGGTCCAAATGCTTCATCATTACAAATTTGTTACTTGCTTAAAATTCTGTTTGAGATGTTTCATACCAATAAGAGAAGTATCCAAGTGTCTTGGCAATTCACTGATGGTAAATACAGGTAGATTAAGTCAAAACATATCATTTTTAGGATTACTTGCTCTGTGTGTGCATGAGAGAGAGGCGGGAGGGTTGGTGGTGGTGTTTATAAAACTATATCCACCCAGAAATGTAGAACTTGCTTTGTTACTGCTTGTCCGTGTTCTAGTATCTATCTAGTATCCGTGTTCTTAGGAGCTGCAGAGCAATTGCAACTCCAGTCTATTAAATACATGCCATTAGCCTCATTGACATACAGCATACTGAAGGCCAATGAAGCATTATGAATACCTATGATGAAGAAGATAACAAATTCCCACTGTTATTATGAGAAAAGCAGGAGAAAAACTATTGCTAACAACATGCAAACAAACCAACCCAATCATATCTTTTATAGTTGAAACAAAAATAAATATTTAGGAATTTCTTCCAGGGAAGTTGAAACACACATGACCCGATAACAAGCTGATAAAATTCTAGTACAACAACAGAGGACTCTCTACCATGACTCTAACTCAGCCTCTGCAATGAATCATAACCCAACCTCCTAAGCTTGTTCTCCAGCTTTGCCAGTTCCAAGTATAAATGTCTCCTGTAATTACATAACATTATGGTCAATTTAATAATGTTCATGTTCAAATGATAGATTACTAGTAGGCTAGGCAAGAAAGAACACAACAGGCTGTTTGTTTACATGGTTTCAGCATTTTATATAGCAATTCCAACTGTGTGTGTGGAAAGATTTCAACATTAAAAGAAGAAATCACAGCATGTTTCATGGCTGTTACTAGTTGGATAAGATGAATAAACCTAACAGGAGCAACTGCTCCTGATATGGCTAAATAAAGTTGTAAAATTTAAGGCGTTTCAGTCTCTAGATACAAGGAGGATATCTCTGGTTTCACATGAAGGAAGATAGCATTGGTCCTGAAAGGTCTTTTTATAGCTTCTACTTTGTGCAATAATAAGAGGGATGGACCTACAAACTGCCATTTTTATTTAATTTCATAAATTTGCCTCTGCAGCTTTTAATTAAAATATATAACATTGTATAATCAAGACATTTGGGAGTGTAACGACATGTCTGTGATGTGCAGCAATCTAAACATTTTCCATTGCATTATGAGTATAGAATGAAGAAAAGAATTTGTGAGACCTAAGTTTATTTAATATGTCTATAGTTGGTGACATTTGATATACTTAGATTTTAGTTTATTCTCTATTAAAGGCAACATTACCAATTTAGGTAATGTTCAACAGATTTGTATAAAGAAAACTCAGAGCTTAATATATCTCAAGGTCAAAAGTTTGCAGAGATAAAGGTAGAAAGAAAGAAGCCCTCTCCCTCCTATAAATCTTAAACTGACCCAAAAAAAAAGGAAAAATAAGAAAGGTGGATGGATGGAAGAGAGAAAGCTTACAAAAAAAGCTAATTTTGGAAAGGAAAATACTTTCTTTAACCTTAGTGTAAATCTCAATGTCCAGCTGAATAACATCACAGATATTAAATGCACAAAGGAACTATGTTAAATGTGGAGTTCATTCACAATATAAACTTGTGGTAGTGTTTTGCTTTGTTAAGGTAATGGGTGAATGAAGCAGACATCTCCACTTCTCTGAGTTTTATTGTCCTTCAGTGTGTGCTGAACTTCACCTGAACAGGTTGCCAAATTCTGGCCCATACCAAGATCAGGGAAGTTTGCACTGATGTCTTTGAATAGACCTGGGACAAAGAAAATGATTAGTTACTTAATTTCTCATATAGGTTACAGGGGGTCAATTTTTGTCTAAAACTTGAATAATTGGGAATTAGGTAATTTTAGATATATTCCTTTTCAATTCTATTTAGGCTGTCTCCAAACCTTGAGAGAATCATATCTCTTGTGCAAGGCTGAAAGTTTCCGCTGTGCTCAAGGATGGCTGAAGATGATCGCGGAAGTTACCAAATGATTGGCATTTGCCTCTATTATTATTCTTGTCATCAGCATATATATATTCCAAGATTCCAGTTTTGAACTCTCCTATATGTCAAAATTTAATGGTGAGCTTCATTTTTTTCATATTGATTTTTATACTTTACATTATTTCTTCTGAGTTTCTAAGGAGATTTGGAATTTAACTCAGTAAATAATAAAACAAATCAATACTTAACACTTTTTGAAAACAAGCGAGTACTAAAAATTAAGAGTGAGAATTTTCAGAAGTCCTTACAGAGTTTAGTTATCTGTTACAAATTTTAAAGGAAATGAATACCAAAAACTCTCAGACTGCCTTGAAGAACTCACCTTTTAAAATCCTCTTGAAGGCAAGAAATATGTCACAGAAATGTTCAACTCCTTCACCAAAAGTCTAAACAGACCTGATAGTTAACTTCATGCACATCACATGCAATACTCTTCAGTGCTTCACACATGAAACACTGGAGAAAAAGAAAGATAATATAGAGCTTTGTGGAGGAAATATTCCAAAAGATGTGTGAATTGGAGTCTGATTGTTCATGAATAGGTAAACAGATGTTTGAAATATTTTGGAAAGTATGATAAATTATTTCCTATTTTTTTGGACTATATTTAGGATTATGTTTTACTGCATAAGGCTTTGAAACTTGACAAAAAAACCTGTATTCTGAAAACTTCTGAGTCTGTGTCTGCTGTTTACTGTCCTTCATTGCCTTTAGAACATCTTTTAACTTTCTAAAATGATGCAGTTAACCCTCTAACTGCCACAAGAGATTTCATGTTCAGATTTGAGTGTTCCATAGTAAAAAGTTCTAACATGACAAAAATGCCGTACAGAATCTTTAGCATGGTAGAGGGACTATCAGCATGTGCTGGAGTGTCAGGAAAAATGACCACACGAGGTTCTGAGCCTGAATCCAGACTGATTTGGTAGGTCTACTAATGACAGTTGAAGGCAAAACCACTTTGTGATTGTGCTTATTTGGGATGAAGCCCTGAAAAACAGAAGCAATGTCCCCTTTTTCCTTTCCAGTCTACCAACCATTACGTATTTAAATGATTTAAAATCGTGTTTCCTTTGCGCAGTAGTTAAAAGGTCATTACCCAAGACTTGCTACCAGTAGTATCACAAGTATACAGGGAAGAAAAGATACAGCTGCAATAACTAAAGGACTTGCCTCTCCCATTTCACTTTCAGATGGGTTGGAGCTACATGGGAAATTATATTGTCAAGATAATACTCTCACCATGATCTCAATGTATTGGCAATTGACAAAAGAAAGGCATTTATTCTTAGAGATCACAGTGATTACAGTCTGTAACAGGACT
Source organism: Urocolius indicus (assembly GCA_013401255.1). Classification (NCBI taxonomy): domain Eukaryota; kingdom Metazoa; phylum Chordata; class Aves; order Coliiformes; family Coliidae; genus Urocolius; species Urocolius indicus. The sequence goes on along the minus strand of WBNH01011214.1, from coordinate 159,902 downwards.
AAGATACGGAGCAGGATAGGAAATGAGCAGAGTTTTCTGTTGAGTGGGACAGAGAGTGAAAAATTTTCATGTGTTTCCACCTTTCCCTATCCAATGCCTGTTATTTCCAGGATTACATACTTGTCTGGACTGTCACTGAAGAGCTTTTATGATATGCAGAACCAGCAATGGCAATACATTGACTGAAACATTTTGCTAGTTTTTTATGAAAACTTGCTTAGACAGTTTACTTGAATACATATACTCCTCCTTATTTTCAAAGGTAGGTACCTGAGTCTATAAAGAATGATTTAAAGTGTACTGTAAGAAATGAGAGCCTTGTCTTTTATTTCAACAGGCTTTAGATCAGTGTCTCACATTTTTTGAAAGAAAAAAAAAAAAGGAAAGTAGTGTTTTTTCTTCTTAATCTCCAAAGGTCGCTTGTGTTAAAAATGGGATTAAGTCAGCTTCCTTGAGTTTAGGAACCTACTTGTATGTTTTCCATTTCAACACACACCAAGGTTACCATGAGACTTATTAGAGTACACAAGGATACAAAACGCCTGTTGTTTGTGGTAGCATTGGTTTAAGGATACAGGTGAAAACTGGGCACAGGTTTAGTGTCAAATTAGCTTCCCAGAGACATATTAATTGGAACCGCAAATTTAAGTGAGCGGTATAAAATATACACTGTGAGTCAAACTTGAATTCCTGATAGGAACTATTTTCACTACAGAAACAGGAATCTAATAGTGAAGCCAATTCTGTTAGAGAAGTTAAATTTATTTTATAGCTTACAGTTATCAAACTCTCAGTCCATGTAAAGCATTGCAATTTCATAGATTTTAGTAGAGCTGTGCAGCTTATACTATCTAAAGATCTCACTTAGAAGTATATCCAGTAAAAGCCTCCAGATTTCGCGTACTGAATACTCTGATAAACGACTCCAGGACAGTTTTTTAATAAATCACTCAGAATACTGAATGCACCTAAACACCATATTTTTCTGGGAAATTTGAAAATCTTCCTTTTGCTTACTGCCTGTATTTATATGGACATGGGCTTGTGATTAATTTGGGAAGGTTCAACCTGTGTCTTAGAGATGTATCTTAGGTGATCTGCTGTCAGGGTTGTGCTTGTATCCCTTCAAAGGGGATGATGTTCTGTGAATGTTATGCCTTTGGTAGCCATTGTTGTTGCTGTTGTCAGGAGAGCTAATAAAGATTCCAAGTAGGCAGAGCTCAGCCTCTTCAAACTACTGACTGTCACAGTGCCACATTCCTGCTCTTTACCTTGGGGATGGGCATGACCATCCCTTATAGTCTGTAGGCTGATAGGTAATACAGTATCAGTTCTATCCCTGATATGTGAAAAGAAACAAGCCAACCAATGAATCAATTTTTTTCAGCTTTCACTACCATAAGTTAGGACATAATAACATCCCAATCTGCCCCTCAGCACTTGCATTGTGCTAAAAGTCACAGCAATAACTAGACCCTTTTCCCATTAACATTTATGTAGATCAGGAAAATCTTTCCAAATGGAAAACTAGGAAAGCTGTCTGAATTTTTCCTTAGTGGCCTGCTCAAGAGAAAAAAAAAGTGAGGCATGCTCTGAATGAGGCTCCATCTGGTTGTTCAAGTGAAGTGTTAGGTTTTCATCTCAGACAGAGTCCCCAGTGTGGCTGTGCCACAAGCCATGCAGCTAAGAGAAGCAAGAGCAACAGAATGTGCAATATAATAATAATAACGTGAAGAAATTGTATCTCATGAGGGAATTGGTTGAACATATAAGCAATGAACACTCAGTAGACATCCACAGTGTACCGCAGCTTTGCCCTGTGAGGATTTTACCCACACTTACATAGAGTCATGGCTATGCTATTACTGCTATACATCAAGACTTTATAGTTTAAAAACAAATTTTTGTGCTTTATAATTTTAACTACAGTTTGCTTGGGGACTAGCAAGAAAAGAGTAAGCTGTTCTGCCGTATTAAGGATCAATATTTGGATCAATAATATTCCTTCAAAACTCCCCTCTTTTGTTTTGTTCATAGGCAAACAATTTATTGTTGACTCTGTTTGTTACCTCATTATGCTCACAGTCACCTGGAACTGAGAAATTAGTGTTTAGAACTTCTTGCTGTTCAGTGTCTTTTTAAATGACAGTGCAATGCTGCCCCATTCAGTTTTAAAAACACCTGTCACTTTCTTTTTAATTTTTTCTCTTTCTTTATATCACATTTCTTTTGTAGGTAAATGATTTGACAACAAGTCTGTACCACTGGGAACTTTACTACTGACTTCAGTGGGAACACAACTGGGATCTGTACAGATCTTTTTGTTGTCTTGAATAGACTTTAGATGATGGTCCCTGGTTTCAGGTTATACTCAGCTGTCAGTCTTGAGTTAAAATGAAATAACAGAACTCCCTCAGGTGAGAAAGAACAGAATATTGTTTTTTCTTGTGTCTGTACAATACCCATTGACAATATCTAGTTGATACATCTTTTTGTAAGTCTTTCTTGTAAAAGAAAGCTTTCCAAAGACAGTTCTTCCATAACCTTGAACTTTCTGTGTATCACTTACCCTGTATCAAATCTGTTGTATCTTAAATAATGAAGAGCTGTAGAGCTTCACAAGAGTTATGCTTTGCATGTGTTGGCAAAGCATAAAGAAAATCAGCTGAGTGTTTTCTTTACACAAGGTTCTTTAGTTGCACAACTTCTCATTCTGTAACTCTGTATCTCCTCTTCCTTTGAGAGAAAGGGCATATTTTGCAATTATGATAAGGGCATCAAGGATGGTCTAATCTATCTGAGTATTCTACTTCTTGAGATCAGCAATAAACTTGAAATATAACTCACATGAGGAATTCTAGCATTTCATAACAAAATGTTTTTACAGTTCTGGTTGAAAAATCAACCAAACCTGTTTCTTACATAGCCAACGTTTTCTGCAGAAAGTAGTTGTTTTCCCACAGATGTACCATTAATATATTAAAAAAAATAATCAATCATTAATGGAGGAACAAGTTTTACAAGTTAGGTTCAGCTAAAAGGTACAAAGGTAATAAAACAGCAAAAAGCTTTGAGATTAATTTTTTCAAAGTTCATCTAACTTCCTATGTGTTGGAGTATTGTAAGCAGTCAGCTCCTGAGGATGTTCTCTGTCCTTGACTCAGGATAGAGAATACCTGAGCATGATCAACAGGACAGATGATTTGATTTTAATTGTCTCAGAAGACCAAAAGTAGGAGATAGTCATACACAGCTCTCTAGTGTAGTATTGCTTAGACAATTTAAGTTACTCTTTAAGGGTATTGAGACATGTACAATTTCTTTATTGGGCTTTCTTGTATACTTTTTCAGAGATTATATCTTCTTATACTTGTAATGTACAACTTGACAACCCAAATTCATTTGATTTGTCAGATGAGTCATGTTTCAGGAGACTCTTGATGTTTCTGGCAGCCTGGAACTTGATAGAGTTAAAACCAAAACAACAAACTTGAGAAATCAGTTCTTGACTGCAACAATCCAGTTCAATTTACAGCATCTGGAAAGAAAATCAAAAGCTTCCTGGGAAGAATTAGCACAGCAGTAATGAGCACGACAGCAAATCATAAAGCATATTAAGACATGTTTTGGTCTTGTGTCATTGAGCATTATCTTCACTTCAGAGATAATGTGTAAGTATTAGTATCTTTTTCCACATATCACTAACCTTTAAAAAGTGTGCATGCAACTTTAGATTTTCCCTGACCATCTGGCTGCTGAAATCTCTAGTAATAGAGACAATGGAATCCAAGTCATGGCGAGTTTCCATCAAAAATCTACTGGGACCAAAACTTAAAAGCTTCTTTATAAATGCTGCTGCTGTTCATATCTATTTCTTTCCATGACAGTACTGCAGGGCTCAATGTTGCCCTCTCATTCTTTTTCATTAGGATCCATCAGCTAAAGGACATTCTGAATGGAGTGTTGCTGGTGTTTGTTGTATGACAAAGATTGCCTCTTGCTGGGGAAGGAAAACTTGGTTCAGCTTGTAAAAACACAGATCCTTAAAGTGAACTTCACATTGATGTCATTTTTCTGCTTTTATTTAGATGGTCCCAGAATGCTGCTAATCACTTTCCATTGTAACAGATATTTGGAACATAAAAATTCCTGTGTCATAAAACTTCAGATCCATGCCTTCTGCCTCACAATATCACAGCAAGAATTTAATTTAAAGGTCTGGCCTAATCCCTTTAAGTAAATTAGATGAATTAGGACAATCTGTTCCATCTCCAGAGATATGCTATAGGCAAAATGCCCAGGTGAGTGTCAAACAGTAGACAAAAGTCAGTAGCTTATGAATACTTATTTTCATTCATGAGGCTACAAGTGCCTTAAACAAAATAATGAGAAACATTATGTTTACAGCCGGAGAAAGAAGAGTCTGAAGGTAAAGGTCGTACTCACTGTTACACTACAGGAAAAGTGCAGGCCTGGAAACAAAAACCAGAGCTGGACTTAATTTCTTTGGTCTGAAGTAGAAAACTTGGTAAGCATGAAGTGAAAAAAAGTTGTAAGAGCTTTACTTAGCTTACCTGCATTTGCTTAAATTCTGTGACAGGAGAGATCATTTCAAATGGTCTCATTTAGTCTGCAGGCTTCTGGGAAAGAATTTTGAGTTACTATGGTTTTTAATCACAGCTTGTTAGTGCATTTAGTAATCTACTGCAGCTTTTTACATTTGCTTCTGTTATACACACTACAGAGTATCCAGATCAGGGACAAATCACAGACTCACAAAGCATTCATCAGAAACTCCCCTTATACCCTACTGTTTGACAGTCAGCACAGTCCATTACTAAGGGAATAGAAGCATTAAACTACTGTGAAGCAAAGTAGAAGTGTCAATACTAGGTACTAGGCTAGTGAAAAAAAAATGAGAAATACAGGAAGTCAAGGTGAACTCAAGTTTCTTTAGCCAATAATCAGGATTGAGCAACAAAAACAAACTCTGAGAAAACAGTTCAAGTCTATGGCTTAATCACTGTTTTGATTTTATGTTACAGCAGATCATACATCTATATGGTGTTATATACTGTATTATAAGAAAAGATCAACAGCAACCTGTTCCAAATGGTACTGTTGAGACATTACCTTGGCTGGAGCATGTGGTACACAGATCAAGTCACACTATATGAGAGACTTTCCCAATAATCCAAATCTTCCAGATTGTTGTCAGTTTATTTCAGTTTTCTTTGTAATATAACACAAACTAAAAGTTATTTTAAAACAGTTTAATGACTTTAGAATAATTTTACTTTCAATAGTTCAGAATGTTGTTTCACAAAAGGAACTGCTTAGTTCTTATTTACATAAATACTCAAAAAGCTAAGTTGCCTTTTTTTTAATAGAAAAATATAAGGCTAGAAAGAGATCTGCTATGACAGAAGCCCTGAAAAGACTTTCAGAAATGTATTTGCTTTGATGCAAACCACAAACATTTGTCCATTGTGCTTTCCATGTGAACCCAGAGACTAAAGAGAAATATTAAAATCCAGTAAAGATACACTGCCAAATGCTAAAAGTCTTATTATGAGTTAATTTGCAGTCTCTAATGACAATCAAAATTGTTTTGACAGGAACATGAATGAAATAACCACTTCTAATTGATAACACCAACAGCAAAATTAAATAAATGCCTGCACAGAGGACGTTTGTATTTAATATGTAAGTTCTCATCACCATGGTGTAGCTCCATATTGCTAGTCTAGAGAATATGTTGCAGGATAAAGTTATGAATTTTTTGAACAAACTGTGTTTTGTGTCAAAGTAGACCATCCAATAATGGAAAAGAAACAAATACGTGGCTTTAGGCAACCAAAGCTGATCCCCAAAGGCAGATTTGCAAGCAATCAGCTTGAAAAAAATGCAGGCTACAAGTAGCTTCTGCAGAGTAATCAGCAAGCAGTTGGGAGGAACAAACAAAAGGTAGCAATCATTGTCCGCTCATAGGTAATTACCATAAGAAGAAAAAGAGCTAAAGTAATTGAATAAAATGTACATAGATTGTTTACTCAGCTCTATTAGCAGCAAGCAGCATGCTCTCATTAAAACTAAAAGAGGAATAAAACACTGCTCAGAGCTTCAGTGAGACAGTGATATTAGTTTCCACAACATTACCTGGCATTTTGAAGAACACTAAAAAAAGAATTCAAAAGGACCCTATAAATACATTTGCAAGTTAACCTATTCTGTATAAATTATGTGCTATGAGTTGAATGCAGTTCCTACTGCCAAAGATTTCACTGGAAATCAGACAACAATTTAGAAGTCAGATTTCACTTTTTCTGAAGTCAAGAGCAATCTGCTTTTGTCTTTGATGAACCTTAGCAACTGGTAACGGGAAAAGATAAAAATACTAGAATCAGTCAAGGCTGCAAGAATCTTTCAACAGTAACTTTGTAGGAGAAAGTCTTTTTGCAGTCACATTTACTTTTCAAATGTGCTTTTGCTTCTGTATTTTTTCATGACTTTTTGGTAGTGATACCTTTTTGTGGTATGGGAACTTAATTTTTATCTTCTTTAAAGCAGCATTTCTTAGTCCATATGAGTCTTCCCTTTCTCGTTTAAAGTAATTTTCCTTGGCTCAAACAAAACTTCCCATTCACCCTCCCACACTTTGTCAAGAAGCTCAAATACTCTTCTACCAAAAAAAAAAAAAAAATAGATAGAACTGAGCAAGTCAACGTCTCTTTAGTTATAGAGAAAGTCTGTAAAGATTTAACTTCCCTCAGGGCTTGGAGTAAGTAGGCATGAGAGAAGTGATGGAAGAGCTATAAGACTAGTTTTATTGCTACACCATTCATTCTGCAGAACAGACTGCCCTGAATGGAAGCCACACAGGCCAAGATTACAAATTGTATTACAGTTATATATTACCTATAGTTTATACACACATGTAAATAGTTTCGTGTATACACATACATCTACACACATTTTTATTGATATCCACTTATGTCTACTGATTTTTTTGGGCAGAGAGAAACCTCATAAGATTCAACAAGGACAAGTGCAGAGTCCAGCACCTTCGTAGGAACAACCCCATGCACCAGGACAGTCTAGGGATTGACTTGCTGTAGAGCAGCTCTGCAGAGAGGGACCTTGAAGTTACAGTGGACAGCAAACTAAACGTGAGCCAGCAGAGTGCCCTTATGGCCTAGAAGACCAATGGCATTCCAGAGTGCACCAAGAAGAATATGGCTAGTGTCATAAAATCACAGAATCGTAGGGTTGGAAGGGACCTTTAGAGATCATCCAGTCCAACCCCCCTGCAGAAGCAAGTCCACCTAGATCAGGTCACAAAGGAACGTGTCCAGACGGGTCTTGAAGACCTCCAAGGAAGGAGACTCCACACCCTCCCTGGGCAGCCTGTGCCAGGGCTCCCTCACCTGAACAGTGAAATAGTTTTTCCTTATGTTTAAATGGAACTTTTTGTGTTCCAGCTTCATCCCATTACCCCTTGTCCTGTCACTAGTTACAATAGAAAAATGTGATGCCCCAACCTCCTGACACCCGCCATTTAGATATTTGTAAATATTGGTAAGTCAAAGGAGGTTCTGCTCCCCTTCTCCTCTGCCCTGGTGAAGTCACACCTGGAGTCCTCTGTCTGGTTCTGGATTCGACATCTAAAGAGAGTCAGGGAACTGCTGGAGAAAATCTACCAAGGGCTACTATGGTGATCGGGTCACTGGAGCATCTCTCTTATAAGGCAAACCTGTGGACCTTGGGGCTATTTTGCCTGGAGAAGAGAAGGTTGAGGGGGGACTTTATCAATGCTTATAAATACTGAAAGGGTGGGTATTAAGAGGATGGGGTCATATTGGTTTTTTTATTTTATTTTTTCCGTAGCACCCAATGGCAGGACAAGGGACAAAAGCTGGAACACAAAAAGTTCCACTTAAACACAACAAGGAGAAAAATCTTTCCTGTTCAGGTGAGGGAGCCTTGGAACAGGCTGCCCAGGGAGGGTGTGGGGTCTCCTTCTCTGGAGGCTTCCAAAACCCACCTGGATGTGTTCCTGTGTGACTTCACCTGGGTGAACCTGCTTTAGCAGGAGATTGGACTGGATGATCTCTAGAGATCTCTTCCAGCCCCAACTATTCCGTGACTCTGTGATTATACTTTTTTTATCTCCTTTCTTATGAAATTCTGCCTTTATCTGAGCATTTTAAAGATACCCATTAACTTAATGACAAAGCTAAACCGAGGTCCAAACTAAAAAACATTTCAAATATTGGCTAAGAAGAAATATGAATTGGAATTTTACTTTTCAGGACAGTTGTTAAATCTAAGCCACCCACCTTTCTTAATTTTTAAACAACATGCACAACGAAGGCATCCTTAAAACCACTTTCACATTAGTGGATCATACAACTGAGTCAACAAGGAGAAAATCTTATTTATATTTCAGTAGCACACAGTGTGTAAGGCTCTGTCCACAGAGACCAACAGACAGGCAGTTCCATTGATTTCCTGCACCATTTCCAAGTATAGCTTTTCAAAAAACACCGAAAGGGCTGTATGATGATGTCCAAAATATAAGAGCAAGGAGGTAGTATCTGGCCATATATCTTGGTATTAAAAGCACTACTTAAGCTACTCAACTTATCATGGAGCAGAACTCCACAAACTGGATTGAAAAGTTTGGTCTAGAATTGGAAATACCTTAGGCACATCATTTTAGTGTCTGAGCTAATTAGCTCAAGTGAGAGGGAAGATTAATTAGTTAGAACACTACATACTAGCATGGCCCAGAACAGGGTCCTGTTAAACTGTAGTTGGATGGGAAAGGAAGGACAATGGGAAACAGTCAGGGTGTGACCCCACAACCATATTATATTATCTAAAACATACTAGCATAATACTTTGTCTTTTATTTCTCCCATTTCCCAAGTGCTCGGGTTCCAACCCAAGCACCACATATTAACTTTCAGTGTACAATGCACTTTTTTTACAGTTACAGTCATACGTGGGAGGAAAATACATTTGAAAAATAGTCTGGCCACTATCATGATTTCGTGTCAAATTCCAGGTTTGCCTGTGAGGAAAAAAAAAACCCAGGTCATCAGGCATGCTTTTCAAAGTACTGTCAGATGTCATGCTTTTTAAATTTAGACCTCATCTCTTCTGTAAATTGTATGGATCAAGTCTAAGGAAATGCTTCAAAGTGAACATGCCATTTGTAACCAATATTCCCAATATTTAGATATTAAAACTTAAATTCTGTATTATTTTTCTTGGATAACACAGCCTGTCAGTGAAAAAAGCTTTAACATGTCTGGATTTTTTTTCTGTTTCTACCATAAGTATGTCCTGTGAATTCAAGAATCTTGTATTTTCTTTCGCTTCTTGGTTTTACTGCTCAGAATTATCATGAGACACACATTTATTCATAGTCCCAGAAGTAATAGGAGGTTAGAGGAACAAAAGTGCTTTATTGATGCCAAGGTAGGTTTCCTTTAAGAGTCGAGTAGACTTCAAACTCTTCATGAATAAAAAGAATAAACAACTTATATTTTCCTGTACCAACTCAAGGAAACAAAAAGAAATACAAACACTTAAAGAACTGAATAAACAAATAAGCACTGAAAAGAACACAAATAAACACTTAAACATGAGGCACAATTAGCAAATTTTACATCGGTGACTGCAGTGTTGCGCTACTCAGGCTAGTTTGACAAGACGGGGAGGTATAAGGCAAGAAGCAGCACAAAAGAATCTCATGACAGGCATGAGGAAAATGAAGGAAAGGACAAGGGAGAGCTTTGGAAAAAACTGGTTTCACTGGTGAAGCAGCACCGCACTCAGCAGAGCTAGATTGATTCATATCAGTTTAGGAAGTGTCTTTCCAGGGCTCAGACTCTCGTAATTTTCCTTCAGTAGAGAAAAAAGCTGAAAAGGTGAGTTTTTAATTTTCACTAGAGTTTTTCTTTTTTTCTTCAAAGTTATTTTCTTAAAATACAGAATTATACACCCTCACCTCCAACCTTCCAAATGCCTCTCTGCTATCCACGTAGCAATCAGGAGAAAGAGTCAAATGACGGATAAACAGCAAGATTAAAAAGGCTTCTGGGGATCAATTCTGTAACCAGTGAAGGAGGAGAGGACCCGAGTTTATGGTCTGGAGATCAGTTCAGTGTATTCTCTAGAGGGGCCATTTCCTGGAACATAAATATGTAATTTAAAGTATATTATGTAAGCAGCATTTTTGGGCCTGATCCAGCGGCAATAATTGCAGCTTTCCAGGTGAGGTAGCTTTTGGGTTCTCATTAGTACTGTAGAGTTGTAATTGGGCCATCATTTGCACTTCTGCTCTGTGTGACCAATCTTTGGCAGCTCACCTATCCAGCAAGAGGCCAGCATGCTGAAAACAGGCATGCTTCCCCTCCTTGCCTCCTGCCCTAACTATGTATGCTAAGTTGCTGCCACACTGTTTGAGGAAGAAAACCTTACATAAGAATGGGGTTTCTGCTTTCAATCTTCTGATATTATCTCCAATGAACTCTTTATTTATCTTTTACCTTGTGTGAAGCTGTTGAAGAAAATTACATGGTCAAAGGAGAGGAAGATTTTGCTTTGAGGTCTTATCCACTGTATGAGACTAGGGGTGAGAGGTGGAAAGGGAAATTAGTGCCATGAAGCCCACAACCAGATAATTTCTAGGTAGGATAAAAAGGTTGTAGCTTTTCCTATGTTACTATTTTCCTCAATGGGATTAAAGTTTTCTGCCATGCATCTTGGAATGATATTCATCTGCGTAATTCTCTTATTCAGACCATAACTACATTCTTTAACAGACCTCATTCTCTTTGTTACATTAAAAAAGAAAACAAAACAAAAAAAAATCCACCTTCTCTCCCCAAATGAAATGTACATTATTTCTGTGCTTTATCACATTATTTCATAGATTAAAATATCTGATGGACTCTTGTGCTGTCATCTTTGTGTACAGAGTACATATACACACATTTAGATGCACACATACTTATGAAAATGCATGTTTACATGTTCAGACATATCTTTAATCATTAAAACACGTTTTTATATATAGATGTATAAACATAGGATCTATTGTGCCTGTATTTCTAATAAATGTTGTAAAATGTCTGATGAACTTGGGGCTGTTGTCAAACTACAGTGTCCAAGAGATATATCCTATATTCACCTATAGCATATGTGTATATGTGTATATGCTCATGTGCATGCAGGTGTGTAGAGGAGCATGCATGTGTGTGCACACACATGCAAATACAGTCTACGTATTCCTCTTCATTTCAGAAGGCATTAGGAACTGAAAATGAAGCAGAAAGCACCCAGTACTCTGGCAGTCGTATCTTGAGGCTCCAAGGATTTCTTAATTGATGAGGGTGAGGTCAGGAGCTGAAATGATTGAGCAGCAATGATATCTGTAAAAACATGTTTTGCTGCTTCAGTTTCCTTTCCTGACATCCAAGAAACATCGCTCAGAAAAGGGAGAAAAACCTTTAAAGGGTCACCGGTGCAACAGGACAGCATTTTACACTGAACATCTGAAAGAGTACGTGTGATGCTAAGAATTATGCAAAAGGACAGGGGCAAGACTAGTTTGCAGTTGTGAAATCAAGACACTAAGCTTTATTTCAACTTCTGCTCCCAGTGTGCAGTGTAATCACTTCATGTTTTTTTATCCATGCATCTTCCAGTGCTTCGATGCAAGCATTGAACTCTGAACAGCTCCAAAAAAAATCAAAACTCAAGCCAGCAAGGGGGCAACTGAATTGCACCTGTTTTGGGTAAATGTAACAGGTATGGAAGTACAGTCAAAGCTATTGATTTTAGGCTTGATATGGTTATTAATCTAAAATAGGAAGCAACGATAATTAAGACTAATTTTACATATCACTGACAGCAGCATTCCCCTCGGTTCACATCAGAAAACAAGTGTTGTACTTTGTGTATTCATGTTGATTTTAATTTGACTGCTTGTGTATAAACTATTCATGAATATATGCAGGAACAGACATACACCATGGGCCATCATCATAACCTGACTCTCAACTCCAGTTTTCTACTACCGATTGTTTAAATGTTCATCTGCTGCCCTTTGGACCTGATAATCCAGAAACTGAAGAATTAGAATTCTGCTTTTAGTTTTATATCTAGGACTGTATATATGTGAAATTATGTGTTCTCTGAACTTTGCAAATATTGCACTTTCATGATGGATATTGTATCCAATGAATAAAAAAAAATATATTTAATTACTTCTTACAACTATGTATCTTGAGGAAAAAAACCAATATTATCAAGTAACTTGTACGAATTTAACAGTTAATTCACCTCTTAGGCTGTGTTCCAGGGAGACTGTAACTTCTCCATATTTATCAGGATTACTATAATTTGTGTGGCTCTGCTTTGTCTTCTTTCACCTGTTTGTACTAGAACTTTCTCTCTTGCTCCTTCATGACTTTTTTTCATCAGCAATGACCTTTCTATATTTTCTATTCCACACTCTTTCACGCCTCCTTTTCATTTCATGGCTGGTTCTTTGCCTTCCTACTGTTTGCAATTTCTCCATGTCCTTATAATACTATCAATTCCATCTTGATTTTGCTGATAGCTCGCAATATCAAATTCCTGCTTCACTGCTTGGCCACCAGCTGAAATTTGATTGACTGGCTGGGAACAGATAGGATTGAATGAGCTGCTATTTAAATCTTTTCATGGCCAGCTTTTCAAAGTGAACAAAAAAAAATGGAGACTATCAACCTTCAGCACTTGTCAGCAAGTTTCAAACTTTCTGTGTTTAATTGGGTTTGGAAAAATAATCCCACAAGTCTTGCCTCTGTATACTGAGACACTATGTCCACAGTCTCACTCCAATCTGTTCTAGAGCACTGAACCCTGGCAGTGAATTTTGTATGTCCCTTTGTCTCTCTGAAATCTTTCCTGCTGCAGCAGATTTTCAGTATCATTGAAGTCCTGGCATGACAGTTTATTTATAATTAATATAGACCACTTAAGTTTTCATTGCAGAACACCAAAGAGCCATGGTTTCATGTTATTTGGACGTTACCTTGCCAACAAAGATTAGGAGTTGAGGTTCTGTCAAGCATTGAGCTTTTGTTATGGGACCTGAGTTAAGCAGATGATGAAAAGCAGATCTCTCCTCCCAGAGAATAAATCTTCAGTGTATTCTTCAAGCTCTTTGAACACTGAAAGAAATAAACTAAAATCAAGACTTGTACCACACAGTATGTTTACCCTGAATTAATACAAAGTAGACAGAAGTTAAATATTTAAGATAAGGCCCATCCAATGGAGAAAGCAATTTAGCTTTTCATAAACACTGCCAGATTTCAAAGAAGTGTTTTCTCAATAAGTCATAAAATTAATATCTGAGAACATTTCTCTGATGAAACTCCCTTCCTAAATGGGATCTCATCCTTCTGCTTTTTTTTGTTTGAAAGTTCCATTAAAAATTAGGCTATACAAGCCTGCTTATTTTTTTAAAGAAAAAAATAATGACTTCTCCTTAATGAGAGGCTTAGGGCAAACAAAGCACTATGGATAAAACAAAAAGGAGTGAACTTTTTTTCTCTTCACTCAAAGCAAACATGACCTGAACCTCTTTTGAGAACTAGAGAGAATAAATATACTCTCATGTAACTTCTTGGTGAGATCAGCAAGAAGAATAAATAGAAAGGTAAAATTAGTATTACAAAATGGTCTTCCATATCATCATACCTGTTTTCTCAGGCTCTGAGCCCAACAGAATCCAGACAGCACTTTGAGAAAGAATGAAAAGGTACTGTTAGAAAAGGTGAGCTTAAATATTTTGATACAAAGAAAAAGCATGTTTCCTCTGTTTTCACAGAGAACTTTCTGCTTAATTTCCTTTTTTTTTTTTCTATCAGCAAAGTTGTGAGTCCATTATTCATCTCAGAAAAGGAAGACAATTCCAGACCTCTGGTCAGATGGACTCCCATAGTCTGGCAGGTTCTCGGGCACTATTCCTCATTGACTATGTGAGTCGAGTAAAATACCAGCTGATTACGTTGCATGTTATCCCACTGCAACAAGAACAGAGTGCCTGTCACAGCTTCAAGACCATCAAAAACTACAGGTGGCTACAAATGTATAAATGAACATACATTGTTCAAGTACCTCTTCTTTAACTTGAATTTCAATTTGGTTCATTTCTGTATTGCTAACTAACTTTCCATGTCATATGGTACTTTCCATGGCTAATATTTCATGTGTTATACAAGCTGTCAGAAGAAAGCTGGGCATTTTGGCTGGGGACATTTGGAACATTTGGCAGTCAGCAAGGCATGAGAGGCAGCTCGAAGTTTTGGTGTCAGCTTGTTAAAGTCATATATCATAACAATCGGGATGGAGATTGCTATGCACTGTGAGGAAAAGGTGCATCCTCAGGTAAGACAGTTAACACCTCATTAGAAGAAAAAGATTACTTGCTTTTCAAAGGGCAAATAACATTATTGACTGATGAAGGTGAGAATGATGGAAGATCTGATTTATGAGGAGTTTCAACCATAAATTTCACTAAAAATGCCTTAACTGTGATCAGATGGCTGACATGCCTCATTCACAGTAGGGTAAGAACTCAGTTCAATACAGAAGGACTGCTTATAGACTGCTTCTAAAAGTTTTGCTGAAGCTTAACTGAACAAAGGAAAATTTAGTCTTGAATACCTAAAGAGTGTCTGAAACATTCTCAAACAGTATTCAGATTATCCATGAGAACTGTTGGAAAACAGATACATTTTCAGGAGACTCAGAAAAATCAAGGAGTGTTAATCTGTAAAAGAACAGGTGGGAAGGAGTATGAACGAGGAAGTTACAGATCAGACTTACAGAGTTCCTATAAAGATATGGACAGATATAGATATAGAAATACTGATATTAAAAAATCCTTGCCACTAAAAAAAAAAAACCACACATTTTAAAGACCTAAAAAAATAACACAATGAGAAGTTACATCCACTCAGATTTGTCAAGAAGAAATGACATCAGATCGGTCTGATTAGGGCTTCTGGGAAAAGGCTGCTAGTACCGTGTGTGAGGATGAAGCAGAAGGCATCGTAATTTAACAGATTCATATGTATGCTGTTTAAAAATCTGGAGAGTACTCAACAGACTAAAACTATGATTTTCAAAATCACTAAATATTTGATTTGAATAAGCTGTTCTACTTATTGTTTGCAGACAGGACAGGAAGCAATGGGCTTAAATGACAGCAAGAAAGATTTGGGTTGGCAATTGGGAGAAATCTTTCCAACTTTAGAGCACTAATGTACACTGCCAAGGGAAGATGTGCAAGTTTCTGCCACTGGAAGTTTTCAAGAACTGATGAGACAAAAATCTGTCAACAATAGTTTAGTCGTAACTGATCTTGCCTTTCGGCGACTAGATGGATTAGATGACCTCTTGGGACCCTATTTACTATGATTTCTGCGCTTCCCATGTAAACATAACACTATTGACTCAAATTCAATAGACTTAAAGAAATGTTACATGTGGACGTTAAACAGGTTTTGGTGCTTTGCAAAAGTCAGAAGGATGGAGAGTGCCCAAATGAAGACATAGCTACATGATGAACTTATGCCTCCATGCTGTCAGCTGGCTACATTTTTTTTTCTCAGCACATTTAGCTACTTGCTCGTTGTGCTACTCACCATTTCTACTGGGGGAAAAATGTCACATCCTAGTTGTAGCTGAACTTTCAGCTCAAATGGCTTAGTATCTGGAAAACAGCCCAGAAGTGAAGACTCAAGCTAAATCATTTGGGTATTGACAGTCCTCCAGAATATATCCCTCTTACTCCCAGTGTCCAGAAGTACCGTCAGGTTTGCCCACAGAATATGAGAAGACACCCAGATGGCCCATCTAGTGTGCAGCACCGGAAAGGACGGCATGGCAGAGGTATAGCTTCTCATACAGGCTTGGCCAAGCTAGGGGCTCAGGCCCAGGAGCTGAGACTGCTTTAGAAAAGTCTTTGTTAAGAGCAGGGGAAGTCTGTAGAGAGCCTGCCAAGGCATTGCATTCGGCAAAACAGAGATCGTTAGCTGACGCTGGACACTGAACAGTGAGGATCTCCTCCCTGACTGCTGTACTCCAGAGTTTTGATTTAATCCTCCATACTTAGCTATCCTAATCTCTGTTTTTTATCAACTCAATAAGAGTGAAAGATGCAGAAAATTTAAGTTACACTCCCTTTTGACTACAGAGGGAGCCTAGGAGGGCCCCTCATTCAAGCAGATCAGTTAAGTCTCTCAAGGTAGGAGTGAAGAAGTTAAAGTTCTGGGCCCAGATTATCTGCCTAAATCAAGTGAAATGAATCTAGGATAACTCCTCAACACTTCATTCAGCATCCAGGATAACTTTGCAGTGTGTAGATCAATTCAAACGTCAACAGAATAGTACAAAGGCTCTCAGAACAATATGCCCTCAAAAACCATTCTCCTATTTCCTCACTCTTAGAAATGTGTGAAAAGAGGTCTCTGGCAGCAAGCATATGGTTTTCAAAAATATTGAGTTCTATATAGTCACAATGACATTTGAGGATGCAAGAAGTGAGGAAAGTTACAGGCCATTGTTGATTGGTTTTGTTCATGAGGATCTTTCCATTCAACAGCACTGTATTCCTAAGGCTGATCCTTTTATTTCCTTTCCCGTAGAAGAAAGAGATGTGTGCAAAGGGTCAGTCCTCTTTCCTGTAGTGTTCTCATGAGGGAACCAGGCCCTACAGCACGAAGTGGTGAACATCTTGCAAGGGATTTGAGAAAGCTGCAGCCACCTCTTGCAGACTCCAGAGGCAGGGTAAGTCCAGTCCTGTGTTTGCACATTCAGTAAGCTGAACACTTATCTGAACTGAAACGAACTTCAAAAGCTATCAAAGATCAGGGATTATTATGGCAGATGTCTGAAAAAGAGAGTTTATCACTAACTTTTCTGTGTGCATATGTGCAAATCTTTATGCAAACAGACATACAGTTATTCACTAGAGCACATGGTATCAGCTAACTGCGAAACAGAGCCAGGTGAATTCAATTTTAGTTAAGGACAAAAGCATTCCATACCTCCTCCATTCTAGAGCAATTCAGTTGTTTCTGGTGATCCCTAGAGACCATTTTAGATTAACTGTGCACAGTAGCAAGGGGATACTCTATAGGTATTTTAGAAGATGCTGTCCTAACTATGAAAAAAAATAGATAGAAATAATAGCAAAGTGCTTGGGTAGTTGAACTGCTCACAGTGAACACGTTATAGTGTCTGAAGGAATCCAAGACATTCAGTTCTGCATCAAGCAAAGATTCTTAATTTCCATTGCAGCACTGAAATTAATATAATTGCAAATAGAACTTCTTGTAAGTCTCATCTTTTCTTATGGTCTGGTAATTTCCCAATACTCAACCTTTAAAGTAAATAGGTAAAATGTGATAATCCCAGTGGGATCCGAAATCTAATTATTTCAGAC
This sequence comes from Urocolius indicus, assembly GCA_013401255.1. Taxonomy (NCBI): domain Eukaryota; kingdom Metazoa; phylum Chordata; class Aves; order Coliiformes; family Coliidae; genus Urocolius; species Urocolius indicus. The sequence continues at coordinate 142,384 of WBNH01011214.1, read as the reverse complement.
AAAGAACACAAAATAAAAGTCTCGAATTCCTCATCAGACTGAACAAGGATGGTGCAGCTTCAGGTTTACATCAACACAGGGAATTCAAGGGCTGATGAAGAGTTTATAAAAATGCCTGCTATGGAAACTACTTTAATACAGTGTTTGCCAGTCCACAACTGGAATGCTGTGGGGCCTGTTCTGAACCCAAGAATTCAAAAGAGATGTATACAGACTGGAGAGGGTCCAAAGAAGGGCTGTGATGATGATCAAAGGGCTGGAGAACCTGCCCTATGGGGAAAGACTGAAGGAATTAGGCCTTTTCTCCATGAAGAAGAGAAGGCTCAGCGAGGACCTCACCACAATGTTCCAGTCCTTAAACGGTGACTGCAAAGAGGATAAGGCTTTCTCTTCACAAGAAGCCACATGAAGAAGACTAGGGACAAGGGGAGATGTTTCATGAGAACAACCATGTACTGGAACAACTTCCCCAGTGATGTGATGGACTCCCCACTGCAGGAAGTTTTCAAGATGCGATTGGATAGAGTGCTAGGTGTAAGGTAGTGGTACTCTGCCTCAGCATTGCTGGCAGCAGTGAACCACCGAAACCACGTCGCTCGGGCCTGTTGGAGGCGCTGTTGCCTTGCCCTGCGTGTCCCGCTGCCTCAGGACGCGCCGCCTCTGCGCACGCGCCCGGGCCCAAAGTCAAAGGGCTGCGATGCTCACGGACTTTCAGGAACTTTCCAAGACCCTCTTGGATTTTTCGGAGACGGTACTGGGCAGGCGCCGGCAAGAGGAGTGTCTATCAGAACGGGACGAGGCACCGGCTCAGATGTAGCAACGATGCGGCTGCCGGGGATGCTCCGCCTGGACTCCCAGCGCTGCCTGCGGTACGTTTCCCTCTCTTTTCTTTTTCCCTTTCTCTTTTCATTGTGGATTGTTGTGGGTCAAATAAAGTAGTTTAGCGCTTGACACTGTTTTGAGCCTTAATTGTGTTCCCGAGGATATCCGAAGGCTGCTCAGGATCCCCTGTTTGATTGGGCATCACTCAGGGGTTCAGCCCAGCCGCACCCAGCCTCCCAGCACTGTCTGAGGTCGGTTGGAAAGCAAGGGGGTTTAACTTCTGCCAAATTAAACCCAACGGGAGATCGTGACACTAGGTAACCTCATTTAGGTTCTCTTTCCTGCAAAGGCGGGTGGACCAGGTGGTCTTTCAAGCCCCTTCCAGACTGGTCAGTTGTGATTGAGTCTATGAACACAATGAAAGCATAAATATTTTTTTTCTTTGCTGTTTTCACATATGGTTTTTCTTTTAAACAGTAAATAATGCACAACTTCATCAGAAAAAAATAGCCTTTTCCCTTAAAAGAATATGCATGGGAAGTGAAATATGCAGGAGTGAAACTTAGAAAAGTGTTGGGTGTTCCAGCTTTGACTGCAGGACCTTGTGTCTGTCTCTTTACTGGGGTATTTTGTTGTGTACTGTGGATTATATACAGATTGCTTAATTTGATGGGCAGACTCAGAATGTATTCAGACTGCTGAGAGCTGCCTGCTCCAGAGTTCTCAGCTCTGTTTTGTAGTTGCAGTTGTAGTCCTGAGTCATTACCTGGTTTTGAATGCAGTCTTCTCCCATTGTTTTAGAATAGACTAATCACAGAAATGAGCTGCTAAGCATCCAGGCGAGGAGAAGGTAGATAACCAAGCTCCACTTTGAGTCCCATGACTCACTCTGTTTTAGTGTATACTTTACAGTCTTGAGTTCATCTCAAAACCCGAATTCTTTTTCTACCCCACGTTTTTGCACAGTGGCTCCCAGGTGGCAGCAATTGCCAGCGAAGATAGGTTCTCCTTACACAAAACGGTTTAATGCTTCATAACCCACTACTAAAGAGCAGGCTCTTAAGAAGCGAGAGAAACAAGATGGGGTTTTGGTTTCTGTTTCAAAGACGACAAAGGAAGGCATCTGACATTAAATGAGGAGGATGTCGAAATGGTGCTGGGAGGAGGGAGTCTCCTGGACTGGTGCCTGGACTCTTCTCCTTGTCTCTTATGGAAACATACTTAGGGAGAACATTTAGTCAGGATGTTGGCATACAAGGCTTTTAACAGTTCTCAAAGTTCCTCTGCAGCTGAAGTCCAACCTTGTTAGTGCTTGCTTCTTCTTGTTGCTTACTGCTTGCTCATGAGGAGCTTGGTTTTGAAGGGGCTGGGCAGATAGGCTCCCGGCAAGTTGGTGTCTGAATTCTTTGGAGGTGCACTTTTTTTTTTTTTTTTTTTTTTTGCCTTCAATGCAATGGATAATCATGAAATAGATCTGAATGCTCAAAAAATTTTCCAGGAAGGTGAAGAAGGAAAAAAGGTTTCCTCATTTCATCTGGTAGCACAGGTTTATCAAGTCTCACACAGGATGCAAACATATTTTTCTACACATGCCCTGTTGAATAAAGGTGTTTTGACAACTGGATCCTGTCCTGGATTTATGTAACTTTACAAAACAAAAGCTTTGATGTAAACTGAATAATGTACATTCCTTCTAGAGATCATCCTCATAGAGCACAGATACGTAGTACATATACAGCTCACGTCTTCCCTTGTAAGAATTTAATGGCAAGTAATATTTAGATACTACTTCGATCAATCTAAAAAGACTGAACAAACAAACAGGACTATGAGGAAGTGTGACAAAATAGTTTGTATTATCTCTGTAAAAATGACAGATCACTGTTGCATTCAAAGGTAATAGTCAAAATTTGTACACATTGCTCTACCTTTTTTTATGCTTTTGGTCAGTGTAGTCAACACTGTCTTCTAGTTATTCTATATTATTTAGAAATGATAAAGAGTTCAAAGCTATTATAGTAATGCTACTGAAATGAGAGTTCAGCATGCAATATGCTATGCAAGGGAGAAGAAATATGAGGATATTTATTAGAAAAATTGCGATACATCCAGTTCATAGGAGATTCTAGGGAAAAAAAAGCTTGAAACTTACACTTAATAATTTGCAGTGAGCTATTAGAATAATAATTTTGGAGGATAAGTGATTTTTTTTTTTAACCAAGAAAAATAGTGAGGCAAGCAAGTCCATCACTTAATACCCTCTGCTCATTTTAAATGACAATAATTTTTTTTATTCCTTCCCCATATCAGAACCATCTGTTTCCTCTCTTTTTGTCTCAGTTATTTTCATTGTTTGCACAGTCTATTCCACAGCAGGTGGATATTGTGATATGGATATGGACTGATTGCAGCCCCACATTCCCCACCCTCCTGTACTGTTCAGGGTAGGAGGACATAGAGGAGCTGGGAATGAAGGAGTGAAGTTGAGCTTGGGAAGGACTGGGAGTGGGTCTTTAGTTGTTATCAGTTCTGTAGTCCTTGTTTGTTCTTACTTGTTTTTCACTGTTCAACTTTATTTTAATTGGCAATGAACTAAATAAATTTTCCCCAGACTGAATAATTTTTGCCCATGACAGTAACTGGTAAAGGAACTCCCTGTCTTTATCTTGACCCATCAGCTTTTCCGTCTTATTTTCTTCCCCTATTCTCTTGAGGAGGGGGAGTGAGAGAGGCCAAGGTCAGTATACTACACATTCTCTCATTCTCTGGAGAGTACAGAAAACCTTGAAGTCTAACAGATTTTATCTAGAAACGAAATAATACTCTGTTTGAAATACATCTATTTCAATGTGAAACAATGCATGCTTCTTTTCTGGCTGAAAGACAAGGTCTGGGGGAAAATGCTTGAAACTAGCTTGCCATTTTCTCTAACATAAAGAAACTCGAAGTGTATCTTAGTCTAATGTCATGACATATATACTGTCTTAAAAATACACGTGCCAACTTGTGTGGATGCATTCCTAAAAGTAAAATTGTCTCCCATTTTGGAGAAGAGAGGACATTTTAGCCTATAGAGCTCAGCCCTTAATGTGTAATGTTAAGCAGAATTGTAAGGCCAGCTTGAAAGATAACAACAATCACCTGGGCAAGAATCAAAAATACAATTGTAATTTGGACAATTATGAATAACTGACCTCTGGGCCAACTGTTTAATTGGGAACAAAAGTACTCTTTTTAAAACACGGTGACAAAATGATTGCTTCTAATAGGGTAATGCTTTGGTCAAGACAACTGTCATGTGTGTTTCTCTTTTCTGCAAGTAGTGACTCATAATAGAAAAGAAGAAAATTAACTTAAATGAGGCACCTTTGTGTATGGACATGACTGTTCAAAATGTTTGAGTAGCACGCAGAAGTGGTGACTTTTTGACGAGACAAAACCAATTAGTGATCATGCTGCTGCCAGGATGACTTGGGCTTTGGCCCCATTTCCCTATCTCACTGTTCTGTTTGGAAATATTAAATGGTTTAGATTCATTAACCAAGGGTGACAACTCCACAGGCAGCCAACCAAACTATTAAACTGCTCCTAATTGTTAATTTATTCATTTATTTGTTTTACTGGGTATGTTATGTAGCTCAGCTATGGAATGTACTGGTTTCAACAATGTAAGTTCAAAGTAGAGTGACTCTCTTGTTTGTGTGACTGTCAGAGAGAGTTACGTATCTATTTGTTATTCAGAGGTTTCTCTGAGGATTAACAACTCTGTATTGGCTACAGTTCATACTTTTCTGCAGTAATATTTCCTGTCTATTTGGCTTCATGGAATATTTTCTCTCACTGTTTTTGGCCAATGTGTAATAGAGGAATCTACACACTTCTGCAGGCCAGATTCAGACACACAAAGCTGTGCCCAGCAGCACCTTTTTCCCTAGCAAAATGTGACTGAAAGATGATTCTAGGTAAATCCATCACCATCTAACACTGGCTTATGAAGTTTTTGAATGCTTTATCTTTAGACAGGAACACTAGATTACTGAATTAATGGCAATTCCTAAATAAAAACAATCATGATCAAATATTTTATGCACAAGCACCAGAAATGAGAACATTGTTTAGCTCTGAAGATTTAAATATCTTTGTGACTATTAATACCAAAAGCAGACAGGTGTAATGATGAGGTAATTAAAAGAAATACTGAGAGCCCATTGTATCTGACACTTTTTTGTTTGTTTACTAGAGGCAACTATTTATTTGCATGGCTATGAGAATCAAAGCAAACTTCTCTTGGATAGATCCTGTTGTTGGGTCTTGTTAAGTGTCTCAAACAATGCTCTGAAAGAAAGTTATGAATTGTGATTTCTTTAAGAGGTGAATGAATGTGTTCATGCTATAAAGATAATATATAGATAAAGGCTGTACTAAATACTTAGTTTCAGGTATCTGAATCTTCCCTTCATTCAGAAAAAGAATTTGGGGTCAATATACCTGTTTACAAAAAATCCATGCTGGTCTTTTCCAAGACCTCTCAGATAAAGTCAATATTCAGCTTTTATTCTTTACACAATTTGAAACTTTCTTCTGCTTTGCAGTTGCTCTGTTTGATAGATGAAGGTGAGATTTGTCAGATTTCTTGCAAAGGAATGTAACAATTTGATAACCTTATAAAGCCTGAGTACTCATTGCAGTGTTTTATAGACTGAAGAGAAAGTAGAGACAGACATTGGAACATTATTAGGGATATTAATTATTATGTCACTTTGACACATAATACAGATCATCTCATACTTACAATACTTTTATAAACAAATGATCCATAACCTTTGATCAATGCATGTAAGATATCAGTAACTGCAAGGTTCTGCCATCTTTCTTTACACCATTATTCTGTGAATAGAAACACCTGAAGACTAAATATGATACATTCAAGGAATGGTTCACTAACTGTTGAGACCCACCTTCTGTAGACTTTCAGGTTTGGCAAGGGTCTAAAGCTTAAGTCTATGTTTAGATAGACTTGGATAGGGCTAAAAGTATTTGAAGTAAACACTCTGGCTCCTGTGTCTTCATTGGAAACGACATTCACTTAGAAAGATTAGAGGATAAATGCCTCTAGCTTAACCCTGCTGGAATCTAAACATTTCTTCATCAGATTGTCTCTGTTGCTAAGAAAGGGCAGATCACTGCCCCATATCAATAAATATGATTTCTGAAAAATAAGGACGATGCTGTGGAAAACTGAACTTGGATTATGTGTTGATTAAATGAAAAAGAAACATAGTAGCACAAAACTAATACTGTGTTTCTTTGGACCAACCTTGAAAGAATAATGGAAATTATTGATACTGTCCTCCAAAGATCTATCAGTTTTACTCAAAGTAAGGCAGAAAAGCATTGAGGAAAGAATTCTAGTCCTAACTAGGCAAATAGTTCCTTCAAACAGACAACAAGAATAAATAGGGAGTCTAGAAAGACTGTAAAAAGAGGAATCAGCAAAGAAAACTCCACCAGGGAGGTGTTAGATCTTGCGAAGAATATTGTAACAAGTAAAATCTTCTTTAACTATATAAAAAGGAAAAGAGCGAGCAGAGCAAAAGCAGGGTCAGTATACAACAGGGAGATGTTGGAGATTAAAAGTGACCTGGGACTTGCCCTCACATAAATAAGCATTTTTGTCTCAGTTTTTAGTAGAATAATGGTGTTTGGCAATGTCTGTTCCACAGAGACTGTCCCCGCTAACACAAAAGACTTTCTTTCCTCTGTTAAGTAAGAAAAAAGGAAAGAGTATGGTAATTATAGTTGCTTATTCAAATTTGTACCTATTTATGGCAACACATTAAGCTAATTTACATGCAAGCAAATTCAGTTTCACCCATTGTGAATAGCCTAGGACTACTGTACATGTTGAGAATTCTGCTCTCCCCTTGTTCTTTTTTTTTTCCAGTGGTAAGAATCTTCAAATGCACCCCATTTCTTTTAAGTCAATTATTCCTCACTTCTAAATCAGTGAAAGTATTAATCAGCTTTTCCAGCTGAATGAGTTTGAATTCCTTTGTTTCCGGGCTCCTTAAAAGTCAAGTTAAAAAAAAGACCAAGCAGGCTGCTAAATTGGTGATTTGAAACTTTTCTCTTTTTCCCCATAGGGGAGTGAAAAGGTATAAGGGAGGAGAGATCCATCTCTTTGCAGTCTGTACATTCAGCAATATAAAAACAAAGCCTCCTGAGAGCTGGAGCCTACTGTATCAAGCATACACCTTCTTTTGCCAAAAATAATAGATCCTGTTGTGTTAACAGAGGTCATTATTCTTTTGACAGTTACAAAGTCTTCAGAAAATAAACATTCAAACCTAATACAGATAAGTGATCTTGGCACAATAGATAATACACTAAACAAAGACATAAACTTCCATAGAGACAGGCAGTGTACATGTATGCATACGTGCTACATATTCTAGATGCATCAAAACATGCATCGGAAGATTACAGTAGGTCCTTGCTGCTTTGTTTCGGGTTTCGTTCAAGAGAGGCAATTTGGGTAATCAGAATTTGGGTATGGAAATTGCCAACACAATGTCAAAGCAGAAGACAAAGAGCATTTCAACTTTCTGAGGACTTTCTGAACATTTAAGGAGGAACTAGTAATCTCCATTTCTATACTGAGGAAAAAAAAATCCATATGTAATCAAACGTCAAGGAAGAAAGGTATTTTTACCCCTCATCTATCACTGAGGAACAACAGACTACATTCAGTAATAAGCAGAGCGTGAGCACAAACTCTGAAGGAAACCATAACTAAGGAGATAGAAATAGTGAAAAATGACATAAAAGCAGGAAAAGTTTTTCCCTGACAGCTTTTTTTCATGATTCTTAATTAGTATTCGTAAGGTGAAAGAGGGACTACTTGGGAGAAAAGAAAATATGGTAAATAGAGCAAAAGGTATAAAATGGAAAAACAAACAGGATGGAAATGAAAAAGAGGGCTGCAAATAGTAATTGCTAAGAATTGCCCCCTCCCCTCCAAAAAAATAATTTTAAGATAGACCAATAGCCTTTGATAACCCAGACAATCCTATGTTGTCTCTCTGTGTAGCTCTATTTGGCTAAGACATGACATGTTCCAGGGAGGTTATTGACTCATTCACACAACACAAGTTTCTATTGGGGTTGTTTCACCTGCTTTACCACTGCAGCCCTCAGTATTGTCTGTGTCACTCAGGAGCTTATGGAGAGAGGCTTAGCAAGGAAGTGATGAAGTCCACATCTGGCATCAAGTGACATCCCTGAGTTGAGTAAACTGTTGTCTTATTTGGTTTACTTTTTGGTTTGTTACAAGACTGAGCCCCTCTGTGAGTTCATGTCTCACGAAGTGCTGAGTTCTCTGGTAACCCAGTGACTTCAGTGCAAGCTGAAGACTATCTTTTAAGAGCTATACAAGAGCAATCCTAGTCCACGAGTCATCATTTAGAGACATAAATGCATGGGTTTTGGAGATGGTCAGATTTTCTAACACCCCACATCCAAACCCCTGTAAATTACACCTTGTCTTTACATCTTTGTGAGCTACACTAAATTTCCAGAATGCTTTTAAGGTGAAACTTTTAAACTGTTAAGGTTGGATAGTGCCTGCATACCAGGGAGGGAAGATGCTGGGGCTCTTTCTGTTCCTAGAGTCTTAGATACCATCTAACATTTTAACTCCAGTGTAATTCTTGTATTACACAGAAGGTGAAGTCCTTCAGAAGGCTGAGACAAGAGTCTGAGGCCTCATTCCCTACTAATGAGTGGAAAGTGGAGTCCACTACTTACAGAGCAGTGGGGTGAGGAGAGATCCTTGGCTCCCTCCAGTGAGGCTGGTTTCCTTGCTTTCAGTCTACTCCTGAAACAGAGACAGTGCCCACAGATCACCTTAAATTGCAATTTCTGGAGTTAATTCACTTTAAAATAAGAAAAATATCAGTAAGGTTGTTGAGAAAAATTCAGAAGATGTATGACCTGAGAGTTCAGTAAATAAGGCGATTTTAGAAAAGAAAAAAATCACAAATTTTAAATGTCATGGTGGGTTTTTTTTTTTTGAGGAGGAGATGTAGGAACTGGGTGGAAACGAGGACAAGAAAGACTTATTTAGTTTTTTTAAAAATAATCTGGGACTGGCAATCCTGCATTGTGCTCCAGAAGACCAAGATGCATTCAACAAGTTTCCTCTTGCATGGCATAATTTTGTATGTGTAGGATGGAATCATAAAGTAAGAATTATTTTCCCACTGTTTACTATCTGTATAATCCAAAATACAGGAATGACTTTTCTGCAGAATCCGAACCAGCTGATCCCATTTCTCCCTCATGTATCTAGAAAAACTTCTCTAAAAAGTCAAACCCATCATTTTAGCTGTCCCCTAATGTGCATTTCATAATTATCTGATATGAGTTCTTTTTTTTTTTCAGTGCTATTAGTTTGTTTGAACACACTGTTTTGAGAGCCTCAGACGGTTTTTCCCTTTGTTGACTCATTAGCACCAAAATGCCATTCTAAAAGGCCTTTTACAAAAGCCCAAGAAAAGCAGGATTAGTTATCTCCAGACAGTGAAAGCAGATAATTAAGAGGGAATATGGATATGTCAGAGCACACATTTGGTGACTATGACAGATCTTAAATAAAACCAATTAGGAATATAGCTAGAGAGAAGGAAATTATTTTGGATAAAAAGAGAAAAAAAAAACCAACTGACAATATAAAGAAATGTTCATTTTATTTTCTTGAGCATAAAACAAAATTGATAGAATTTGGTTATTTGTATTTCCTTAAGGTTTCTCTTAGTCCTTGCATTCAAGAAATAATTTTAAAATAATCTTGAAAACAATCAGGTTTTAAACAAGAAAGTAGAAAAAAGAATTCCAGAATTTAGGATCTCATCCTCTGTAATGCACAAGAAAACTGGTAGGATTGCTGAACCCATCATTTTCTTGATTATCTAGAAAGTTTTCTGACATCTCTGAAGTCCTGTATGTAGTCTCTTTCCAGATAGAAGCTGAATGCTAGACATAGAAAATTATAAATAACTGCAATGGAATGACTTTTATTTTGATTAGACAATATCCTCCCTAAAACAATCCCACACTTAATATTTCACATTTGTTGTGTATCTTTGAGACATTTCTACCAATCTCAGAGGACTGCCAACAACAATATTTTTAAGGCCAATGCTTCTGGGTTTAAGACCCTTAAAACTGTAAAGAAGATGTCCAAAGCTTGTACTGACACCTCTTAGGCTTACTGAGGCAAATACGAACCTTTTAGGAAAACAATAAGCTGTTTAACATCCATAATATATCACTATTCACTATTCTGAAATTACAGATCAGTGTAAAATCTGATCAGTTCTTCAGATAGCTTTACAAGATAAACTGATATTTGCAAAGCAAGTCTCACATTGCATATTGAAGTGACTTCCTCTGTTACTTCTCAATGTTTGCACATTGCAGAAGACAAGGTAAAATGGAACACAGAAATAAATACAGTTTCTTAAAACATTTTGTCTGTTTCATGTCCCATTGTTGTGTGGCTAAAGATAGGCTGGGAAGAGAGCTTTTATTTAAAAAAAAATAAAAGATATTTAATTTGCAATGAATCTTGACAATGCAATATAGTTACAAGAAGTCTGTGCAGTCCTTGGAGCTTTGAGGGCTTTAACTGTATAGTGACGTCAGCATATGAGTAAGTTTTAGTTAAAGTAGGAACAATATCCTTTGTCATGAAATCAAACCAAACAGAAGCTTTAAGCCAGAATTTTTACTGGCAAGTATGACCATAATCAGGCCACAATAGGAAAAGAAAATAAGTACTTTCCCAACTCTAAATAAAAAATAAGATCATTCCTACATTCTGGCATTTAGGGAGAAAAAAATTTTATACTACAATGTATCTGTGCAAACAGAAAGCAGGATTTTTACAAGGTAGCTTGCCTTTGACACTGAATAATTGATCTACCTGTCAAAGTACAGCAGTAGGTGTGATCTGTAAGCCAGGCTATTGGGAAATGCATGTCTAATTTTATATCTGTCCTATACCAGGTAAAATATGGCAGGTACAGTACATATGACCTAAGAGACTAATCACATAAACCTGTAACTGTATAGTATACAAGTGGTCATGAAACTATTATTAGCTGTACCATCATTCTGCTGACATTCGCTCCATTTAAAAGCAAGTATGGCACAGAATGGCCATTTTATCTCTTATCATAGAATGGTAGGGGTTGGAAGGGACCTTTAGAGATCATCTAGTCCAACCCCCCTGCAGAAGCAGGTTCACTTAAATCAGGTCACGTAGGAACATATCTTGCCCTTCTAAAGTTTATAACAAGGTTTTTCTATAGGCTAATGGAGAAAAAAGCTGTGATCAGATGCTGCAACGGGACCTGAGCCAATAACATTCCACATTTTTTCAGTATTAACTTTCCAATAGAAAGGTAGACTTCTTTACAAATTCAAGATATCCATCACAATTGCACTAAAGTTTACCTCTCTGAAATGGCTTTCTTAGTTGCCTTTCTTGAGCTTCATAGGAATCCATGAAACCTGCACATGATAGTGTAAAAACTTCTTTTCCTATCAAAGCCATTTAAAAACATACATCTTTTTGTTGGAGCTTCTAACTAGACCATGGAGTTTAGCTGAGAAACAAAAATAAGAAAAATAATTAATTCCTTCACTCGGTTCTGTGTAACCACTCAACTATTAAAGTCTATTTGATTTAAGATTAATAGAAAAGTGTGAGTTTAGAGAAAAACTCTCAAAGATTCACCTGTGTTTTCTGCTATAGGACTATTTGTATGAAGTAACTCACATGCTAAAATATTAATGCCCAGATGTGAAGTTTATTTGCAAAGATTATCTGCATTCATGGCAGAAGTGATGTTTTGTTCATGTTGACAGTGTCTGTTGGAAAACAGACATATATCAATATTTTAGAGACCACCTTGCTCCAGAACATAACCCTATCCCTCTTATTCCAACCAGAAAACAATGTTGGCTGCTATGCTGTGACTTCATTGCTTTTCTTCTTTAAGAAAAAAAAAGAGAAATATTTTAAGAGAACCATTTTATTCTTCTTTAACTTTTCTGAGAGTAACAGGCTTCCTTCCTAGCCTGCACTGATCAGGAAAAAAGAGAATCTGAGGCTTTAGGTATTTGTCATTGAGGGGACATCATCTATTTAACACTGTAATTCCCTCAAGAGGTACAATTCTCAACTATTCTTATGTTCTTAAGTTGGTGTTGAAATTGGTGATGTAAAATCCTGAGACCGTTAAAGTAAATATGTATTTTTCCAACAGCTTTGCACACAGATGACTCCTGCTGTATTTATGAGGCAGATGAACTATTGGGTGTCAAAATTACACTGTAATGCAGATATTTTGCTTCCTAACCTATTCTCCACAGTTACATTACAGCAGAAATGCTGTATTTCACTTTCTAGGAGTTAGGCAAAAATGTTGGGATGATATAAGAGTTTTAATCTTAATCTCAGAGTACTTGTTAGAGTAATTTTAAAGTCTATTACAACACTGTATTTGTTCTTAGTGTTCAATGTGTTCAATGATTATTCCCTGAGATTGGATTCAAAAATCAGAAGATCATTAAAGATGGATTGAATGTAGGCTTAATAGGAACCACTGTCAAGTCCCCCAGACTACCTTATTACGAGATCTGTTCTCTCCTTTAGTTTGTTGTTATGAGCAACATTTAGAACCATGGAAACAATGCTGATTAAAGTATAAGAAGAGTGCAGATGGCTCCTTCTTAGACAAAAAACAGCACTTGGGCAAAATTCACACAGTGCATTCTTGTAATAATTTACAGCTGTGGACATTTTACTAACAAGACAATTAAATATATCAACAACAGCAAATAGTTATTTGGGCTGAAATACATCCAGTAAGCTAAGTACACTATGACTAGGTGTAGATTTATGCATAATTACTGATCACACAAAGACCTAACATTCTTGGATGCTGGTTTGGACATCAATACCTATCTGTTATTACCACATAAGGCATTTGAATTTAAGAAGGCATGCACGGTGTGTGACAACTTGAAAACAGAAACAGGATTTAAGCTTTAAACACATACCATAATCCTTGTTACTTCTCTTTTTCTCCTTTCTCTTCTTTTTAAATGTGTAAACATATATTTTTATTTCTCGTTTCGCTTGAGGGTATGAAAAGGTTTAGGGAAACATTGCCTGCATGAAAGCTACCCTATAGCTTTTTTCCTTCCATCACTGTGGTGCAGTTACTTGGTTATTTCATATGCCAGCTTTCATTAGTGCTTCCACTGCTGTGTCCTGTTCCTTAGCTGCTGGAAAAATTCCTTGCAGATAACTTGAGTTGTGCTTGTGATACTATTGAACACATGGCTGCTGTTACAGACCAAGAATACATGAAGAAGCAAGGTAAAATACTCTAACCTTTTATGCATGCAGATTTAATTGGCTTAAAACCTTGTTTTAAAGATGGTTATTCATATCTGTTTATAATAAGGGAATCGCAGAAGCAGTGGAAAAATCTTCTTCTAGATCTGGAGATGATCTGCGACAACCTTCTGTTGAAACCAAAGCCTTCATCGGGGTCTTAACAAACTGAGTCTTGAGTATCTGCAACATGGAGATTCCTTTGGGCAAAGTATCCCAATTCTCAGCTCTTCTCATTGTGAAGAACTTTTTCTTTTATACATACTGAATTTGTCCTGAAGCAACATAGGCCAATTTTCTTTTCTCCTGTTGTCATGCATCCTCATGAAGAGGATGTCTCCATTGTCTCAGTAATTATCTTTTAGTTATTGGAAAACAATGATGAGCAGCACCTGAGCCTTTTCTTCCCGAACTCAAATCCTTCATGCTTTCTTCATATGTCAATTTTCTAATCCTCTCAAGACCTTGCTGGTCATCTGCTGAATCCTCTTCAATCTCTTAGTGTCACTTTTGAACTGAGAGGATCAAAACTGGACACTGTTCCAGACGTGACCTAAGAAATACCTATGTGGTCAATAAATTAAAATTGCTAATTATTCCATCTCCAGAAACAAAAGTAACTTAACAAGACTTAGTGTTTGGTTTTGTTTCTGGGATTTTTTTTACTTTTTTTTTTTTTTTTTTCACTTTTAAATATCACACTTTTTTTCAAACCCTAAAGGTTAGGGTAGTAGCTTATGAGAGAGAGCAGATCCATCTGCAAACAGCAGGCAGTTAAAAATACTCATAATAACTTCAGTATAGTTTATTGTTCTTTTTAGTTATAAGTAGCTAAAAAGATAAAAGCTAGAAAAGGGAAAAAAAGAGATCAGTTTCCAATAAACACAATCACTCTTGGCTGGTAAATATTTATTCATAACTACTGTCATCTCAAATGAAGTTCCAATAGGCTGCTATTCAACATTTGTACTAAAATCTGATGGTTAACAGCTTGATCACAAAATGAAACCTCTAGTACAGATCCTAAAATCTATGGCAGGATTAAAGCATGTGAAATATATCGTGTGGAACGGTTTAGCAATTACATGTGTGGTTTTTGTATAGACATTTGTGTGTTCACCGAATACACATGTAAATGGGAATATAAATAAGAAATCTGTAGATTAAAAGTTTCAGGTAGGTGTTTAGCTGCTGCTGTACCTGCAGAAATGATTAAGTGACATGAACATAATAAAGATACATCCAATAAAGTACTCGTTGACAGGAAAACTGCCTTCTCTTATGCCTTCCTTTTTGTTTTTTTTTTCTGGTTTTGCCTTTCTTTGCTGCTCATGCTCATCTTCCAGCCTACACAACAGAGAAGGAGAGCTCATGATAGAGAAATCAGAGCAGCAGGATTTTTTGTTTTCCAGAGCAGCTATAAAAAAAAGCTTTATGGAAAGTTGAGTGTCATGATAATTTGAAGGAGTAAGAATGTGAAATTTGTACTATTTGTTTAGTTAGGTTTATCCTTTTTTTCCTAAGCTGAACTGTTTGATATGTTTTTATTTTGAATGAAGAGAAAATAGGTAGCTGAAAAGTTAACTCCAAGTGAAATTCTCTCTTCCTACTATATTTTGATTGTTTAGTTAGCAGTGTTTTGCTATTTTCTTCAAGAAATCTGCTGTCCTGTTAAATGGAGATCTCTTTGTCCAAGCTGCAGGGAGAGAGTTAATGTGCATGTTCCTATGCTCCTCTATCCTATATTCAATGCTCTTTCCTGTGTTTATTGATCTTGCACCCATTAAACCATTGGTATGGGCTCTTAGCAATATTTTTGTAAAATAGTCTTGTCTACAGAAGTCTCATGTAGTGGAAGACTACATTGATGATTGTCTCCTAAAGACCTCGAAGAATTTCCTTCATCCTTCCTGTTTGCAAAGCTGGTATGTTACGTCAAAAGCCTCATTGTTTGTCCTAACGTGAACGTTTTTAGAGAGATATTTTCTACGTCATTTTTCTGGGTTAGATATTCAGGGGCTCTTTTTAAGATCTATATAAGGCAATGAGCTGACATTGATACCAGAGACCAGCAGATCTCCAGTTTGGGGAGTTCTCAGCTTTCTAGCAGTTGAATTTGCTGGAACTGAATTTGGAAACACTATAGAAAACACAAATGGGACTGATACCTGACCTGTAAATTAATAACTTGTGTGAATTTAAGCAACTGCTGAAAGTTTTAAAAAACTCTCTTACACAGTTTCCTGGTAAAAGAGTGTATTTGCTGAGTACCAAAACTTTCTATTTAAGAGATCTCTTCTGTAATTTCCTCTGTTACCTAACTGAAAAGACAGAAAATGGAACACATTCACTGGTAGTTTATTGCTTTGGCTCAGAGATTCTGGTATTAGTGTTAACTGCTACTAAGAACAGCAGGTAGTAATTTCCAAAGGAAACAAGCAACTGCTAGACCAGACAACCCTCATTTACTTACACCCTGTGCAGTGCTTCTCAGGAACATTATAAACTGTGGACTCTCTCACTCATTTGTCCTTGTTTCAGCTGACATTGTCATTCATGACTATACTGTGAGTGTAAATGATGATCTAATGTCACTTCTATAATTACTTGGCACCCTGAATAAACCATAATCCTCCTGGGTCAATAACTGCTCTCGGTTTGACATTCAATAAACAAGTTTTTGAGAACTGCTGTAGTTTCACTTTTTCCCCCCCCTCCCCCTTGATGCTTTCAATGAATACCATTCAGAAGTAGTTCAGGACCACTAAGAGAAGAAACAAGTAAACACAATGCAATACTGCTGAAGGGATACCTCTGATTTTCAATACTTGCTTACGAAAGCCTCTCACCTATAGGGCCCAGTTCAGCTCCAAAGGAAGTTTTGGGAGTGATTTTGGAGGGATGCAGAGTCATGAACCACAGTTTTAAGAGCATATACTAAAAGTATTGTTTGATGCCTCATTTTTGACAGAGCTTGACTTCCGTCCTTGTAGCCTTGAATGTGGCTCTACATAATACACTGCAGCTAGGTACAATCAAGCCTTTCACAAAATAAAATCACTTCTGTTATGAACAAGGACGACATCCAACAGGGACAAATCAAGCGTTGCAACGCTGTCTGCATTGGTTTCTTCTGTTCTTACAACCATGTAACAGTTGCTGCTCAATGACTGTTCAGAGTCTCACTCTACACTGACTGCTCAAACATCACAGTGACCGTGAGTTTCATTCTCAATTTTCCTATTTCTGTTATCTTCTTCGTTAAGGAAACAACAACTTTGTTACTTGTATAGTATTTTGTAGTCTTAAATAACAGCATATATCATTGTCTAAGAAAAAGAAAATATCTAGTCCTCCTTTTCTCTGCCGGGCCCAAGAAAGACTTTATTGACTAGTAGGATTAATCATGTGCAGACACAGCAGTCACTGCAAAAAGATGTATAAATTGGGATTATCGTGAGTCTGAGAAGCAAATGAATAATAAATCGCAAAGATAAAGAAATATGCCAAACCTTCCATAAGGTGAGAGCTGAGAAAAGCAGGAACCTCTTCAGGAACTTAACCTTTGAAAGAGACTTGCATGGCACAGAAGGTCAGAATCACCTTGACTTCTGATCTGAATACCTTGTTTGGAACAAAGAGAAACAGCTGTATCAATGTACATGAAGGAGAAGGGAAAGGGAGAAAAGCTGAAGTGGACCAGCCATTGTGTTCAAAATTGAAAGGAACAGCAACAAAGTGACCAGAGGAAAGTTGGAGGGAAAGCATTGTAATGCATGTAGTAAGGACATGCATTTTCATGTCAGAGACTCTTGTTCAGTCTGAGATCAATATTCCACCATTTTTAAGGGCAAAAGGACTTTTTAAGGGTATCTTAAAAGAACCATTTCTTTTACAAATCTCTCCTATTTGTAGTATCCATATTTGCTATTAATTACTTACAGATATGTTTTACGTATAAGCTCTAGACAACTTTGTCACTGTTGAATGTTGGTACTGGGAACAGTAATAAGCTGACTCCATCTCTGCCAGCAAAGTTGTGCCTCATCATTATCAACTAAAGCACAAGAGCAAGTTCATGTTTGCCTGATTGAAAATCTGAGCTTTGATGGAACAAACCTGTACTTCTTCTGGAAAGAAATAGGCAGCTATGTTACATTAAAATACAGTATACCGGTACATTCATGAACGTGCTGAGAAAGAGTTAAACATAGGTGGCATAGAGGCAGGGGCAAGGATGGGAAAGAGGAGTTGCTTTGTTGTTTGTTTTTTTTGTTTTTTTTGTTTTTTTTGTTTTTTTTGTTTTTTTTGTTTTTTTTTTTTTTTATTTGTGTTGCTGAGTGGCAGAAATATCCCCAGGTACTTAATCAGGGAGACTGCTGGTTCATGGACACAAGTCTTGGACAGCCTAGCAGATATTCTTGGGATCACATGCAGCTCTTTTGCCCAAGATCCTTTCCAATGTCAACATGCAGTGAAATTTGTGGAGGTGAAATTCAGTTAGGTGGCAGAGGGGCCATAATAACTCTTTTAACATGCTTGGTAGTTAAAATACTAGCCTTAATTATATCACCTGTAATAAGTTCTTTAAATTGTTCCCTACCAAGATATCCATAGGTTTGGACTGCTCTTACAAGTATCTCTGTGTCTGGGAACTGAGGTCACCACATGGGCATCATTCCCTGCAGCTTCACAACTATTCCTAAGTAAAAAGAAGAAAAAAAACTTCGATATTCTACATACAAGTAAAAGAATTTTTATAGGGGACCAAAGTATAGATTTTAACCCCTTGAACAATGATGTTACTATTCAGTGTCTTTGTCAGGAATCTTTCACAGACGTTCAAAGTCTGACTCAGATCAGCAAGCGCAAAAAATAAACTGCGTGAGCAATGAGGAAAGGAGAGGATCTAACCCTAGAGAGGCAACAGAAGACCTGCAGCAGAAGGAACAGAGGGCTGAAAGGAACAGAGTATAGTGCCTAGGATACTGAAAAATGGTGCAGACAATAGCATAAGTCTGATGAAAACTCTCTTTATAAACTCCAGTGCACAACTGGTAATATTCCCTCATTGTGTTGCTGTACATCTTTTTTAGGACTGTAAACTATACAACCTATGTCTTTAACAACTGCACGCTGGACAAGTTCTGTAGGACAAATCTTTGAGGACTAAAACCTCCATAAACAGCTAGTACTCTCCTCACACTTACTAACAAAACTTACTTAGCACAGTAGATAAATCCATTTGTTGCTTTTCAGAAGTCTTTTAATATGTTAATAAAACACTTCAAAAATATTTTTGTCATCAGGCTTAATAGGTTGAATGGTTCTTGATTTGCTTTTCATGGAGTGATTGATTTTTCGTTCCTTTTACTTTTTGTATGCAATAAAATTGTTAAAGATACAAAATGCATGCGAAGTGTAATGGTTTGTGTATAAAATATTACCCAGGCTTTTCCTTTCAAAGAACTGTCAGCCATACTGTGTATAGGACCAATATCTATCATTCAGGCTGTATGAACAATAAAAATATTTTTTTCATAGCACACCACTTAGTGATTTTTTGTTAAAGCATATCTTAGTCTAACAGCTTGACAGATGACTATAATAAATGCCCTTATTGAAGATCACTCTGTCTATGTCCAACTGACATCTCACTGACAAGGTACCCTTCTGAAGACGGTGAAGCATGCAGAAATGCCAGGAGTATTTGCCTTCATGAGATCTAGGCTACCAAAATGTCTTTCTCAAATAAAGACCTTTCTGCACAGCAGCTACACTAATGATAGAAAAACTGTGATGGACCATAAACTTAAAACCCCCCCAGGACCTCAAGATCTAGAAAGTATTTTTTTTCTGGAGGCAAGTAAGCAAGAGTATGAGCATAATAGTCTGATTTGCACTATGCAGCATGTAGAGATATGTAAGGTATGAAGTGTAAGGTGGCAAATATTGGTGGTGTGTATTTAGACTTACACAGTAGACACAGCCTAAGTTATTTTTTGGGACACCTGCAAATATAACAGATCTTTTGGAGAGAATGTTGTAAATGTCTTTATTGTCAATGTCTTTATATGTGATCTATAGCATTGTGTTACAAGGTGCAAAGCACTTCTCTATAAGCTTCTTTTGAAGTTCAGGTGGTTCAGCAAGGTCTAGAGAAGCAGTCTAATTTTTCATTCCTGTCTCTACATCTGTTTTCGATTGCACTATCATGACATACTGCACATCTGTGCTAGATATCAGTGTCTTTAAATCTCTGGAATACCCTGGGTAAAGCGTCTGTCACTAGGGATGGAAGAACAGACAACTAGCCAACATCCTTTGAAAGTGAACAGTGAGATAGTGTACTTCCTACATTGCACTGAAGACCACTTACTTGTAATGATCACATATTGCATTTTTAGATGCTTAATTCCTGTATGCTAACTAACCTCTTTTCTCAATATTTTGATGTGTGGGTTTTTTTAATAGGAAGATTATGGCTTTCAGGAAAAAATGTCTCAAAACCACCACAAACCAAACCAGAACCAAACTAAAATTAGAGCATTTATACGTGGCATTGACTTTTTCTTTATTTCTCTCTCAAATTGCATGGTCATTTTATATCTTCCTCTGATTCCTTCATCTTTTTTTGGCACAATTGAACAGTAAAAAGGTTGCTAAGAGCCTGTGTTTCAGTCCCTAGTGTGCAATCAAAGCTTGAAACCAAGAGTGTGTTGCCAGCTGCACCACTCATTTCTTCCTGTAAGCCTCAAGCCAAGGCTGCTCTGAATATCTGTGGTAACTGTTGAAGTTGCAGTAAGGAGAGGCAGAAACCAGAGATGAACTGTTTTTATTGAGGAAATGGCAGCGCTTCTCAGGTTTCATATAATTCATACAGAAACTGGTATCTATTATACTAGATTATAATTATATTATATTATAATCTATAATAATCCAATTATAAAACACTGAGAGCTGTATATTAAGGATCTTGCAATTGGATTGAAAAACTCAGACCTAGACCAAGTCCACGTGGGCCAAAATCTGTCATCATTTTGCAGTTGCTCAGTGCTCTGTTCATAGTGAATTGACAGGTTCATTTAGCTTTTGGAGAAAAGTGACCAGTTTGTTTAAAGTACTATTAAAGAACTTGCTCTAGTAGCCTAAGGTTAAGACAATCCAGGCAGCATTTCTTCTTTTTTTTAGAGCAATGGAAATTGGAAAAGTGTCCATAACTTTTTAGGTATAAATTTCAGACTCTCGCTCTCAATTTTAATTTATTGGCACTTCACTTTATTAAGCAAATGGTCTGATTTGGTTTCAAAATCTTCCTTGGAATACTGATGGTTAATTTTGGGTTATATATTGTTCTTAAAAAAGGAAACCCAGGGTCGAGGTGGCTCAAACAGGAAGCTGAGTGGGGTGCCTGAGACCAGAGATTTGGAGAGTTTGGACAGGATTACATAGAGGCATTCCCTGTCCTCTCCATTCCTGTCCTCAACTTAAAAATCATATAAAATTCTTGAGAGAAAGGCAGTTTATACTCACTTTCTTTCACTGTAGTCTTATGTCATACGTTCTGTATATGGGTACCAACAGCTTGATCACACTGACAGATACCTGTCCAATGAGTAAACTGGTTCAGAAAGTAAAATTCAAAGGGGAAAAGCTTATATTTCCCCAGGTATCAGTCAAGAGAAGTGACTCTCTTTATCTTTTTTATTGTAACTTTTATTATACTTTTAAATTTAACTCTCTATCCGCTTTTTCTTCCTTCTTCTTTTATTACTTGAAGTAACCATCAAATTCTACTCCAACTAATAAATAGCTTTGCAGCTTTGATAAATTACAGTATTTCTCAAAGGCTGCCACAGTTTTAAAGCACTAATGCCCCTATCATGAGATTCTTCCTTTCTGATTTGCTTACTTAGAGAAGATTTCTTCTATGTCCTTGAAAGCACAACATCATTTTACTTTTCTTTATCTTGTAGGAGTCTAACAAAACATTTCCAGTTACAGTAATTTCAAGTTGCTCTGTTCAGACTATGTGGAATTAGAGTATTGTGTCTTTGCAGGAGCACACAGTTAATTCTTATTTGAGTACTTTCCCTCCATTGCAGCAAGGCAAATACTCCCAATTTCCTTGCACCACGTAATATCAGGTTGCTTGTATGACTAAACTCCCTAATATATGTTTAAGAAAATAAAACTATTGGAGATAGTTTCATATAGAAAGAACAGCCACAGTTTTTGAAAAGAGCCATACCATCACAGACAATATATGTATTTTTTAAGAGCTTGCACTCAGTTTTGGTCAAAAAAAGCATGATAGCCATCTGCAATGGCACCATCTGCTGGTCCTTACAACTTGGTAAAAATTGACAGCCTTTGACCAAAAACAGTACTGCTCATCTTAGACACTGTTTATGTTTACTTACTTGTGGGGACCTGCCAGTATGACTTGAAGATTTTACAATAAAATGCAGCTCATTCTAGTCCATAATGATTTGCTTGTTGTGGAGAAGCCAAGAGTTAACAGGAGTTCAACTTTCTTTTAGTACTGGGCAGTGAGCTTTAAAGTAGGAACGACTGTCTCCTGCTTAGTTTTCTCCTTACTTAAAGATTAAAAATAATGAGTTTAAGGTATATTGTGTTATGTATGCATTTTTTTTCTGGAGAAGTACTTGTGCTATGTGACTCTTTTTTTTCAGAATGTTTGCCCTTAAAATGGAAGATACGTATTGTGGAAGTAGAGATTGATTAAACTCAAATGGTATTTCAAGACTGAGTAAGCAAAGACAGAATTGGACTAGTTGAGTATAAAACATAATAGAGAAGAAGTTGACAAATGGAACAAAGAGGAATGAGTGGAAATCTTAGTGTTACCAACCTTTATTCTCAGCATCCTTTAAAAAAAGCAGAGAGGGATGTCTAGTTGTCTTCAGACCAATTGCATAGCTCCTTAGCCACTGCTTATAAGTGAGGGTACCAGAAACAGCTTATCTATGTTTCAAATAGTGAAAGACATTATATAAAGAATTCGTAAAACAAAATATTTTGCAAATACAACTGTGAGTTAGCCAGTTTATACCACTTGAGTAATCAAGCAGACTTTTTTCAGGACTATACTCACTTCTTTGCAAGAAAGAATAAAAAAAACCCTAGTATTCAGATAGCTTTGGATTGTCTACCAATACTGAGATCATTTGCTTCTAGAGGGGGTTTATTTAACCTTTCAAAAAGAGTTTTCTCACAAGATGTGCAGTATTTGCAAGTTTGTGTCAGATAAGACAGATGTGAGAAGAATCTCTTGTTCTGTTAGTCAATTTTGGATTCTTGCACAGAAACAAATCAGAATGGTGTATTTCAGATAGTTATTTATCCACCAGAAATATGTCAGTCACAGTGGTGTAGCTCAAGAAGCCCTGTCTGTGAAGCTGAATTATATAAGGTTTAGCAAAAAAGAATAAAATGTGGCGGAAATGGTGAAAGTTTGTTTCAGTACTTCTGAGATATTTGTTGTTCACACACCAGTGATAAAATCTAAGGAAATGAAGGATTAGTTACATCAAATTAGTACCATTGATGACAAAGGGCAAGGAAGCGACCTTCAGGAGGTCTCCAAGGAAACCACTGGCAGACCAGAAACTGAGATGAACCCACAGTGTCACACTCCAGTTGCTATTAGTTCAACTATAGAAAAGGTCACTGAATTTCTTAAGGCTTAAATGTTTCTTTAATATAGTCTGTTAAGAAAATATGCTTGATTCTTATTAGTAGATGACAGGATTGTAATAATACCCTAGCAAAAAGCACAGATACATACTGACCCATCTGTCAAACAGGAGCCAGATATTCTAGTTTTTGTTTTTACTAGAAATTAATTGAACTCTGTCTCCATTTGCCCAGAACTTAGAGTAGTTGAATACATGGAAGGACTTTGCATGCTTGAAGGTCATGCAACTTTTGGCATCTTTTCATTTTTTAGGAACCTACTTTAATTTGCTATCAGAATATGTAGCATACTTAGAATTTCTTTAAAGACCATTAACACAAGAGGAATGTATGTCAAAATCACAAATAATTTGTGCTATTATAACAACATCATACTGGAACTACAGCTTTTCTCAGAAACTTGCAGTTTTCATCAAAATTTCAAAAGGAAGAATAAGATTTTTACTTCTACCTTCCTATTAAACATATTCAGGCAGGATTCTTAGTCAAAACACAAGAAAGACAAACCTGACCAGCCAGTATTGTTGTCATCAAGTTAGTCATCTGTGAGATTCAAGCTCATGCTGGTACTGTTGTTATTATTATGTAAATATTTTTCCAGTGCAATCAAAGCAGAAGACCATGTAAACACATCTTGCTTCAATCAGGTCCTGTTCTTAACCAATAAACTGTAGAGCCCAATACACTACATAATCATACAAATTGGAACAGCAATAGCAGTACAAGTTGGAGGGAAAAGAAGAAGAGTAGGATGCTCAAATTATTCAAGTAAATCTGAAGCATCCTCCTCTTCCTCATATTCATTTCCACAAAGCGTAATGAAGGTTCATTTAAATGAAAACCAGACTAAAGCCAATGCTACAAACAAAGCATAATTTACCACACAATTATTTTTCACAATATTTTAATACAATAGTTGTAGTAAAATAATGCTTTCAGAAACAGAGATGTGCACATGTAAATTTGCTAGCACGTTTTGTTCAAGATTCTCCATTTACTCTAGGTCCAAAAAGATCTC
Source organism: Urocolius indicus (assembly GCA_013401255.1). Classification (NCBI taxonomy): domain Eukaryota; kingdom Metazoa; phylum Chordata; class Aves; order Coliiformes; family Coliidae; genus Urocolius; species Urocolius indicus. The sequence goes on along the minus strand of WBNH01011214.1, from coordinate 118,355 downwards.
CCTCTTAAGTTCTCTACGTTGAATGAACCTTCTGACCTCTGTAATCATTGAACACCAAAAATGATCTCTGATTTTCTTGAAATAGTGAAACAACCACTGCTTTAAAGAGAAAGATTAAGAAAAAGAAAGAAGATAATGTTTATCTGGGAATATTTCTTGGTGTTTGTGCCATAGCAGGATCATTTCTTGAAAAAAATACTGAAATAAGCGATCATATGTATAAGTGGGAATATTTCTGTATTGTGTCTGAAAGCTACACGGACATGGAAATCTTACAAGCTCTGACATGAAACACATGTGAGTTTTTTGACACTTTTTGTTCAGTTTTCTCATTTCTCCAAACAGACTTAAAAAGATTTCTTGGTCCATGTATCTCTTCTTACAACACGAAGCATTTTCTAGAAGAAAATAAAGAATAGCTTATATCTAAATGTCTCACAGCATAACTTTATTTTGTAATATGTTCAGATGAGCTTAGGATAAGCCTTAATAATTTAAACCATTTACCTATAACACAACATACTATTTATATTGCCATCCAAACCACCAAGAACGTGTTAAACGACAGATTACAAAACATTCCTATGATATTTCTGTCCTGAAAAAAAACTCCCACCAATCTTGCCATCAATATAAAGCAACACTTCACTCCTTTATTCACTGCCACTGCGTGGTTTGTTTTTTTGTGACACACATTTCATTTTACGTAAACTAGTTACAACACGACCTGTAAAAGAAATCAATCTCATCAACTCAGAGGGGGCAATTTTTTCATCTCCAGTTTGACAGGAAAGGGTACTGCAAAATGAATTACTGGAGGAAAGATGTGAGGATTACTTCTAAGTACTTGCTGACATATACCTCCCAGATATCTTTTGGCACAGTTTCACTGGGAACAGAAAAAGTGTTTACAATGAACCAATAGTTTGTGTAAAAGATCTTATCAGAGCAACCTAAACCAAAGCTATTTTTGGTCCTACTGTATGTAGTAGTTTACTCTGCCTTTAGGTGCTCAATGACTAATGGAGTCAGGACAGTATAATGCTTTCACAAATATGGCATTTTCATCCCTCTTTGTTTAGATGAAGCAAACAGGACTATTATTAGGTGATCATGATGTTGAGATGAGGATGTTGGGGACAACTAAAAATGTCCATGAGCAATCTTTAGCGTGAAAAGGAGAACTCTCAGCTACAGAGGACCTGCATAATTCCTAAAATCCATTACTGTTCATGTAAAATACATGCTACTCCTTATGATATGACTGGTTTCTTTGGCCATACAGCAGATGGTCTTTGGTAATTCTCTATTGCTATTTTGCACGATTGCTCCCTCAATATGTGGATTACTTCTCTGACTATGTTAACAGAGAGAAAGGTAGCTTCTTCCTTTGATGTATGTGTATACATACACGTGAAACCATATACACATAATTTCTTACATTATTCAGCAAAACCTCTGCATCCTTTGGGTATCTGAAATGGCCTGGTATAATAGATGAGGGCATTAGGGAAAGTCCTTAAGCTTGGTATCATTCAATAGAAATTTTATATATTCTATTTATATTGTTTTATCTAGTCTATTTCACAAATTCATGGGGGAGAGTTCTGTTGTTAGGGTTGCTAACACAGAGAACCAGAGAGAAGAAGTACCCCAGAGTAAAAATCTTATTAACAGTTATTCAGTGAATTTAATTCTTTCTGGAATTTTGCCACCAATTACTTTTTGGCATGCTGACTTACACAGTATTTTATACCACCAGTTGCCATGTTGTACACACCATCAGAACCACCCTAATTGGTTGAACATTTTGGAACTTTCAGCCTTGCCTGACCTGAGCTCACACAGTCAGTGTGATAAGAAAACAAAAAAGTAGAACTAGATGTCAGTGTTACTGAGAAGAGACACACAGCTTTTTGTTTCACCCTGAACTGTGAAGATTTCGTTTGTCTTCTCTCTCTGCCATGTTTTATGCTCAGAGATTCCCATTTAATATAAATAAGATTTACTTTCAAGGAAAACAAAAAGCTCGTCATGGAATGTTCTGAATGATCTTTTAGTGAACGATCCAGCAAAAGCAACATGTATGTAGAAGAAGTGAGACTCATTTTTGTGGACTTTTAGATGTGAAGTATGCATTTCATGCATGAAGAACCTATGAACAGATATTTTCATAACTCTAGTGAGACCAGTGATGGTAAGATAATTTTCATTCAGGAGAGGTCACTTCTGTAATAATTCTTAGTCCAGGCCAGGAGGGAAGCTGTAAAGTCCAGACACCTTTTTTTTTTATTTTGCCAATAACCATTACCACGTAGAGAAGAAACAATAATGTGCAAATGTGGACTAGGACAGTGAGGAAGCATTTATTCATCCTAAATGTCTAATGACTGGAGTACAGTCTTGAGTTTATGGCCTTAATTTACATTGACTTTGTGACTTTTATATTGTAATCATAGATATTCTTGTTGTCCTTGAATATATTAGACTAGATTGAATCCTATTCAGCCCTGACCTAAAACGTAACTTGTAGAACAAATTATCTCAAGTAAATAATGAACTGTGTATAAATTTATTTCTATTCTATTAATTTGAAGAGAGTTACCTGTCACATGGGAACAGGCTGCCCGAGTGGGTTGTTGAAACTCCTCTGAGGACATTCAAAACCCACCTGCATGAGTTCCTGAGCATGGGTTTTGGACTAGATGATCTTTTGAGGTCCCTTCTGACCCTTAAGGTTCTGTGACTAGATGATATGTTTTAGTTTTCTGTCTTTTGAACACTTTGGTACTTTCTCTGGTCCAATTTTTTTTATCTTTAAAAACGGGATTGAATTTTTAACGTATATCTATAACAATGTATAAAGTGCACATTCAAGAGTAGATGAAATATTGAGATACAATGCTAGTTGCATACCACGATAAAAACAAGGAGCTTGCTCAATTTAATTGAAGGCAAGACAATTTTGTCGCTAAGATTATTGTCAGTTACTTTATAAAATGTCATCCTTAGTCTTAATGTCTAGTTTCTCAAAAAGTGTTTATGTGACTCTTGGGTCAAAGTGTGTCAAAGTGATTACAAACAAAAATATGTATTGAAAATTCTCTCTCAGTTTTCATGATCCATTGTTTCTCATGCAAATTGATTTCAACAATAACATTTTATTAATAATTTTTGTTTTTCAATGTTAAATGTAGCTATCTTTCCTAGATACAGATGCCATTACAAAATCTATGACTACAGAGGATTTTATGAAAAAATAAATTAACTGCATTTGTTTATGTCAATGGTCAGTAACCATGAATGATAAAAGCCTGTGCCCTTTTCATGCTGGCTACAACATAGAGCAGTAGAGGCTTCCAAGTGAATTACATCCAGTTACCCAGTTCTTACCCAAGATATATTTTGGGGTTTTTTTTCACTATTTCTTAATATTTAGAATACCATAGGTTTAAGAAGGAACACTCTCCAGAAAACTGAATGAATAGTAAAAAATCATGCTTTACCCTAAAGTGCCCATAGACTGGACGGGCTCACAACTAGAATGCTTTGGTTGAGAAAATGAAGTAAAGATACTGCTGTGCTAACAAAAAATCATTTCATTCAATCAGCTGAAAGGGAAAGAATTTGAGAGAGGTTTCATGGGGCGGGGGGGATGGAGAGAAGGCTACAAAACAATATTGTCTTACAGAAATTTTAAATTCAGACACACATAGACTACACTCACTATTCTCAGTGAGAGTTGTCTCTCTATTGCAGAAAGCAGAATTCATCTTTAGCAACTTAGACATAGCTCTTAAGTGATGCTTTGTATGTTGTACAAGGCTTACATTATTCCTAGGTTGACAAAAATAACAGACAAGATTCTCTCCTGTCTTCCTTGGCTTTTTGCCATTATACCCATTACTGAAACAAATTGTCCAATCCTCATTATAAGGATGAGGTCATGTCTTGTGATGGAGTTTTGGGGCTAATTTCCTGAGTGAAACAGGAATGCGCAGCTCACTTAGGCATGTTCCAAAATCCACTGAAATCAGAGGGCTCGTGTAATGAATGTTGGATTAAGCCCTGTATCTCTTACCAGTTAAGAAGAGATACACTCTTATTAGCCCCATACTTAAAAACAGCATCAAATTCCTTATGCGTTGAGCTATTGCAAGTAGAGAACATAAGATAATACATAAAAAGAACGGAAATCAGAGAACAGAAGATAGTTGCTAATTTTATGACAGGGACAGCAGTGTTAAGTTTTGCCCTCTATGAAACCTTCTGTATCTGCTAATATTCAAAATAATGAAGCATTTTCAAATTAAAAGATCAATTAAAAATGAAGCCTTCAGGAACCGAAGTGATCAATATATATATGAAGATGTAAAAACTATATTAGAGACTCCACCCTCAGCTAATGTATTCTTTGCTTTCGGTTTCAGCAACAGGTAAATCTTTCTATCCTATAGACAATAGTAAAATAAAAAAAGACATCAAATATGATGCAGCATTTTATATAATAATGAATTCAGTAAAAATGTGACAAGATTCAGGGGTTTACATTATGTTCCTAAGAAAGGAACAAATAATGGCAATAATAACAAACTCAAAGCCATGATCTGGAAGTGGGATATTTAAAAAGTTTCTCAAAAAAACTTGGAAGATGGTTATTTGAATTGAGAACCAAGTCAGAAGCTCAAAGAGAAAGAAATGTATGTATTCAACTTCTGGTGTTTTCTATCTGTGTTTGCACTGGCAAAGATACAGTTCCTAGTGGGGAAAAAAAAAAACCCATGTCTGGCTTGTTGAGCCTATGTATTTTCTATTTTCAAATGTCCCATCTATGAGACATCAAATAAACTATATATGACACCTATCTTCAGTGTAGATGTAAGTCCAGAATTTTATAGCAGGAACAAATTTAGCTGAAAACACTGTCAGATGCTTTGGTCGAGACTAAAGCTGACTGAAAGTTGCAAATATATTTTTAAGGGAGAAGGAAGGAAACTGAAAAGTGTCTTCACTTGAAATAGATAGAAATCACACTCTTTTTTTGTTGCTGTGTGAGTGGTATGGAACATCATAAAAAGATTAAATACAGTAAATATTTACAGTTAAAGTTTTCATCTGTATGTACAGGTGCATCCATTCACATATTCATGAATGAATATATGTATCTATAGAACTTTGTGTTTTCATGTTCACAGTCAACATGATAGTGAGATAAATGGCCCCGAGTATAAATGAGATTTTATGTTTTCTAGTTGCAGAGAGGGAATCACTAGTTTGATGTAAAATTTTAAATACTGGGTAAACTGAAATGCATGGGAGCACACGGTTAAAGTATTTTAGGAAGGAGGAGGCACAAGGATCAGATCTCAGGGAAGCACCTTAGGTCAAAATCTTTAGTCCACATGGAGAATATAAAGTGTTGCTGTTTCTCTGATGCTGTTTTCCACTTTCACTCAAGGCAGTATTTATGAGAAAATGACAGAGTCCTTCAAAGGTTCTGGCTTGCTTTTTACGTTTCTTTCCTTTGGCATTCTCCCGTAAACAACATAACTCTGAAAAAGACTTTCCATTCTCACTCTACAGATGAAAGGCTCTTTTGGTGGAATGGTTGGTTTAAAAACAAAGATAAAATCAATTCCATCTAGAAAGAACAAGTAAAAAGACTTCAATTCCAGAGACCTTAACCCTATTTCATCACTTTGTCTGTAAATATTTACTTACAAACTTTTGCCACAGATAGTGGCATTTGGTTGAAGATCAATATTGACTTATGGTCTATAAACCACTATATTAGATATGATAATAGATCTAAAGAATCTCAATTCCAGAGTCTAATGAGATCTATGTTGTGATACTGTAAATATAGATCTGACTAGGTACTTTATAGTCAGCCTAAGCTTCAGGTACACTCAGTTTTTATGCTCAGCACAGCCAAAAAACTTGAAAGAGAATTAAATCTTTAAGTCATATGTATGCTTCTCTAACCTTGTGATATCCAAAACTTGTGAATGCCCTCCTGTATAGTCCAGGGCAGCCTGAAGTCTCACCTACTCTCAATTACACAAACTTCAGGGACTGCATAGAAGCTAGGCAGTATCAAAAATCTTGACCTGTTTCTTCTTGCCAAAACAGTTGATAGAAGGACTGGGAATCACATAAGAAAGACCATGCAGAGAGAAAGGCAAAAAGATGATTCACACTGTTAAGTGAAGACTAGAAGGTTCAAGGGTTAGAAATGTATGTAAGGTAAAGTACCAGTCCTGCATCTTATATTTCACTTGGTAAACACTAAAACACTGCTAAGAATAAAGATTTTTAAAGGAGGCTTATCTGTAAGCCTGTAAAGCTTACTGATGGCTTATCAGTATAAGCAATGACCAACACTGAGACTCTGAAAAGCATCAGTTCAACTATTACCCTTTGCGTCTTCAAAACAACCAGACTCATGTGGTTTCTCTCTTTGAAAAAAAACTGAAGATACTAATGGATAAGAATACCCCACAAGACTGAACTATTGATCTCCTTGCTATGAATGTGGTTTCTTAGAATAAGGGAGTATTTATAGTACTTACATTTAAAGAAGATTTGTGCAAAAAAAATGTTGTGGAAAATTTGTGTGAACCAGTTTAAAAGTGAAAAGAAGTAGAAAAGCAGCATGCAACTTTCATGAAACTCTTCTGACTTTACTGCCTCCATTCCCTGTAGCAGTAATCATATGGAAATTGAGTGACCTTTTTGTCTCATATTATCCATTTTGCCAAGTAATACCCAGTCCTTTGTGTAATGTTCATCGTGAACATGCAAATCTTCAAAGACTTCTGCTTTGTTCATTCATAGCTGTGGTTCCGTTCTAAGCAAGTTGAGCTGATAGTCTCCTATACATATATTTTAGGAGCTTTGGTTTGGTGTTTTGGGGAGTTTTAGTTTGTTGGTGATTTCTGGGGCTGTGTATGTTCTTTACTAGCTCATTGTCCTACAGTGAAAGTGAGAGTGAACCATCCATTCATTGTTGGCTCTCATACGTCTAATTATTACATGTTGTTATTCATGATGTAAGAGTTCATCGTTTTTGTGACGAGTACAGAGCATTGTACTGTTACTGCCACAAATGCCATGATAGCTGGCAGATTTTGTTAAAAGTACAGAAAATAAAAGGAAATTTCAAATTTTTTAATATCAAGATTTGCATCTATTTAAAAAGAAATTAAGCAAGAAATGAATTTTGTCTGAAAGTTTGGTCAGTTGTCTGGAATCTTAATGAGAGTGTGGAATTGAAATTAGATAAATCTATAATAAAGGTCTCATCTAAAGTTCAAGTGAAAAAATGTGAATCTTTCTATTATCAGGAAAGGCTGCCTTGAAGAAAAATGTTGATGATCATCTCATATCAATAATCCCAAATAAAGTTAAAAAGTCCAGGGAAATTGCATTTTCTGTTGCTTTTGCTTCCACAGTCCACCATTGCTGTTGCCCTTCATCCCATCAAAAAAGAAATGAAGGTGAAAGATGCCGTTTTCTTTACCTGAATAACTTGCTTGTTAGGACGAGTTTAAGAATTACCATCTGCACTGGAATACACATACCACAGTGACTGTGGGCGTATCTGATTAATATTTATTTAAGATATCTAAATGATGTATGTCAGGAAGTTGAGGTATCACTTTTTTCTGTCGTTCTTAATGATGGGACAAGAGGTTATGGAAAGAAGCTGTAACACAAAAAAGTTCCATTTAAGTAACATAAGAAAACACTGTTTCACTGTGAGAGTGATGGAGCACTGGCACAAGGCTGCCCAGGGAGGGTGTGGAGTCTCCTCTGGAGGTCTTCAAAACCCTCCTGGACATGTTCCTGTGTGATGTGACCTAAGTGGACCTGCTTTGGCAGAGGGCTTAGACTAGATGATCTCTAAAGGTCCCTTCCAATCCCTACCATTCTATGTTTAGATGATTTTGGACATACTTTTTTTTTTAATACAATACTTCCAGACTCTTAGAGAACATAACATCTTGAAGAATAATACCCAATTAAGTTTTTTTTATTTCAGAAGATGATGTAATGATTTTTTTTAATAGATTTGATTTCAAGAGACTTGCAAGTATTGCTAAGGCAATATTTCACAATGGAAACAAAATTAAAAATAATTTAAAGTTTTCTGATTTTAATCCCATATTTGCATGTGTAATTATTGGCATATCAATGTTAGTTGACTCACTAATGAAAGGGGAAGCAAGCCTACTGAGAGTAACTTCAAACAATGCTCTGGTCATCTCTGAAGCTTTCTTCTGAACATGCAGTATTAATTCTGCTATTGAGTTAAAAAATGAGAATAATTACTATAGCAACCACAGAAATCTATCCGGTGTATAGTATGTTGCCCACAAGATACAGAAAAGGTCCTTGCAAAAATCAATTACTCTCAGCTGGATTTGAGTTATGTACAATACTCTCGTAAATACAATAAAAGAACCTGCATAATTTCTTTTTCTCAGCAGTTCTATTTTTTTTCTCAGAAGATGCTGGTTGCTAATTCTAACTATATTTAAATATTAACTAAACCGTCTCATTATACTTGTGACTATTACAGAGCTTTTAGACTTACCCCTAAAGACAAAGATTAATTTGTCCTCAAAGTAATGCCAGAGAGAGGAAAAACCCTCATCATGTGATGAATAGAGATGAAGAAAATACTTTTCTGATCAGGTGATTGTTAAAGCCTCCTACTCTGAAACAAGAGGGTTTTCTATCCTTTCCAAAATTCTCGTCTTTCAGTCTGCACTTGACACCACTGAAGTCACAGGAAACCCATTTGATTCAACTGGTACAGGATCAAAGACTTAGACCTTGCTGTTATACACATGTATGTTCATGTTATCTGTGTAAATGTTAAATCTTCTTTTCAATCCTGATAAGTTCTTGGCCTTACTTAATACCTTGAGGCAATGAGTTCCCACAACTACTTGTGTAAGAATGTATTTCCTTTTAGCAGTCATATAATTGTTGCATTTCCATTTCCCTGAATGTCCAGTATTGAAAGTGAAAGTGAAGGAACATGCATTTTTTAAACTTGTCTCTGTACTGCATTAATTTGTCCACTGCTACCTTTTACTTTCCTGTTTGTCATCTTTCTTAAGCAAACAGTTCAACCCTCCTCAGTCATATAGAGACAGAGTTTTGAGTGCTTACTTTTTCTGTTGAAAGTAACGCCGAATGAGTTTGTTCTTGATTTCATTGAACATTAGGTAGCAAGACTGCTACTTCCACATTCTGATGTAGTAATACAGCTTTTCTTGATGTTATATTTAGTTTGATTTTAAATTAGGTGTTGATTTTACTAATTTGGGAAAGACATTAAATAATTCCGATGCACAGAAATATTTTCCATCAGCTCAGCTTCCTAAAATACATGTGAGAAAAAATTATGTACAAAATAAGTCCTGAGAGTATAGAAGCAGACAAATAAATCAGAAGGAGTTGTGGACAGATTTATACATTTTATGCATTTTAATTGCACTGGCACTTTTCTTTTTTTGTAATTGCACTTTAATTGCATGTATTTTTCTAAATTTAAAAAAAGTAGTTAAAATAGCATTGTACTAGATTAAATAATTTCAGGCACTTACTGCAGATGTTTTAAACAATTCATGTGTGGAACAATTTCATAGTCCTATTATATAAGGCATTTAAAAATTGCACTTGAGTAAATCTGCTTGCAATCAGCGAAGATCACATAATATTCAAAATAAGACTGAGACCTGTAACCATATAAGCCTATTCCTCTTACCTTCTGGGAGGCCTCTTGAGGCTCTCAAGTATTGAAAATTATGTAACTTAGATATCTCCTTCTGAATTTAGGAGACTTAAGGAATTTTTCTTTCAGATATGACTCTTCCTCTTTGCTACTTTCTGACCCGTTTTCATGTGGTACCTGTCTGAATTTTAAGCCATTGAAAGCAGGATTTCTGCCAGTTCCCTGTATGTGACTAGTGCTCTGGATTTCCCTATGAGAAGCGCTTTGCTACATATCACTTCTTGAAAATTTTGGAGTTCCTCTGAGTATCACTCCCATATATAATGTCTGTCATGCTTGGCAGGGATTTCAGTTAATTTGTGAAACCCAAGACCACATTTAATTTTGGAAAACTTCAGCCTCAGATGATTACAATTATCTAGCAGGCTGCCAACACTGCAGCAATTAATATTACAATTGATAGTATTTTAGTGGCCAAAAGCCATAAAAAAGATGAAGATCCACTTTGTACAATGCATTAACACAGTCTACGTTTATTCTTGAAAGATTTGTTATTGAGTTTAAAATTAGAGGTAAACGTGGCCATGACAGAAAAACTAAAAAATGATAGAGGAGATGAAAACAGTAAATAGCATCTCTGCCTGAAATCTATTGCTATGTATCTATGGGTTTCATTGTACCATCAATGTTTCAGCTAAATATTTCAGTCAGTTCTTTAGGAGTTCTACTTAAAAGCAAGACATTACAGTATATCTCTTCCTCTTCGATTTCTGCCTTTTTGTTGGCATGCACATTGCTTTCATAGTCCAGGGTGTGTTTATTAGTATGTAGATTATTTCTTCTGGTCCCGTAAACAGATGAACCGCTATTTATACAGATTCAGTATTGGTGAACCGATAACTGTTTATAGGCCATCGCTAATGAGAAGTAATTATTTGTAATTTTAGATTTTGAGTTGTTTATACAGACAGCTCAGTGTAATAAAGAATATGAAACTATGTAATTTCTCACAGCCCAGTGATGTGCACCATTAGTGAGTGGCACAAAGGTAGTGCAAAAAAAAATGGAGACATTTGCAGCTGCCTAAGTACAAAAAGTAGAAAATGAACAGAGAAATATCCCTGATTCAATATATACAACAGTGAAATGAATTTGCCATCTTCATTCTGTTTCTACCCATGTAAAACTGTCCCTTGACTTTAATAATGGAAATAAACGGTAGGATGTAGAGCAAACGTTCCAGCTACCTACATTTTTAAATATGAGTTATCTATACATTACCCTTTCCAAGCATAAACATAAAAACGTAATGTGCAATTTACTCAAGCTTAATATATAATAAATAATAACAGCAATACCATTTAGAACTTTTATAGCAGTTTTCATCTGGAAATCTCAAAGCAGCTTACACAAGGGGGATAGTAGAGTAGCTCTGGCACCAAAGAGCCTTTCAAACTCACACATCATCCATTTGACAAATGCAAAGAACACAAAGTCTGAGTAATGTCTTCATCCCATAGGCAAAGGTACAGTTAAATTTTGCATTAGTGCTATGTGTTGAGTTTATTATAGCAACAGTCTAAATGGAGAATTGCAGCACTGAAGCTGCGGAGATACGTGAAACTGAAGGCATAAAGGTTTGCATCCAGACTCCCACTAAAAAGCAGAAACGAATTCTAGGCTGGTAAAACATGCCTACAATGCTTTCAGTATTGATCACATAAATATCTCCACTTCTTCAATGGGAGGTGAGAGATGATGCTAGGATGTAAATTCTACCAATTCTGACGAAAGAATCAGCCATGGAGATAAATGAACAAAATTATTATCTTTAAAGATAACCTATTTTTCTGTGGGAAGTCAAAGGAAGATCTTAAAACCCCCCGACATTTTTAGTAAAAATATGTTATTCCAGTCAACATTTGGAGGGGAGGTGGTGGTGTTAAAAGGAGCAATCCTGACCTCCACAGTTCTCCTTTTTCTCCAGTTTTTCTTAATTCATCTCTTTCCTAAGCCGTTTGCTCTAGAAAAATTGGACAGCAGCAGGTTAAAGGGAGAAGACAGGAAGAAAACAAAAATAAAAATATTTCATTCTGATTTTTAAAAAAATATTAAATACAATATGAAAATTAAAGTTTTTCACTCTTCTAAATAAAAATTTTCAGAAATCACATGTGTTACCTATCATATTGTTGTGAATGCTAGGGGAGACAATTCACTTGATATTTCTGTCGCAAATACATTGTGCCTCATGTTGTTTAATGCTCTATCTGATACATAAATGTCTGATAGCAGAAAACAGTCAGAAAAGATCACCTGCAATTTCACTCTTGTTTCTCTTAAAAAGAAAAAAACAAAACCCTCAAAGCTACATTCTATCAACTTATGGCATTTTTTTTTCTATAATTTTCAGTTATCTCTCGTTTGAAATACTGCTAGACAGACAGCTGGTTATATATCAATGGTTTTTTGATCTCCTCCATTTAATTGGGGACACCAACAAGACCTTTCATGTTTAGAGACCAACAATGAGTAAAAAGCAATGTTTCATGTAAAGCCTGACTAATTGTTTTTTCTTCTTTATTTTTTTTTCCTCTTTTTTTCTTCCCCTTGGATGGAAGACCAACCAGTCTCTTTGTTGTCTTAACACTGTCAACTTCTGTCTCAGAGATGTAAAAAGCTAAGATTAATATGAAAAAAGGAGAGCCTTCATTCCTGCAGTGAAGTGCCTACCCTGAATCACTGCTGCTTTTTCTGGTGAAAGCTGGCAGGTGTGTTAGTCATGCTAGTATATACACTCAACTCACTTCACCCAAGATAAGAGTAAGCAATATATGTTGGGGTTAAGGTAAAATGACATTAATTCCTATTTCATAAGGCTGTCTCCTTATATAATGAGATAACGTTTTATGAAAATCCAATGCCTGAAAGCAAGGCTCAATTCACAAAATATGTCTAAAGAACCAATGCAATGGAAAAGAAGGCTTTTGTTGTGCTCATCACCTTTAGGCACATCTGTACTTTAACATCCTTCTTTGTGTTGAAAATCAAATCAGAAGAGACCTTATGAGATGAAAATCATTTATGCATTTCAGTTTAATTTTGTATGTTACATTATTACAAGGACTCTTATTATTACATTGCCTTGGATTTTTCAGACTTGTACAAAGGTGTAAGAGAAATTAGGGAACTACTTTGTTACCCCTACTGAAGTATTGGCATTGCAACTTCATGATGTTGCATCCTAACACAAAGTGAGTGAAGGAGATGATATATACAAAAATTAGATGAATAGGCCTTAATTGAAGCAGATGAAATTTTGCAACACACAAAGACGCCCCCACAAAATATGCTGTATAATCATCTCTTTATTTTTGCCTTTTTTCACTTGTACAACAATTACCAACATTTAGCTCTTACTTAAAAACTGTTTTAAATGTTTGCTAAAGTGAATACATGAAGTGAGTGACTGGTTGACTAGTTAATAAATAATGTCTGTTTTCCTTCAAGGTCTGACATAGAATCATAGAATGATAGGGTTGGAAGGGACCTTTAGAGATCATCTAGTCCAACTCCCCTGCAGAAGCAGATTCACCGAGATCAGGTTGCGAAGGAACGTGTCCAGGCGGGTCTTGAAGACCTCCAAGGAAGGAGACTCCACACCCTCCCTGGGCAGCCTATGCCAGGGCTCCCTCACCTGAACAGTGAAATAGTTTTTTCTTATATTGAAGTGGAACTTTTTGTGTTCCAGATTCATCTCATTACGCCTTGTCCTGTTGCTAGCTACAATAGAAAAAAGGGATGCCCCAACCTCCTGACATATTGCTAAGCAATAATTTTGGCTGCATTGGACTGCTATTCTAGCATGTAAACACAAATTGTGGAATTAATTTTTTAAAAAATACTTTAAAACAAGTTAAAACAACACCAGAAGACTATTTATAATCTCTGCTTTTGGTATGAACTTTTGTTGAACAAACAAGATGGCTTCATTCTGCTAGAACAGACTTTAACTGTTGAAGCTGAGTGTTGTTGACTAAGCTATTGCTTCTGTTAAAGCAAAATACCTTAGTGGTAATATAGGCTGTTTGGAAATTGATCTTTTTCAATCTAGTGATGATCAAATCTGATTGATGGGTTGTATTTTCATCTTACCTATTGCTAATAAGCTTCTTTGTATCTGTCTATTTAGAATGATTGCATCTTTGAAGCAGGTTAATTTAAAAGGTCACCTTATCAAACATTTTGCTATTGACTAAAACTTGTAGTCAGCCAATTATGCTTCATTTATGTGGCTGCCTACCTGTTGTCTTGTGGTTGTCCATAATCTTTTGTGAATGTAATCCTGAATATCTTTGTTCCCAACTTCAAGGTCACATCGACCTCAGGCCACAGGAAGCTGGTGGCATTTGATTTCATTTCAAACATAATGGGTGAGATTTTAGACTCATTAAAAAAAAAAAAAAAAAAAAAGTATTAAATTCAATGAGGACAAGTAGTCACATTTTCATATTTCAGTAAGAAAACTGGCAAATCACCACTTACAGCTATTTAATTTATCATCAATGAAGTCAACTAGAAAAACTATCATTGGCTTAAAGAAAGTAATGGATTAGTTCCAGAACGATTTCGTTTAACTGGTTGAAGACACTCCAGCCTTCAAACCACAATGCAGAGTGCAGGAAAAATCCAAATGACTCAAGAAAAAATACGTGTTGGTATAAAGGCAATGAAGCTCTCTTTTTTGTTTTGTGACGGGACTGATGATTGATTTTTCCTGATGACCAGGAAAAATCAATGATTTCATGCTGCAATGCCTACACTGAAAACTTTTTGGAAAAGCTTTAGTAGTTCATGTGAACTAGATTATCAGAAGTGGAAACTGTCTTGCATTTCAGGATTATAATGAAAAGTTATTGGGCAACACAATATTCTTTCAGTTGTTTCTGAGGATGGAAACCAGTTCTGTGAATACAGAGCTAATGATGAAGTATGGATATTATATTACTGGCTTGCAAAGATCATAACCTTGCATATGACAATGGTTTGTCATAATCTATGACAATAATAGGAGCCAGATAAACATTTGTGAGTGTTACAAATTAAAGAATTGCTCATAATGAATGAACAACACAGAAGCATTAGTTTGTACTTGTTAAAATAATTTGATAGATTCAAAATACCTAGAGGAAAGAGATCACTGTCTGACTTCCTGTGTGTCACAGTACACAGGACCTTCTTGCACTTCATCTTGACTTATCTATAGCAATTTATTAATGCTAAGTTTCAGCAGCATATTTGGAGACATAATGTGAGATACAAGGACATATATTTCCCTTATTGCTAAGACAAGCATTGAAAGATAACTGTCTGAGAAAGCACTGTAACATCACACAACAAATTAACTTGAGGTGTGAAGTAGGACAAAACTCTTATCAGCAATCTAAATATGCAAAAGTAATCACCTGAGCTAGGTTTTTTTCATTGGTGTTTGGTAACAGAACTGAAATCTGATTTCTTTGAATAGCTTCTTTGAGAATTTTTCAAAACTCTGAAAGAGTTCATCAGGCAGCATCTTTGAGGAACACAGTCCAGCATGTTAAACAACAGAAGAAGGCACAGATGATGTGCCAGAAATATTCGCCTCAGATACACTGCCTACATTCTTCTGCGAGCACAGACAATTTATCACCCTGAATGAAATTACAAGTTTTCAGTGTATTTTTATGCTACCAAATCAAGGATAAGATCTACAGTATGAAACTATATTTCAATATTAAATTTTCTCCTTTTTTTTTTTTTCAGATTCACATTAAGTAGATAAACTTATTAATGTTGTTTTAAATATTAATAAGTTAAATTTTGGGAAGAAAACCCAGCATGATCTCCTTAGACAGATCTTTCCTGGGCACTGAAGAGCTCTAGTGCTAATTTACTATAGATTTTATTGCAGTTCCAAAATTTGAAAAGCTGTCACATCATTAGGTCTTACAGTCAGTTTAAGGAAAGACCGAAATCTACAATGGAGTAGGGAAAAAAACAACAGAAATCCCTCAGTTTTATCAGTGTCAATGCATATTAGTGATTTGTCCATCTTTCTGGAAAAAAAAAAACAAAACATGCAAAATAAATTTACATGACTGAAAATGTATTCTTATCACTCACTGAACTGCAACACAAAAGTAATTGTCAAAATATTTTAGCATATTTTTATGAGAGAATATTTTTATTTTAAAACTATGTCACTTATCAATTCTTAATATTACTGCTGTGGTCAAATGAGTGATTGTCTCTGGATAAAAAACAATCTCAAATTAATTAAACATTAGCTGATTTGCTATTGACCACAGTAATTGTTCTATTGTTAACCAAACAAAGAAATTAATTTAGTTACTAAAATTAATAGTCAAAAGTTGTTTTGGAATTCTTTTACACCTCAAGTCAGCAAAGTACAAATGGATTGGAAATATCCAAATTTTTTAATGGATTGTAATTATAGTAAACAAGGAATCCCATTATTTCCTTCTGGAGGGATATTAACACTATGTAGTTTACAGGATCAATTTAAAAACACTTTCCTCAATTGCTACCTTCATGGAGCAATTTATAATTACAAGTAAAGGTTATAAAATTTTAACTGCTGATAGTGACTGCTGCCAAGAAATGTTTCCCAGTAATTTAAACAATTCAGAAAAGAGTCCAAGGAAAGAAGTACATTACAGCATTTTGTCACAGAAATTAAACAGACAGAAAAACTATACCTGCATGGGCCAGTAATTGGAGAGAATATGACAGACAATTGAGAAAAAAAATTGAGACTGACCAAGAAATTAATTTTTTATTAACTGTGTTTACATAGACAGATAGACTTGACTCCAAACCCACCAAACTAATCCAAATTGCACTGAACATTTACAGAATAAAATAATTGTAATATGATTTCTTTCTTCTTCAGAAAAACCCGATTGAAACAATGATTCCATTTAACAAGTTGTCTCAAACTGACACAAATTAGCACAAAACTGTACTTCAATAACATTTTTGCTAAAAAAAGAGAATTCTAATTCAGGTCATCTGTCCTGCGCATGCTCCCTCCCAGCTTCTTGTACCACTCCATCTCACTGGCTTGCAAGGCAGGGGAAAGAGCAGGAAACACTGTGTAAGCCCTACTCACCAAGAACAAAAACATATCTCTGTTATCAACACTGTTCTCAGCACAAATCCAAAACAGAGCCCTGTACCAGCTGCTAGGAAAACAGATAACTCTATCCCAGCTGAAACCAGGAAAACCATAAGAAGACCTTAATAAATAAAAAGCCGCATTTGTTCTGAATCTCTCTGGCTAGCGTTCTGATACACTGTGTTTATTGCAGCAAACAGAAATTACTGAGTGTATTTAGTACAAAGAATGAGCCTGAAAGCCCTCTCAAAGGCAGTATCTTGATGACCTTTTACAAGAGCCTTAAAACAGAATTCTTTATCAGCTGTTGCTTGATTGTAAATTTATGTCTCAAAAAGCAGGCCATGACACAGTCATTATTCTAGAGACTTTACAGTTGGAGTAATGTCAGTTGTAGTTACTAATCCATACATAAATACATAAGCACAAACTTTTATATACTAATTCATACTGTTGATACATGTTATTCTGATATAGCAATAGCTGGCTAGAAAAAAAGGTTTCAGAGCTGTTAGCACTTGGGTGGTTTTGTGTTTTTTTTTCTTAACCTTCCTGGAGTTTGAGAAAAATGTAGGCAAAAATTTTTCTCTTTGCTTCCTTCTCATGTCCACAACATACTGACCAAAAACTCATCTCTCAGTTGTGATGGATATTAAAGTACTGAGTTTAGGTAATCCAGCCATTATGACACTAATTTATGTGACCCTGACATCAAATATTTAAAGATGTTTAATCTTCTTAGAAGAAAGTCTCTCAAGGACTTGAGAAAAGTTAATCAAAACAAACACTGGAACCTCCCACTCAATAGTGTGCTGCTCTTTCATATTTAACATAATGGGGGTACAACTATAGGAAGCAATTTTGAAATAACTGATCACATACATATGTACATAAAAATTATGCTTCCAGTAAATAATTGGTATGGTTGGGGACAGCGTAGCAAAAGATATAGGTGGATGCCCTTCTGAAAGATAGCAGTAATCAGTCAGAAGTTGTGGGTTTCCCAAGGACATACTATGGTTGGAATTCTGCAGAAGATGAAATTAGATTGTCTGATTTCATTGTATGATGTATTGTATTATATGATTGTATGATTTACAATGTACTGTTCAAACATTCTTCCGCAAGAAAGTTCTATCATAATGGAAAAATAGTGCAAGTTTCATACTTTCAGGAAGTAAAACTATCACAAAGCTTAATCACTCATTTCAGTTGGTGTTACTACCATCTTTGTGAGTTCAGGTATCAAAAGTAGTAACATCCAGAGCTTTATCATAGTGATGTTTGCAATGTGTTTCCTCCTCTGTCAGTTTTCTGGTTCAAATCACATTAGTTCTTCTCTCCACTGAAGTCAATTATTGACACGTTTAATAGCTACATGATGCATGAGCAGAAGACTTCACATCAATTTTTCTCATTATCTTGCTGTGCCTGGTTGGTAGTCTTTTGTGTTGGGTTAAGTTTGAGTTTATTCCTGCTTCTGACAAGCATGATTGTTTATTGCATTCTATTAAATTCACTGTGGATGGCTGGGTAACAAATGGTCAAACTTTGAGCTGGGGCCATAGGGGCTGACGGTTCTCAACACTGTGATAAGCTAGTGCTTTATCATCAGAAACCAAAAGTACTTAAATGATACTGGCTATAGTTATGGTCATAATTTATTGGTCTCAAGCGACTACTTGCTGGATGGTGCCTTGCCTTTTCTAAATTTCTGTTTTGCTGTAGCTGGCAGTATAAAAATCTCAGCTTTCTTGTACAAAAGCTGTATCTCTTTAAGAGAATGCAATAAAGAATACACAGTAGAAGGCTGGCTAATAATACATTTTGAAGTTTTATAGAACCCTTTTATGGAAAGAAGCCACCAACTTCTTAAGTTGAAACTGAATGAACACATGTCCATCTTTCCTGACATCTCTTTCCTATTAATGTTTTTTTTCAAAGGTTTTAGTTAAACAAGCCATTTGATTGTATTGGTATTTCAATTCTGTACTTGGAAATATAATTTTCCTAAACGCTCTTAAAAATGATCAAGAAATCATTATTTTGACAAAGACAAAACATCTTTCGTTTAGATTTTGTCTCGCCACTTCTTTTTTTTCTGTGAAAAAATGAGCAATATTTACAATTTCAGAACTTTCTTTCACAAAAGATATATTTGCTCAAAAATTTAGACTCCAGTCAATCCCCAGAGATTAAATAATCAAAGAGTTCCACAGAGTTAGGCATTATGAACGTCATATGAACTGTGTAGTTCTGCCTCCAAAAATATTAGCATCTTAGTGTGAATGTGAGATAATGATTGCCACAAAAATATTCTGTTTCTGCTGAACTGTTTTTTATTTGCTTTGTCTTGGCCTTGACAACATAGACAAACACCAAAACTTTACATCCATGTCGCTGTCCGAATATCAACTTTATCAAACAGTGAGATCAAGAAACATCTTGGTACTTCAGTTTTCATCGTTGCCTTCACAGCTGTTCAAGAGAAGCAAAAAAAGATGGTTTAATGAAAAAGACGTACCGAAACCTAGACCTCTTCCATCTCCATTTAAATTAGTATGTCTCAGTTTTGTATTTAGCGTAGAAGCAGTGCATTGCAAAGCCCAGTAGACAAGGTCTGTATACCTTGCTCAGGCTAATAAATGAGTTAAGTCTTTATTCTTGAGTTGTCTTACTCTATTGGACATGAAGCAGACTACTGTTATGTATCTTTACCTGTATTTTGGTGAAGTAACCTATCTCATTCCTTCTGGGAGGATGCCCAGCATTCTTTGTGTCAAAGCTGCATTGAGACCCATATCACATAACTCACAGCATATGAGGGCCTGAGTGGGAACCTATCAGTTCTAGAGTGTCTGTGTGCATTTAGCCAGTGGGGAAAACAGTGCTTAATTTATCCACATATCTGTCTAGCCTATCAATTACCTTGGTACTCTGCTTAGATTGTCATGTCCTGAAAATAAAATAATTCTGTTACTGCTACTTTTATTAGTTTCTTACATTCATTTATATTTTGGTGCTGCCTTTTACAGCAGAGGAAATCACCTTTTTTGCTCCTCTTTTTCCTTCTACTGATCCTTTTTGTCAGGAGTTTTCAAACAGTGGTCTATGGTCTGGAAAAAGAAAAATTTTACATTGACTTGTTTTTGTTTTCCGAATAATGGTGTTCAGTAGTTTTATTCCCAAAATTCAAGAATCACCGATGTATCCCATTTCAATATTTCATTTTAAATTTTTGTATCTGCTCCATTCTCTTTCCAGATATTGGTAATTAGTAATTTATTCTTCTCTAGATGTTTTTATTCCCACATTTGTGTACAGATTTGGCTGCTGCAGCTGTCTTTTAATTTCAGAACAGAGGTGGCCATAGTTTACTTGGTCCCACAACTGCATCCTAATTTCTTGTCTTGATCAGGGATCGCCTATTTTTAAAGGGAAACAAAGGAAAATAGTCCTTAAATATGTCTAGAGGCTTCAAGATAATGGATTGCATATGTGATGGATCTTAGCGTTTTCCAAGCTTTCTATGGAAACAACATGTTTAAAACTTTGCATGAAATTTTATCTTTACCACAGCCAACAGGAGTATTTCATTATTGATGTCAAGGGGAGAGGTTCTTGCTATGCCTACAGATTAAGTCTTTCTGTCAGATAATTCTCATACTTTTTCTCAACTCTCTGGCAGAATTCTACAAGAAACACAGAATGCTTGATGAAGTTCTGAAATTCTGTCAGGGAATGGTTAAGCAGTATATTGAAAACCTAGAAATGGTCCCTAGCTGTGTGAATTCCTTCACTCTTTATTTTTGCCCCCTCAAATATAAAGCAGGGATTGATTCTAATACTTGATTTTAATGGAACACCGTTTTTCCTTTAAATTATGTGTTTCCTGGAATGTAACCTCTTTATTGTTATGTGTATTTAGTTGGGTGTTGTTTTAATACAAATAAATAATGAAATTCCACAGGTATTTTTCAGGAATTGAACAAAAGTTCATATTTTCTTATTTAGATAATTCTATAGAATTACAGCTGAGTAAAAATCTGTTTCTCTATCACCTACAATGCTCTAAGAAGAGCACAGTAATAATTCTACAAATAAAACCATTATAAAAATTTCATAAAAGATTACAGGGAATGGTACATAATTTATTATTGCAAAGTATATTCAGACCCCTCTTTTGCCACTTCCTCCCAGGCAAGAACAGTGTTTTATATGCTTAAAAGCAGACTATTGGAGGGTCTTCTCTCTTCTGTGAATAATAGTGAACAAATCAGGTTAACGATTGAAAAATAATTTTCGTAGAATCATAGAAGTATAGAATAGTTTGAGTTGGAAGAGAACTTAAAAATCTAGTTGCAATTCCCTGAACACTTTCAGGGATGTGACATCCACAGCCTCTCTCGGCAACCTGTTCCAGCCCCTCATCAGACTCAAAGGGAAGAATTTCTTTGTATCTAATCTAAATCAGTTTGAAGTCATTATCCCTTGTCTTATCACTACATAGCCTTGTAAATTTCTCAAGATCCAAACTGCTCCAAACTGACACAAACTGCTGTTGCACTTTATCAGACAAATGTCCACTTTTGGATCAATTGATTCTTTATTTGCATCAAGTATGTTCCTTCAGAAGCTTTATCTTAGAATATCCACGCTGTGGGAAACATAATAACATTTTCTGCTTCTGTAAAGTGTTAGGAGATAATCCATTAACTGATTGCATTTGTTTGGAGCATCATTAAGGAGGTTTGTCATTCAATGTACAGTGAAATCTTGCATGCAAGAAGACAAGCAGCTTTTGCAGAGACTGGGGTTTATGGCTGTAAACATCAGATATAAAAAGTTCTTAAGACATTTTTAATTTAAATAACTAGATTGACTTGAAAAATTGTGGATGTCTCTAGAAAAAAGAAAAGTCAGAACAGGTGTTCCTAAGAAGACCAGTTAGCAAAGACAGTATGCCACTGTACATTGATGTAATTACAGTTAAAAGATAAAATGCAGAGTTTCTCTTAATTTGTAAAAAGTGTCAAGGCTATCTCATATTTGATCAAATATTAAATGAAAGTAATTCTCAAAGTAGTTTCAAGGTAGACAATGAAGACCTGAATATTCACACTTCTAGGAATTCATGAATTTTGTTCTTTGGCCTTCATCACCCAGACGGTTGCCTGGAAGTTTGCTTACTAAAACTTCCATTTAAAGTCCTGCAGTTTTATAAAGCGTAGACTACATTATCTGCTAAACTCCATCTAGAAAGTTATATATCAAGGAATTGCAAGGAGAATGTAGTCCACTGGACTGCAATTAAGCTGACATAAGGTCTAAAAGCTTGGCTTCGCTGTTTACTAATGAAAATTTGTCTACCTGTTACAAAGATGACCTGATTTTTCTAATTGCATGTTTAGATTATGTTCTCTCTTACTCTGAAGTCTAAACTAGTAGAAAGGACGTAATAATTCATTTTATATATAAATAGACATGTTTTAATTTTTTACAACATGACTGTGGCTCAACAACTTTATTAAGGTAGTATGTCTATGTAATATTTGTTAAATGTATTTAACACTTAAGCTCTGACCTGAACACACCTATTGTATTTCTTGCTTGCATCAAGAAGATTCTACATTCAGCCATGAAAATCCATTCACTTGAAAGCCAAAGCACACCTGATTACACCTAATCAGTTCTTCATCTCAGTGACCTTAAATAGGCAAATATCCCCAAGAAGTTTATTGTAGGACCAAACTTACTGCAGGCAGACACAAAAAAAAAAGGAAAAGTATTCCTGGTTCACCGGCTGTTTTCTGTCTATTAAGCTAGCTGAGATGGATTTTTAAATTTCACATATACAATTGCTAGTGAGAATAGTTTTTGATTTACTTCACATTTTCAGCATGTCCAACATACCCAGATTTCTTTGGACTCCAGGAGGCTGAGAAGAGAAATAACAGCAAGAAAATTCATGCCAGCCTCTTCTTGTGGCAGCCCTAGATCTCAAGCACAGGATATTTCTGCTTGAAGGCTGGTGATTACATGTCCAAGATGAAAGCCCCTCTGCATTATGAACCTTTTAGTTACAAATGAACGTTTCTTGATGCATATTAAACTTGACACATTAACTCCTGGATGAATTGCTTACAAAGGGAGCTGCTTAAGACTATTAAGATATGTACAGTGAAATCCTAGGTGCTAAGTAGAGTTAACATTATTCCAAAATGCATTTGTTTTTAAAGTGTCTGGTTTAGCTTAAGTATCTCTCTTTAATCATGCATACTGCCCCAGGCTGCCAAAAAGGCATCCTTCAGCATTGCTTAGTGAAGGCAGCTTAGTGCTGTCAGCCATCTTATCTCCCCTGCTGCATGGGTGATAGCTTTTATCTCTGAGTATAAACATTAAAATGGAACTATAATCCTACCTTAGTCCTATAGAAGACTTCCAGCTGTTTCTCAGATATGAAGGAACTCCTCCCATTACAGGCAGGCGTATGTGTCTGTGAGCTTATTTGTGTACACATGTTTGGACGGTAAAAAGCATGATGAAACAGGAATGTATCTCGAAAAAAACCTCTAGGAACTTTTTCGAAATAGCTAGCTAAGCCAGGGAGATTTTATAAGCCAACCCCAATCTAACATATAGAATGCAATTTAAAATAGCTAAGCACATTAATGATGTGGTAACATAGCATAATTGCATCAAAAGTGTGCCATTCAATTTTTATTTCAGGGCTTTTCATTCATAGCACCTCAGAAAAACAGTTTAAATAAGGAAGTAAAAGAGAACGAAGATGCCAGCACATGAAATAGTAAAAGTAAGTTTGTTTCAGTATTATTTCTGAAATGAACAGAAATAATTTTTCATAAATGAAGGAAGATAACTTCACTGTTTCTGCATGAAAACTAAAAGTTCATAGAATCACACAATGGTAGAGTCGGAAGGGACCTGCAGAGATCATCTAGTCCAACACCCTTGCAGAAGCAGGTCCACCTAGATCAGGTCACACAGGAACATGTCCAGGTGGGTCTTAAAGACCTCCAAGGAAGGAGACTCTACAACCCCTTTGGGCAGCCTGTGTCAGGGCTCCCTCACCTCAACAGTGAAATAGTTTTTCTTATATTGAAGTGGAACTTTTTGTGTTCCAGCTTCATCCCATTACCCTTTGTCCTGTTGCTAGCTACAGTAGAAAGAAGAGATGCCCCAACCTCCTGACATCCACCATTTAGATCTTTGTAAATGTTAATAAGATGTCCCCTCAGTCTCCTCTGGACTAAACTGCCCCAGTTCCCGTAGCCTTTCCTTATAAGGAAGGTGTTCCAGTCCCCTGATCATCTTGGTGGCCCTGCACTGGACTCTCTCCAGAAGTTCTCTGTCCTTCTTGAGCTGAGGAGCCCAAAACTGGACACAGGACTCCAGATGAGGCCTCACCAGGGCAGAGTAGAGGGGGAGCAGAACCTCCCTCAACCTGCTGGCCACTCTCTTCTTGATGCATCCCAGGATGTCATTGGCCTTCTTGGCCATGAGGGCACATTGCTGGCTCATGGTTAGCTTATTATCAATCAAGACTTCCAGATCAGTCTATTCAGCAGTTCGACAGCCCACCCCCCACCCCCCCCAATCTTTCCTTCTAGGTCATTAATTGAATATTATGATGTTTTCAAACCATGTTAAGATATGCAAACCTAGAAAATATTTTTGTATTTCTAAAATTTGGAAAAACACAGAAGATAGTTTAGAGATCTATTGTCTTGTCATTTCTGTAACAGATCTCTCTGTCCCCTTCTTAGTGGCACTGCCTGCAGCCGTAGCATTATTAGAACCTTTATGCTATAGAGCTACCTTTTAGAGCAACCTATGTCTTTTACTGCAACAATGCTTCTGTTGTCTGACCTTAAATTACCAATTTCTTATCTTTGCTTTCCTCTCCTGTTCTATGCAACTTAACTTTGAGAATACAAGAAATGCTATGTTGAGCTGGAGGTAGCAGAAAAGAGGAAAAGCTGGATGGTATTGCGCTGTTTCTCTTTCACTTCAGTTCGGTTTCCTCAAAATGCAGGATGGAACAGACCAGGGAACAGAAAATGTGCAGATCACTGGTACAGAAAATGTACCATTCTCCCATTTCCCCTGTTGACCACTGGCTTCCATTGAAGCTTTTGAAAGATTCTGACTTTATTCAAACATTTTGAATTAAACTCAAAATTGGAGGCAAACTATGAAGAAGGTGCATATGTATTTAACTCCAAGAACATAAGTAATTGTCTTAATGTCATTTCAAATGTTTGAAGTGGAATTCTTCCCTTAACATTTAGAGGAGTCCTTAAAATATTTCTGTTGGGTGATCAAAGCCATATAAAGGATTTTGAGTCCCAGTTATCATTCAAAATTAATTGAAACAGGGTATTGAAATCCCTTATGTACAGTTCTCTATAAGCAATTCATGTAAAGCAGGTAAGCAGGAATTTAATAAGAAATG
Organism: Urocolius indicus; assembly: GCA_013401255.1. Classification (NCBI taxonomy): domain Eukaryota; kingdom Metazoa; phylum Chordata; class Aves; order Coliiformes; family Coliidae; genus Urocolius; species Urocolius indicus. The sequence continues at coordinate 92,951 of WBNH01011214.1, read as the reverse complement.
GCTGCCCCCAAGGCCTTGAAAACTTGGCCTTTCAGTTACACTGAAAATAAAGTTACTATTTTTTTGGTGATTCTAACAATTCTAAGGTTATTCCCTAGCTTTAAAATGACAATGAAGAGCTCAGCAACAAATAATAGAAATTTAAACTGTCACATTTGTAAGTGTGAAATGTGTGTTTATGTAGCAGATAGAGCTGGTTACAACAAGGATAACCTTTGCTAATTTAACAAGACAGGAGCACATTTCTAATAAAAAAGCACACAGAAATGCATTATTATGTTTAATAGAATCTCGCTGCTTTTTCTTTCATCTCACTTAATACCTTCCAAGGTATTCTGATTGTAGCAGTTTTTAAGCTTCTGCGGAAGCACTTGACATTCTTACCCTGGGATTTGATCCAGAAATGTGCCCTCAAATCGAGACAAGTCTCATCAGACTGGGATTGCTACTGTCCTCCCCCACTAAAATCAATAGTTTATACTAACTAGATTACATCAGGCTAGATAGATGAACTGTTTCTGGCGTCATTGCTAACTGTATAAAAGTAAACGCATTTAAATAAATTTAAATGGACAATTTCTATTTGGAATACACTTACTTGATGAAAAAAAAAAAGCCCAATCCATTCTATTTTTACTGAAGACACGATATATAGGAACACAAACACAAAACAAAGGAATTTTTCTACCCCTTATTTAAATTGGAAGAAAAACAAATCTCTTTATCTTTAGACATGATATCAAGTCCCTTATAAGCAGTTGCAGTGAAAACAATGGAATTGCTCCTGACAGAACTTGGCCATAACATTTAGCCTGATAACATCTGAAGTATACATAATATGGTGGAAATTAAAAGAAGGAAAATGCTACTTTTAATCAAACTGGAGATTTTTTGTTAATATAAAATTTTATCTTGTGATGACTAAAATGGAACAAATTGTTAAAATAGTTTCCAATTTCCTAGTGATACTGAATGAGAGGGAAATTTTACAGTGAAGAGATAATTGGCATATTTAGCTAATCTTTTATTAATGTAGCACAATTGTAATATACATCTTATCTGAGAAAAGTCAGCATGGAAGTTTTTATGTCATTATGCTGTGCCTTTGCTATTTAATAATTCTCTGTAGATTCAGGGTTTTTTTGTAACAAAGATGAGAGTTTTCATTTTTTGTGTGTGCTGTATACTACACAGTTCTGTTTAGTGAAGAGCAGGTTCTTGTAAGTACTGAATCTTTATGCAAAACACTCCAACACCACAGGAACTGTGCATAACTTTCACTAATTCATTTCAAACTTAAAAAAAAAAAAGATAATTACACCTTATGCTTTTGATGTTTAACATTTTACACAAAACCATGTTTTATAGCATGTGTAAAATAATACATTTTCAATCATGAAAAGTCACTAGATGAACAAGAGATTTGTGTTATCTCAAACTGTACAGAAAGGCAATAAGTTATAATTCTCTGGTACATTAATATGAAAAATTTGACTCCTAATTTAGCAATCAGCATTTCAGAATAATGGACTGCATCAGTATCTACTATAAATTAATGATACATAAATGCTTGACAGACTGTCACTGGACATAAAGAATAGCCAAGGATTCTTTATTTATGGAAGAAGAAAGATTTCCTTTCTTACCCAAGTTTGAAGAGTACTTGAGTGCCCATTCCTATTGCTTAGCATGATTGCAAACAACCAAGTTTCACAAACAAGTGAAACAGTGTTTATAGAATCCACTCCATGTTTTACCTATAGCCACCTAGGACAGCATTTGGAGAATCTGGTTAGTGCTACATGAATACTCACATCAGAAAGATATGATGGATAAAGCCAATGGGTTTGCATTTCTGCACTGATTTTTACAGTCTGGATTGTAATACTCTTTATTAGTTGGGAATCTAATTCTCCAAATCTCTGAGCATGCAGAAAGAACACATCATCTAGGAACACAAAAACATAGTGTAGGATATCACTGGTGTTAGTAATTAGGTATTTATGTGTATGTTTTCAGAATTGCAGGAAGCTGAAGTTTGGAGATCATCTAGTCTGAGCCTTTGTTCAAAGGACCACAATGCACAAATGCTGAGTAGAGGGAAAGTATCACCTGCTCATGATCTGCTTGCACAGTCTGGCTAACACAGCCTAGGATGCTATCTGTCTTCTTTTCAGCAAGGCATATTGCAGACTTCAATTTGCTATCAAATACACAAACAGCTTATTTTTCATTAATCTGAAGCCCACATTTCACAAGTTTTCTTCCAGAAAATATTACTTGTCAAATATTTGTAAATTTTTTTAAAAGTACAAAAGAATGTTAATATGTATTTTCCATTAAGCATTCTAAACTTGTTATTTTTCTTGGAAAATAAGAAATAATTCTAGAGTGGCCTGAACTGATTTAAAATGGGCTATGGTAGTTCCCCTCTTCCTTTGTAGCAGCTCCAGCATTCATTTTGCCTTCCACTGAATCAATTCAACTTACTGAGCTTGCAGGAAACGATTCTATTTCTTTCTTGGGTTAGTATTCTGCTGACTCTGCAAGTGAACTGACACATCAGAGAGCCAAGATAAGCAAAAGTGCCAGAGCACAGAGTGCACTGACATTTAGGCTCACTTAATCTCTCATGAAGCTGCATCCTGAATTAGTATCCAAAATATGCTAGTCTAGAAATTTGAAATGCTACATATGTATAAACCTTTTGTTTATTCTTCCTGTTCATTATTACAGTAGTAGGTAGACATTAGTTGGAATGTTCTGTGAGGTATTGTTCAAATGCAGAGTAGGAGAAAGTCACCATCCAAATAGAAATGGCAAAGGAAAGACAGAAAAACAGAAATATGGAATCTTCTTCAAACACTGCTGGTGTCTGAACCAAAACCAGAGCTCAGATCCTCTTCGTTACATTTGCTGCCTGTATCATAGAGAGAAAATGGGATTATGAGTTCACTTGCTGCTCAGAACCAATCAGCTCCCCACATAAGAAAATTGGACTTTTTCTTTTCCCTAGTTAGGAAATACAGTGAAATCTAAAGTCCTCAACATGGTCAATAAAAACACCAGTTCCAATAACAACTTCCAGCTCCAGTTTATTACAATAAACCAATATCTACTGAAGCTTGGAGTGCAAACAGATTCTAAGGTAGGTCTCCCTGAGCATGGTGACCACTGCAAGGCAAAGGTTAAAGGCTAAGGGACAAAGAATGACCCACCTTTTTCTAGACATGAATTAACTTACAGAAGGGTCTCATCAATAATACTTATTGCATGAGAAACAGTATATGTATTGTGGTTTTTTTTCTTTAGCCTATTTTATTTGTTAAGTTTCTAAACTTAGGGAAGTGCTGGTTTGTTTTTTAAATTGCTGTCTACATAAAATGTCTGTATCTCTGTTTCCCGTCCCTCTGCTCCTGTTTACTCAGAAGGTAGAAGACTTCGGGATGAAGGAGTGAAATGGGAAAAGGAAGTGGGGAGGATGTTCTAGTTCTTGTCTGTTTCTCAACATTATTATTCATCAAGCTGAGTCTGTTTTGTCCATGAAGGTAGTTAGTAAAGGATCTCCCTGACTTTATCTCAACCTCTGAGCTTTTCCATGTTACTTTCTTCTGTCCTGTCGATGAGGGGGAGTGAGAGAGTGATTGAGTGGGCATCGGGCAGCCAGCCAAGGTCATCCCACCATATGCATTTGATTCAGGAAAGTCTGGTTGAGCTTTTTCCTTGGGGAACATAAGCAAAATATAATAAAAAGTAAACAATTATCTGCTTTTTCAGGCTATCTTAAAAATACACTTTCTTATTACACTGCATTATCTAAAGTTTTTCCAACACCTCTCTTGTTCAATTAACTCCTAAGAAAACAGACTTCCATTTTGCATGTAATTAAGTGAAACAATGTGAGACAAGGATGTCTTCTTCACTTGTTTACAGTTTCTCATTCCAACTGAGCTCAACTCATCGAAAAAGTAATAACATAGTAAAAATTCATAGAAGTACTCTACTACAGCAAAGCTAAAATACAAGTGTCTTTCCCATCTCTCACACGTTAAGTAACATGCACTACCACTGACCTATAGGACTGAATATCCTTGCTTCACGTTAGTGACCTTTATGTTCTCCAGAGTGAAGCATATGCTTCTGTAGAGCAGAGTGGAGTGAACTCATTGAGCACCTAGCAAAAGGGTTGTGGGAGGTGAAAGGAGGAAGATTTCTGTGGCTGTGCTACAAGTCTGCCTGAACTGTTGATCATCAAGGAGAAAAAAGAAGAGATGGGTAACTTTGGAGATGCCAGATGCTCAGTCAGGCAGTCTGAATCTAAACAAATACACATCCTGTCGGGATGAGTTACCTGAGTGGCTAGTTTAGCTATGGAGTGGTAAGGGAAGTTGAGATGGACACTCATTTGTGTTCACATTACTGTTATAGAAGATAACTTTGGTCAGTGTTATTTGACACATGCAAAAAAATGAATTATGAGATGTCCAGATATATGGAACATTTAAGTACTCCAACAGGAACTACAACCTATAGTTTTTACTCATTCTTTGTAAAATTGGAAAAGATTTGAGAAGCAGAAATTAGAAATTACATTAGAAATTTAGAGTTTCTAGATTTTTCTACTTTGTGTTTATTTTACCATTCAATATAGAATGATACAGGTTATAAAGTCTATAGGACATAAACCTACTTTAAACTCTTTGATTGATAGGAATATGTTTAGGCATCTGCTTAAGAGATTAAGCCTATACTTCAAAGATTAGTCCTTCCCTGCTAGATTACTATTCTGTTGGGACTTCATGGCAATAGTAGCATCGTAGATCCTTGACAGTGATATACATAGTTAATTAATGTCTTAGAGGAGTAGGTAAGGTTTTCAAGCTCATCATAATAAAGCACTTTTCTTAATTATTTATATCCAAAATGAAAATGCATTGTATTATGTGAACTCTCTGGGGTGTCATTTGTAAAGGAGATGGACCAGTCTATCCAGGTGAGCATTAAGATTAGTTCTCCTTGACAGTACTCTTTTGAGCCACATCTCAGCTTACTAATGATCTTGAAGGAAACAGAACTACGTCAGTGACACAAGAAAAAGACTCTTCTCTTATCAACTTGTATAGTCTTTTTCAGGAGTAAACCCCTGGGCCGTCAAGCCAATGGCAGAATGTACATTAATTTCAAAGGAGCTTAGCTTTCACACTGTGCAGCTAGAAATCATTGCCTTCTATAGAAAACTTCCATCAGAAAGAGGAAAATTTTGCCTTTGAAGATTGTCTCCTCCTTAGGAAGAACAGTTGGCCTGGCTGTTTTTTCTGAGAAGGAAATCTAGGGATGATAGTTATTGAATGAAGTTCATTTGAACACTACAGTAGTACAGACATAAACAACAGCTAATAAATAAATAGCAAATACTACTTGAACTTTAAAATTAAGGTCAGCTATCTCTCACAATTCTATGTTCTAATACCACAGGTTATTTGGTTTTGGTGCAGGAATTAGGAGATAGAGCTCTTGAGGCTGAACAATGTCAAAAAGTCAGAGTAGTTCATTGCATTGTTCTTACAGTACATAAAATCTATGAGAGTATGAGCTTTGGAGTTGAACTCTGCATTCCAAAATATTTGTTCTGCTACATGACAAAAAAAAGTCTCCTTTATGCAGGAGACTTGACATACCAGAATAAAGTGCTTCAGTCTGATTTCTGTAATATTATCTATCAGATCCATTGTAAGAAAACTACCTTTTACATATCTGGCTGTACACATATTGCATAAATTGCCAGGTTTTGCAAAAACCTTTCTACTGTCCTTTGATACAGGCTGCTTTTTTAAAAGACACTGTGCTACTATATCTGTAAATCACTGAATTTTAATGTGTATTTGATAAGATTTGGACTGGAAAAAGGTTTAACACTTCTGTATTTTACAGTTATTGTTCCTGAATTTCTAATTGCATTTTTTTATTGGTTACTCTTTCTGTCATTGTTTGGTACTTGCAAGCTGCTAGCAACAGACAGTTTATACTGTGATTACACAGTTAGACAAAACATTTTAGCATAACATAATGTAATCAGAACTACTCAGAAAATCAGCATAGCCTTGATCTTGTAAAATCATGAGTGGTATAACTTGCCCTTTTCAATAAGACATTCTGTGGCAAGAATGTACATGAATAGAGCTTTTATTTTATTCTTTCCTTCTGTAAAGAGTGAGTAAACTGAAATGACAGGATCAATCCTGTATAAATGTTTCTTGTGGGACTTTTGAGAAAAACAAGTAGAAACCTGATTCTTTCCTGGCCCAGAGCATCAAAAGTGCTGCCAAGTTGAGTGCAAAGTTAGAGACGCAGGACTAGAGACAACTAGATCAGTAGAATTGAAAAGGTCCAAGTAGATCTACTTCTAGATTTTCAAAATATTTTTATTTTCCCCTTATCAGAAGACACTGTTACCATAACAGTCAAAACTCTCGGTGAAGATACTTTTATAGAAAAGTCATCACATCGTGGATGTGCTTTGGGACTAGGATAGAATTTACGTGGCTTTGGAGTCTATTTCTTTCTCAGTCCTTATTTATAGCACTTCATATTTCACTGACCACAAAAGTCACCTGGGATGGGAAAAAAAAAGAAAATTAACAATGGTAAATAGTTGATAATTTTAAAGATGTAGCAAAAGGGCTGAACAAGCTTGACCCACAGTAGTAAATCACCATGTGGTTGCAGTACTTATGAGCAAATAAAAAGTCTGAGTCTCCTACTTCCTAAATCAAGAACATCCTTATTATGTTTTTTGTGGGTTTTCACTTGTGCATAGTAAATTTCTAAACCTTACAAAATGTATCATGCTCCTGAAGAACTGGAAAAGCTTTCTAAACTTGAAAATGTACACAGAAACAAGAAACAGTTCCAACACAGCTCCAAGGATCTAGTTAGTAGGGAAAAGAAGTCATGCAGTGCTGGACCTGAATCCCTGAAGCTAACCATCACACGGATCCTGACAAAATCCAAAGTCATATTACCTTTTATTATCAATAATTTTTGCACTGATAGTCTGAAGCAGCGTCAAAAGCTTTAATTTTGAAAGTTTGAGTCTCTTTAATCTGGCTATGCATTTTTCAAATCAGTTTTTTAATGTAATTTCACTATTTCCTGATTTAGAATAGATCAAAAAATATTAGAAGAGTTTTCCAACACTTTCTTTTCAAATTTTTGCTCTTGGGGTCTGGAAGTAAAGAAAACTAAATGCGACATGGTTATATGAACCTTTAAAAACCTCAGCTTCATTTTGAATTGCCAACACAATGTCAACCTATCAATGTTTATTTGATCCTTTTACAAATTGTTCCAATTTTTTTTCCACAATTTGCAGGCTACTGTATCAGGCAGGTTTACCTACCTACTAGTTATATGACTTACAGCAAGTAAAACTCTATTGAGATAGAACATGTTTTTTCTTCTCCTGAATGTGAAAGATTACAGTATGGAAGAAAAAGATGTCCGTTTTGAAAGATACAGCTTAAAGCAACTCTTACATGTGGTGGCAGTTTGTGTTCCTGTTACTGAAGGTCAGAAAATCACAAAATATAGACAATTCTCAACCTTGTCCCATAATGCAAATGTTACATAAAATATATATTGATTGAACATTAACTGACCTATGTTTTACTGACTAGAAATATTAAACCAGGGAGTGGAAAGTCTTACATGAAGTTGCATTCATGAGCTCCACCAAACTGGGTCCTTGCAGCAGGCATTTCTCATAATTTTAGAAGCAGAAATTACACAGAAGAGCACATCTTACATACAAGTGTTAATGGCCTTTTCAATCTCTCACTAACCTAGAGCTATATATACTGACTAACATGAGAAGCTGCTACCTTTTTTGCTAGAGTTACACTGGCATAACTATGCCAGCAGTGCCTCAGAGCACACTCATTGTACAGTAACAGAATGAATTTCTTCCTCAGTAGTTTTACTACCTCTTTGTAAAATATGCTATAATCTGTCAAACCTTCTTCTGCTAGGAAAGCTATATTCATGTAAGGGTTTTTTCCCACAGCAGAATTATTTCAGCTGTGGTGTGGCTTTTTCACATTATATGTTGGCAAAACTCGGTGGCAAAACCTGTGGATCAAGCTTAAGTATCAGCCTTTGCTCTCTTGGTCCATTTCCATCAGTCTGACGTCTTCCTGGCAGTCAACTCTGTTTAGCAAATCTCAATACAAGGAGTCTGATTTAAAGTCAACAGAGAAGAACAGGAAAAAAAATGATCCATAGGCATGATTAGGCTTTAAGATAACAGACTGCTATGAATTTCCTAATTTGTAACTCCAGCAAAATAATTTATCTTCTTCCTGTAAACTCAGCCATGTGTATTGATGTTTCCAGATATGCATCCTAAGCAGTCTATAATCAAAACAATATTCTCCTAAAACTTTAGTTCTTAAACCAGTACAGGATGTGATTCATGTTAAAAAAAAGTAAAATACTTGGGGGGGCTGGGGAAGGATCATATCTTAGGGACATCATGTCTTAGGGACATGGTTTAGTGGTGGCTTTGGCGGTGTAGGTTAGTTGTTGTACTCAATGATCTTAAAGGTCTTTTCCACGCAAACAAACAATTAAATGATTCTGTATCTTTTCATTTCTTGCAGCTTCTTAGAGACTGATATTAGTACTGTGTGATTTTCTGTGTTTATTGCAATGTTCCAGCTATAGTATGTTGACGTTGTTGATGTATCCACATTTGCAGGCAGCTAACTCTCTGGCATAACACTTAGAATCACTCACTGCATAAAGAGTGAGAAGTTTGTGGTGTTATAACTTTTAAGTATCACTCAACTCTCTTGTATTTTATCTTTGATACATTATTGGAGCTCTCTCATTTGATGATGTTAAGCTGTTTCTTCAGGCATAGGATGCCTTTTTTCCAGACTTGTTCCTTTGAGATCTGGGCAACAAATTTGGGTTTAATCCAGTTTCATCTTCATTACAGTTTTACGGGAAGCAGCTGTTGCCCCTTCTTTAACTGTTTGCAGCCCATCAGACAGCCCGAGGGATGCACCATATGACATCCGTCCTTGGTTCTAAATAAACACCTGTACACTGTGTTTTCTCAGGGCAAGAGTAGAGCAAAGGGACTCTCACTTCCTTTTGCAAACTGTATTTTCATGTGTTGACTAGAAAACTTTTTTTATTCCCTGTAGTTAGCAACTTTTCATCTTTTGAATAGAAGGACTAATTCCACTTTTAGTACCATATGAAAATATACTGCAGCTTCATTGTCTGTGTTATTAGACATTATCATCAACACTGCAAAGTGAAAATCTGTTAGCCCCGAAATCTCATTTCGGCTTCATACATAAAATTTGAGCAAGTTTTGGTTAAGAGAAGAGGGTAGTCTACAGACACATCTCATTAGGCTTGACTTAACTATCTTATTATTGGAAGTAGGCTCAGAAAAAATAAGTGAAAAAAGGCAACATTTTGCAGATCAGTAGGATTAAGCATGACAGTGAACATGTCAGCCCTAAATACAAAAATGCCAAAATGTGAAAGAGAATTCTTTAGCATGATAGGGGCAAAAAAAAGACAGTAACAATACAGAAACTTGTTATTACATTTTTAGTTCCTGGGCTTACATGAGGGCACTGTATGACAGATTGATGTGTCATAGTAATGGAATCGAGAGTGAAGGCCAGAGCACAATCTTCCCCTAAAAAAAAAGAAAAAAAAAAAAAGAAACAAAAAAAGAAAGTAAATGGCTAGAATAATAGTACTTGTCAAAGATAATTCTGAGTAGGTGAAGAAAATTCTGAATTAGTGTGATACATATTACCACTTGAGAACTTGAACAGTGAGTTCACACATCTTTAAAAGTCTGCCTCTATTTTTTAAGACACATACTCAACTTCATAAAATGCAAGAAATATACAATATTATGAAGTGGAGCAAAAAGAGAATTTCAGCTTACTGAATGCCTTAATGAAAAAAAATCTGTTTTATCTAAAACGTGTTTTAGTGCTCCTGTTGGGAAAATGATTATTTATAAGATGCTGATATTGGAGAGGAAACTGACCAAAATTATTAATCAGAAGTGCATTTTTTTTTATCCGTGTACTTTCAGTTTTTACATGCTTAAAAAATGGAAGTTACACATTCACATTTTTTCTTAGAACTTATCTTTGAACACATATTTGTTATTAAAAACAACAATTTGCTCAGATAACAGTAAATAATGCTCATTTAAATCTTCTAAACTTGTTTTTGGCAAATACTTCTATGAGCTATCCTGGTCAGTTCTTCACTTCGTGTATCAAAAGCAAAACTCTTTAAAACATTACCAGTATGTGCTATTTATAAGGTTGCAGGGGAAAGAGCATTTGTATAACTATCTAGAAATTTCCTTGACATTTTGCCTCTTGTTTACAAAGGTTGTCATGCAGTCAGTGAACTGCAGCAATACCAAATGCTTTAAATGACAAGTTGCATACAATAAAAGTAGTTGAAGATAAAGGTGAGGCAAACAATTGTGGACTGCTTGAAACAGATATATTAAGCTGTAGCATAGGTTAGGCCCTGATCATGCAAAAGTATAGATCCATTGTTCTATTTTCATGACGAGGCTCAGCCATTTTCATAGCATGACTGAGATGTGTCAGAGGTCTGTAGAAATAGCTAGGAGCACACATTTATTCCTGCTTAAGCTCTGAGTCCCTTCATGCACACTGCTTGTTTTTCAGAACCTAATAGAAATCCATTACGATTTCTGAGCAGATGTTACCCTTCTTTTGAAAACTGATCAAATGTGTATTAGACCATGTAAACCACAACAAAGAAAAAAAAAATCCATCACACACAAGTTTAAAATAGTCAAAACCCAAACTACCAGTCTGTGTTTAAGAAAACCAAACCAATATATCTGTAAAAGAACTAAAGGAATAATTTTAGTCTACTCTAACTCAATGGACAAAACTTCCTGCCTAAACAACTGTTGCTACATTGGATGGTTGTCAGTGAACCTCAAGATACACTGTTCTGCAGGTGTCTATTTGATTTGGAATAAATATTTGAACACACAAGATATTTTCACATGTGCTTAGAAATCTAAGCTAAGTCCTATTCAAGTAAAAGAGCATAGGATCTCCTTGCTGCACTTTGTGGCTGGGAGTCATCTCTCTAAGCCGTTGATCTCTTCTGCCCTGGACTCTAAGCAGCCATATTGCACTGCTGAGATTAACATATCCTACTGTACCACAATACAGAAGACTATTCATCACCTCTTTCCAACAGTACAACTCTGAGGGAGTCATCTGTCATAGTCCAGGGAGAAGTAGATCTAAAGGTAGAAAATAACAAATGTAGCAGATTTTTGAAACCTGAAGGTGTCATTCTGCGTCTGTTAGATGAAAATTGTTCTATTTCTTGATGTTAGTTACATGTCTCGTTCTGAAGTCACATTTTAAGACTACCACATAATCCTTAATGCCTGAACATATTCCAGAATAATTATTTCATTTTGTTCAACAAAGGTAAATTCTTTTAAAGCTATTTTCAAAATACAGGCTACATGTTTCATAACAGGATCAGATACATGTTTTCAAGACACACATTACTTTGCTTGATATCAGTAGATGTGAAGGATAAATCAGATGTTATGGATCCTACCACTTTTTTTTTTCTTGCAAAGCATAAAATATTGTTTTTAAATGAAACTTCGTACTCTTATATGAAGTGGATTTATAATGTCAAGAAAATCAGTAGAAACACGTTAAAAATCCTTGTGTTTTTTGCTTGTTTGTTTGTTTGGATTTTTTTTTCTGTTTAGAGAAAACAAATACTTCCAATTATCTAGAGTAAATAGCAGCTCCAATTCATGAAAAAGAATCTGTTCTACTGACCAGGATGCTTTCAATAATGTTAAAGTATTCTAAGTCCTTAGTATTTCTTTCCCTAAAGAATATTTGGTTTGTAGATTTGAAACCTGTAAGTTCCTTTTGAAAACTGAACCCGTTTAAGATAAAGTGAGTAAAAAAAGAAGCATACTGTCTGCAGCCATTCTTAAAAGCAAGGTCAAAGCAAAAAGAAAGCATCTACCTTACACAACTTACAGTCTAGTTACCTGTTGAAAGTACAAGTGCATGTTGTTGAAGTGTTTCAGGCCTGAAGTCAGATTCCAGGATGAAAAAGTCAGGAGTAGAGCTCAGAGCAGGAGGAGTCACATTTCTAATTTGGATTTGTGAACCTAGATGACTGGGATGAGCCTGTGGTCTGGACTTTTGCTACAGGTCATCTTTTAATTTGGGTTGTCTGCTAGCAGAAATAGGAATGCACACAATTGGCTAAATTAATTGGTATTTTCTTGTTTTCCCATACTGTTAGTTTTAATACTCTAGGTTTTTTTCAAGACCTACCAGCAGTATGTTCATGTACTTTATATCTCTTTACATCAGTCTAAGCCTTTCAGTCAATTTACCTTACCATACATCAGACATGTAGCTGCACTATTTATTGACTACTAACTTCCACCCACAAACAGCCTATAAAACCTTCTCTAAACAAACTGTGTGATTTACAAGGCAATCTGAGCAAGAAGCAGCAAACGGTCTCATACATTCTAATGCCCCTGCAAGATCAAGTAAATACATTGGGTGAAATATAAGTTGTTCTATACGATCCTAAATTGTGCCTCAAGGATTTTTTATGTACAAAAGTCATCGGGTGACCTATTCTCAGATTTAAAACTATTCATTGCCAGGGACCAAATGCTTTATCAGGGTAATCAATGTAAAAGTAATGTAAAGAAGATACGTGAATGTTAAGATTACCCTTGTCTCAGGTAGGGGCCAATTCCTTCAAAAGTCATGGTGCTCCAGATGGAAGTTGTTCAGGTTACTTGGAAAAACATACTCTACTTGATGTGGCATAGAATAGAAATGTTTACATGGTGCTGTTTTGAACGGTGATATCAGTCCCTTTATAGTTTGAGGTGTAAATCAGAGCACTTACAAGTTGGCACGCAGTGTGAGAACCAGAAGTATGAGTTTTGCGTTGACGTGAATGGATGGTATCAATGAATATGAATCATTGAATCATAGAATAGCAGGGTTGAAAGGGACCTTTAGAGAGCATCTAGTCCAATCCCCCTGCAGAATCAGGTTCACTTAGATCAGGTTGCGAAGGAACATGTCCAGACAGGTCTTGAAGACCTCCAAGGAAGGAGACTCCACACCCTCCCTGGGCAGCCTGTGCCAGGGCTCCCTCACCTGAACAGTGAAATAGTTTTTTCTTATATTTAAGTGGAACTTTTTGTGTTCCAGCTTCATCCCATCACCCCCTGTCCTGTTGCTAGCTACGATAGAAAAAAGGGAGGCCCCAACCTCCTGACACTCACCATTTAGATATTTGTAAATGTTAATAAGATCTCCCCTCAATGAGAAGTCTTCAGGATTCTCCGAAGGAAAATTCTGTACTGATAATATTAGTTCTGTGATCTTTTATATCTTTTCCCATTAAGTTGAAAAATAAGTGAGATCTGCTTAATCTTATTCAATATGAAGTATAACCTGCATAATCACAACTGACAGAACATTAGGCATTTTGAGTCTTGTAAGAAGATGCTCAATGTTGCTTGTGACCAGGAAATCAGAATTCTAGGAGGCTGAATTCAAGTTCCTGAATAAATGTTTAAGCATCTAATTAAGGTCTCTCGATGAAAGATGTGTAGCTTTCTGTCAATGGAGCAGTCTTGTGAAGTTATTTTTCCCCTAAATATGTCTAAAAAGTATTTCAATCTTTCGTTTTCTGTCACATTTTCATAAACAAACTTAAAAAAACACAGAATATTTAATTTTGCCCTTGTTCAGAGTAACTCAGAAGTTATAAATTCAAATACTTTTGATTTGACACAACCATCCTGTTTTCAAGTCATCTTTTTGTTAATTGGATTCTGGACTAAGTTTCAAAAATGTATTGTTTTTCCCAGTTCATAGTAAGAGGACGTTTTGATACGTCAGAGTTTCTTCAGGAATTACCTCTTTATTTTGTTTATAAATTTCTGTTTGATTATAGCATAAAGCTATAATGGAATTCCAGTTAACACAATGAAGCTTATTAGTGTTCCTAAGAATCAGGATATTAAATAAAAGTCAAGCTAGGTGTGTAAGTAATGCACCTGCTAACAGTAAATTTAGTTATTCCTAAGAATAATTGATTTAAAATAATGGGATAATACTGAAAAGTTGAAGATACAGTGCAGAGAAAGAACAATGAAAAAAAAGAGAAAAATATGAAGGAAAACAGACATATTAATGCATCATTAAAAATTTTATTGTGGTAGATAAAGCATGTTAAACACCAGGCTATAAATATGTACATTTATATAGTTTAATTTTACACAAGAGACAAAATATTTTCAGATTTAAATTCCTAAACAACAGATTGGTTGGTTGTGTTTTTGTTTTTTTTTTTTTTTGATGTCAGGTTTAATCCTGAATTATATAGTTTAGAAATTTGTGGCAAATACAGCCAGATATATTCAATGATGCCTGTTACACCCCAATGGTTAAATGGGCTGTAGAGACAAACACATACTGTATTCGTTTATTACCTCCTATGGACAGTACTTTTTCTCTATAAGATTCACCACTACATGACAAAATAAATTTACAGAAAGAAACCAGCTGTATATAGTATTACATGTGGATGAGAAAAGTTACAATTCCATTTACTTTCTTATTTTGGGGGTTATAAGGGGATAAAAATCAAAAGAAGCCTCTTGACACTTGCATTATCGGACGATGAAGCTTTTTTGAGAGAGATTACAAATGATTTATAGAGGTCAGCACAAAGTAAAATTTCAAGGAGGATTTACCATTAATCAACTGTCTTAAAACTTTTTGGAAGTATAAAAAATAAATGATTTTAACCAGCTATTCCCTCATGCTGAGTCCATCGTTTACTCACTGTTCTATGTGATTGCCACTTTGAATTAAACACCTTTTCACACCATTTGCTGTGCAGATGGCAAAGTGCTCTGCGAATGACAGAGCTGAAACCCCAGGAGCTCTGAGCAGTGCACTGGAAATACATCACAATAAGCAGATACCTATTATCTACTCTTGACTTGGCTGTAATCTCCTCCTCCAAATCCTTGACTGTCTGCTCTTCCCTTTGGCTTTTCTCTCAGAATACACTGCCTCTGCACTTTTTTTAGAAAGCTCTGGAGAGGACATTTCTGTCAACGTCTAGACCACCCTTCTTAAAGTTCAGTAGTTTTAAAATTTGCCCTTCTCACCGCCTGACAGCCAGCAGTGGGTATCATCTCTTTGGTGCTCTCAGCTGTAAACATGTTTGGCAGTGGTATGAGAGAAAGAGGTGCTTAATGCATCTGTAGAGCAGGTCCTGTGGTGCTCCCCATGCCCCACGGCCATCTAGATTCTGGCAATTGCTGCTCTGGGAAGTGGATAGAGAAGCAGAGACATCACACCACCTCTCCTCAATGTCTCTTGACCCTGCGGTATTCACAGCTCCTTCACACCTGCACTCATTCCTTTCTCAGCTCTCACATCATAGTCAAGGCTTATACTCCTATCACTAGATTTCCAAGTGGACATTTCCTAGCCAAATCTCAATAATTGTGCTCTATGCATCCTTCTCATTCTCTCTGTCGACCGTCTCTGACAGTTAATCATATTCTTCTCCATAAGAAATTTTCCTCCATATTACATTGCCTTCCAAGTCTGAGCCTTTTCCTGTGTCTCTTCCTAGCTGTTAATTCTCGTTTGTTACTGTGTCCTTTACAGGACTTTTTCCTCTTCAAGTTCCTATTGTGTTTTCTAGGGTTCAGTCACAACACTTCGGTCCCTTATACTTTCTTAAGCTAACTTCAATCACAAATGCAGGTTGAACAGACATTTTTACAGGCACTGTACTGCTTTAATCCCATTTTCCAAAAGTGTATCTTAAATTGTCAGCTTGTCTCACTAACATAAATAACTAGCACTTCATCTTTCCTTCCTTCTCCCAGCCCGTTTGCCATCTCTCACCTCACTTCACACTTCAATGCTTACTTTGGCATCATCAGATTTTGACAAATCTCATCATGCAAAGATCAAGGTTATGTTAATACTTGCAGATTTTCTGTATACTGTTTTCAACTTTAGCCTTTGAAAAAAATGGCAGCTTGCCATCTCCTTGCAACACCTTTCACAGGTTTAAGAATAGAATAATTTTCAGCCATCCTCCTTCAGAATGATTCTTAAGGAATTTCTTCCTGTCTTCATTAAATCAAAATACATTGCTTCTTTTCATTCCTAGGCCTCTCCAAGCACCTCTCTATTCTTGTATTTAAAAGAAAAAAAAATGTCTCCTCCTTCTAGAGTTATTTTTATTGGAATAGTTTATAAACATATGGCTTTATCATCCTTTAAATTCATCTTAAAAATCCTCCTTCTTAGAGTCACCTTTGATGAACAAGGTGCTTGTAAGAAAGATGGGGATATACTTTTAGTAGGGCCTATTGTAATAGGACAAGGGGTAAGGCTGTCAAACTAAAAGAGCTTAGATTCAGGCACTTTTTATGATGAGGGTGGAGAAACACTAGAACAGGTTGCCCAGAAAGATGGCAGAGGCCTCATCCTTGGAAACATTCAAGTTCAGGTTGAACTGGACACTGAGCAGTCTGGTCTAGTTGAAGATGCCCCTGCTCATTGCAGAGGAAGTTTGTCTAGATGACCTTAAAGGTCTCTTCCAACCCAAACCATTCTGTGACTCTATGATACTATAACATGAAAATTTTACACTTCTGCTGTACCGAGAGCACTATGACTCCTTTTCTTGTACTCCTCTAATTGACTCTCTTAAATTGTTACTTCTTGCTGTATACTACAAGCTCTTCAAAACTGCAATGATCTTTCCATTTTGTTTTGGGTCACTCTGTTCCTACTCTATGACAATATTCTTTCCCTTTCATTAATTGCCTACAAAAATTGCTCCTTTTACCATACAATGTTTCTCATTTTTTCTAGGATTTAATTTATTCCTTAGCATTTTTTCCCCCAGTGGAATAGCACAATTTAATATAGATTTATAAACGTCATGTTAAGTCTTCAGATTTATTACATGGGTGAGCTATTACTGTGTTATCACAAGAACTGGAGGCACAGAAGTGAAATACGTAATGAGACCTCCTGTGTCTGAATTTCAGAACACAACTGGAAGCTGATGTTATCTTACTAGGGAATTCTCAGAGACAATTCGTACAAGTAAGTGACTGCTTATGGTCATAAGTGGCTTCTTATGGGCATATCATATGTGAGTGGAATACCATGCTGTGTCCTCAAACAAAAGGAAAGGGGAGAGCTGAATGAAAAGTTAAAAATATGCTGCCACTTTTTTGCTATGGTGAAAAAATGACCAATGAATAGCACTATGAAAGAAAGAAAAGATCCTATCTACAGGTTTTAAGAAATGAAATAGAGCCAGGTCCAGCTAAATATACAGATAGAAGCAATAAGACAAAGTTGTAGCTGCAAAAACATTGTACAATACAGTTGAAAACATGCTTGTAAAAGTATTTCCATCATATCTAGAAAAATTGACACACAAAGACCACCTTCCAAAATACTCTTGTTTGTAAAGACTTACAGTGAATAATGCATTATACCTTAATCTTTTTTGACACAAGTGGTATGCGATGTGAGCACATTGTACAACACTCCTCCCCTTCAATATAAATATAGATTCTGCAAAAAGAGATAATTGAAAAGTAATTTAAAATGTGGAATTTTGTTTGTTTCTCAGATTTGAGATAAAACTATTGGCTTCAAGTTAAAAAGGAGAGAGAGTGCAACTGAGATTTGTAGTAAACATTGATATCTATGTTAGTCTGGGAAAGATACTGAAAACTGTAACCATGTTAATTAGCAATGACTTAATTTACACTTGTTGCAGCAATGACTTGGTGAAGTACTTGAGATGTTACTTTTTACCTCAGGGAGACAGATTTCTTCCTCCTTTGTATGCCATTCATGGATCCCAGTGATGAAGAGAACTGCATGAAACCATGCATATGGTATCTGCTTTCTTCATAGTAGTGTCTATGTTCTTTTCAGCTGTATTCTGTCAACAGGATTGTTTTCCTAAAAAGAAAAAAACATGAACAGACTCAGCCTGAGGTCTTATGCTTAATGAAAGTTTCCATCTTCTTTCAGGAGGTATTGCCTCCTGGCAATAACTCACATTGTCTAAGAATATAATTGTCAGAATTTGTTTTGCTGTTTGTTGGCTTTAAAGAAACTATCAGCAGGGAAATATGATATCTGATTAGTTTCAAGCATCTCTATCACCTCTGTGCAAGTCTAGAAGTTAATCACAAGTACTATGCACCGTTACTTGCTATCCTAACAGGAAGGAAACCCTTTTTTTCAGTGCAGCTCACATCTGCCCACTTGCACATTGTGCATGACTAATTCGTATTGCATACTTGTTTCCCATACCAGCACATAAGTGGTTTCAGATACGATCTACCAGCCAGTTACAGCTGAGACCCAAGGACAGGCAACTGTATACTAAAACAGGACAAGTGCCATTGAGCATGGCTTCATCCACAAAGAAAATCTAACAGGAGATAAGATTCATCAGAAAGAGCAGCAACTACAGCACCTGCGTCACCCACAGCCTGGCACGTCATGCCATGGGAGAGAGCAGTTCTTTCCCTCTGGTTGTGTGCATTCCACAGCTGGAGTAGCACAGGTCAAGTAATTTATGCAGTGGGCATATAGAATTATACACTGATCTTAAATTAGTTGTTTTAGGACATCAGCAATAATCTGAAAAAGTAGTGCAAGATTCCATGTGAGATGTGCCATTATTTTTACTGAAATAAAGCCATTTTTATGTCAAGGAAGAGAAATTGAATGATTTATCTGTGCCGAGATGTCTAATATTGCATGAAATTAATTATTTCCTGGAAGCATTTATTCTCTTTACTGACTATAGAAAAGGAGCCTGGGATCATTCCAACATAGAAGTCCAGACAACAAATATTATACTTGGATAAATGAATCTCAGATCTGCAAGGCAATCAACTTCATGTGTTCAGCTACAGCTCACCTGAGACAAGCCCCTTAGATTAAACACAGTTCAGATACTGGTTTAGCAGTGCTTTACTTCTCGTCATTCAGCTCACATATCTTTGTCTGTAAGAAGGTAAAATAAAATGTTCTTTGATCAGCCCAAGACTTCTGGATGTATCAAAAGGATCTGTGCATTGTAACTGGACCCAGCCAAATCTCTTACCTAGACTGTGCACTAGACATAAATTACTGTTCAGACATGTCCAGCTCTGGAGTGGGAGGCCATCAGCATTTATAGTTAGATGTGCAGAAAACTCACCTCTTTCCTCTCTTTGGGTTAAGCCAGGAAAAGAATATAAATATCACAGATCCTACTATGTAGGACTTAGATCCCTCTACTCTCCAGATAAATATCTTACCATTAATTTGATCATGAAAGGTAGTAAGTTTTATTAGCCAGTGATTCAGTGCTTAACAGCAGGAACTCAAAAGCAGAATCCCCATCTGTCAGTACCTTGTATTACTGGGATGAAACAGATGGAAAAGCTAATGGAATTGAAATTAAATTTCTCAGCCTAGGTTTATACCTGACTACATCACCTTTTACTACTGTACAGTTGGCTGTGGAGGAAGGCAAAGCTTGATATTCTGTAGTTGTAAAACACCTAAATACAAGGAATGAGAAGGGATAGTACTTCATTCCTCAGGCCACAGGAGAGGATCTGCACACCTGAGAAGGTGCCTGACATTGATGAGTTCCCAGCCTTTATTGAAGCATGAGCCTTTTTCTTTTTTCCTCTGTATGTGTCTACGCTGAAACAGAAAATGATGTTTGTACCTCAGATAAGCCAGGCTCAGCTGCAGAATGGATAGGCACTTTCACCCATTCCTACAGTCTCAGCTGTATCGTTTTAAAATGATTGATTTTTCATCAGAGCTCAGAATTAAATTTGATTGCAGGCAACTTTAAAAAAAAATAGATTTCTTTTTAAAGTGAATAAAGTTATCTACAACAAAAAAACAAAGCTGCTTCCTTCCGCCAATGTAATGAATTGTTTAATGTGTTTCACTCTGAGAAGCACCTGGTGTAGGCATCGTGCTTGCAGCTCCCAATAGTCTGAACAGGTAAAATTAAATTAATAATTCCTATTGACATGAAAACTTAAATGCTATTTGCAAAGAGTCCTTATCTTTCTGATTTTTCAAAAATGTATCTAGATGAAAAATGAATTTATGTCATAGAGATGAATTATGTAAACTTTGAGATTGTGTGGGTTTTTTTACCTTGCAGTAGGAATTAGATGTTTCTTTATAGAGACTGAACTCGGCATTAATTTCAAGTGGTTAGTAATTTGTAATATTTTACTTGTAGTACAATCAGATCTTCAACATTATTAGTACCATACAAAAGAAGAACAGCATAATATAATTCTCAATTTACAATGAATTTTTTAATTCATGCCACAACATGAAATTTTTTTGTAGATGTGATCTAGTGTAGTCTTGACTATCACAAATGACACTGAATCTAGTAATTTTCACATCTGCTTTATGGAAACTAGTTAATTCAAATCTTTGGTTTGCTTTTTTTTACTAAGTTGGGGTTTTTTGTATTTTCTTTCTTGATGAAAAGGAATTTAGTGTAAAATTTTAAACTAGCTTAAAAGTAGTAGAACCACTCGGATTTTTATTACTACTCTCTTTAAATGTCTTGCCTGAGTTACTGAGATCCCCTCACTAATGAAGTCTCAAGATGCCTATCTTCAGCCTAGAAGAAGCTTAGAAAACTGAAATAGTGTAGCCTCCTCGTTTTGGAATGGCTAAAGTTAGGGGATAAGAATCCCATAGTAGTATTATAACTTGGGGTGTAGTGTTCTTCTAGTGAAACATCCAAATACACTCTGGACAATACAGAATGAGAGTTCTGCAGTATGGTGGATTGAATTAGACATAGGATTTCTTGAAGTTCATAACAAATATACAAAGGAAAGTATATGCAAAATGAGCAAAATTTCTTTCCATATTAATGTCTTGCCCTCCTATTCTCCTCATGGGTATTTTTTATGTTTCTGAATGAAATGTAAACTAAATTTTACAGCAATTATAGAGAATTGTATTCTGATGAGACATTTAAATGTGTTTTAGTCTCTATTGTAAGGCTGCAAAGAGTAGTTTATTTGTTTATTTGTTTTAATCATCTGCTATGATACATAGCAGAAAAAGAAGATGTAAAATCTTACCAGGGCAGACATACCTTAGAATTTCTAACCATATTGAACATTGCAGGGAAACTCGTTCCGAAGGATGCCTATGATTCTCCTCCTAGCCTAAAGATCAAATCATGAGGAAGTTTCTGATAGCATTTACCTGAACTGAAGTTGAATCACTCTAGTGTTCCAAGACTAATTTTGTCTTGCCTGTATTCTTACCTCCTTAACTGCTTTAAAAGTTGTGTCCCCATCTCTCCTGATGATGTTTGTCTTGAGCCTGTATGTAAGTTTGTACTGAGCTGTTGATGTGTAACCACCTTTTTATAATTTATCTCTACTTCCTCACAGTTTTTTTGATCAGTGCACTCCCTCTGTTGCTACAGAATGAAAGACAGATTGGTTTTTTCCTCACAGTCTTTCTGTCCTTACCTCTGTTTTCTGTGTAGAAAAGGTAGGCTCCCTAGAGAGGCCGCTCTCAAGCATCAGGACAACTCTGTTGTCTCTCAGGAGCAGAGAAGGACCACAACAATGCAACTTGATCAAGTATTAGAACCATGGGTTTTATGCTGTAGGTGAAGTCAAAGACCACAGCAGACTGAACTGAATACCACCTTAGGGGGGAAAAACAAACCAAGAACACAAAAAAATTCCCTACAAGTGCAGAGATGACTCTACATGAGAGTAAACATCAGCCTTACAGGTTTACTGTTCCTGATTTAACTTAAAGGAAGTCATCTGAATTTTCACAGTACTAGTATGCCAAGAACTACCTTATTAAAAAGGAGAATCATCATCATACTATTAAAAATACAAGAAAGCATTTTATTTTTTTAAATTATCCAGTGACATTTAACTATGTACCTCTATTTGATATTTTTGTTAGCCATAGGACTAAACGTTTGTGTTGCCATACATCTTACCTGTCTGTGGTTAGTTTGGGGTTGTCTGCCGATCCAGGTGATCATTGTACTGTGACTGACAGTTCACATTGTTAATCTTTGCTCCACATACAGGTTAGAAGCTTCTCTTGAAACATAGGCTGAGTTTCTTATGCAATTTTTGTGATCACAAAACACAAGTGAGACTCCAAGATCAGGCCTTTGCTGTAATCCTGACTTCATCAGGAGAGTGGAAATTGCATTGCTACAAGAGAGAATTACTATTAGTACTACTGTGCTCCTATGAAACCGTCTCATTCAAAGTAGCATACGTTATTTGGGTTGAAGTTGTTATTTTCTCTTACTCTTCAGATTAAATTTTTTAAGTCATTGTCTTTCACTTTGTGGTCACTTCTGTCATGTTATCAGTATCTACTGAGAGAGAGAATGCACAGCAACATGTCTGGTGTAGTAACAAAGTTCTAAATGGTGTAGTGCAGTAATTGAGTGGAGGATAAAAGAGCTATCCCAAATGCTTTTAACAATAATATAATTTATGCTATACAAAAACAGCAGCACGAAGCACACACAACCATAATACCTGAGCATCTATCAGAGCAGCTTTATTAATAAAACATGTATTGATTCTATATATTGGCACTTAATATTTTAACCTTTTTTCTACAAGGACTCTTTCGTTGGCTGGAAATGTGTGGTTCATACCTCACTGCTCTTGTATGCAGATAAGCATGTACTACAAAGGTGAATTCCAAAGAATAAATCATCTCAGCATATTAACAAAATACAAATTACTGTGTCCTGCTTTTTCCCTCAAGCACACAAATAGAATTCCATTACCAAGAATGAATTCAATTATTATTTGATGTTATCATTATCTTGTACCAAATCTGGAGTTGCTGTATCAATGAAGCTCTCCAATGACTGATGTAAAAGGAAGTTGTGTCCTCTGTTTATTCCCGGCAGTCTAATTGCCAGCTTACAAGAGAACTTATGGCAAGATATGGTTCCAAAGGACTTGTTAACAGAAGATAACGTGATTTATGCTCAGTATCTATCATACTGACAGACTTTGGACAGACAACAATGTTTGTCAAAACCACAGAGTAAAGGAAAACAGAATATTTTAACCAGATAAGGATATTTATACTTTAAGATAGGTACCATTTACAACTCTCTACCACATTCTATCGTGGAAACAGAATAACAAAGAATCATAGCTACTCCAGAGACATCTCAGAAAGACTGGTTGAAGTTGAAATATTCCATGTGCTAGCACTAATGGAAACACAGATAGCAAAATAGACCTTGGGTACTTTTTATTAGACAAAAATACAGAAGCATCCATTAGCTCTCCATACACTGTGTCATCTGATGTCTCACATCTTTTGGCTGTGCTGTCTCTCTCTTGCCTACCAGGAGCCTACATGGACCTAAAGCTGCTTTAATTCCTAAACAGAGTCCTTGAAGGCAAATAAAATTCAACCAACAACGATGTCTGCCTTGGTCGCTCTCTCACTGTGTAACAGGACTTTTTGTACTCAGCTATATCGTGGTATTGAGCTTAGAAATAGTTTCTTGAATGCACAGTCTGATATTGCTATGAATCCTGAACTAAACATATGTTTATTTTAACTACTTCTGTTCAGTGGGAACGAGGGCATCACACGTTTAACAACTGTCTAAAAATCAGATCAAGCAAACTTGGTTGCCTCACTACACACGCAGAAAAAACTGATAATGATCCACTTAGAGGAGAAAAACACACATGAAAAAGAAAAAAGACTGTAATGGTCTTACATGGAGGTAACAATTCTGTGCAGTGTCTAGCTATGAACATACTTCTTGGGAACAGTGTAAGTCCTCAGGCTTGATCTTGATAGTTGGATGAGGATTTTTTCCAGCCTTAGATAATTTTATATCATCTCCTTAAGTTGTTTGGTTGGTTTTGTGTTCAATAAAGCTAACATTATTTTTTGATTAAATGCATGATGGTTCAGAAAAACAAAAAACCCCACACACAAGGATTTTGGGGATGGACTGTTTATAAGTCAGTAAAGAATTTTCCTTCCTTCCTACATACCAGGGACAAGTCTGCCTATAGCATAGAAAGGGGAGGAGTACAATGCAAAATGATGGAAAGCATTAATTTACCTCTCATCAGGATTGAAAGCAGAGATGCTAGATGCTGCTGCTAACTAAACTTGGCTTTTGTGTTTGTCCATTAGCTTCTTGTAGATGTAACTCATGACCTATTTTAGTAGAAAATTGAGGTTAAAGTCCTTCTTTTTGTTCCCAGTCCCCCTTCCATAAAGTCAAACCAATCTTTTCATGCTACAGGCTTGCTATTGGAGTTCCTCTTGCTATTGGAGTATGCTATTCATCTCTTTGAAGCCTAGCTCTAGGCAACAGCTGATGTTGAGTAAGCAAGGTCTGTTCTTGCATCTGTTCTTGCAGTCTGCTGTCCTGATAAAGAGACACATGGCTGCTTTACTTATCTAAAGGGGCACTTGGGTTACTTGAAACATACATCTTTTTTTTTCCCCTCTTCTCTGATGAGGATTCCGTCATCCAAGAAATTTTGCCGAGTAACTGACATCCAAATACAGAAAGCTGCTAATAGAGGCTGGGAGGCAGCCAACTGGTTGACACCCAGCTATGACAAAAAGTGAAAGCAACGTGTAATTCAAATTTCAGAAAAGGGCAGAGAAATTTATTCCATCAGTGCTGGTTGTCCTTCAAGGAGAACTTGTCATGAATGTTCTTCATCTTCTTGTCGTGCACAATCTCCATACTGAACTTCATTACAGCTAGAAAGTTGAAGTTTATAATGGTTTTCAGACACCTAAGTCTTAAAAAGACGCTTCAGGCAGCTAAATATTCATGCAACTAGAGAACTGAATGATTAATGGAAATACTTAAGAGTAAGAAAAAAGTAGTGCTCATTTGTGTTAGCCTCTATTATTACCACTGTGGAAAAAAAAGAACTGTGACAAGATCCAAATCCAAGCAGAATTAAATTTTCCAATGAGGTTGAGGAGACTGGACCTGGCTCAGTTAGCTGTCTATTCAGAGTTAAAAATATATGCCTAGGAACATTTTAGTAAGAGCAAGCAGGTGAGCTGTTCTAGATTGTATTGTCAGGGCTGCCTTGTCCTTGAAGACTGAACCAAAGCATACATTACAGTCCTTCCTAGTCTTTCCTAGTCTTTCCTGACTCATGCTCATATACTACCTCTAATTCCTCAAAATACTGTATTTGCAAATGGGACTACTACTTGGAATTTGAGGATGGCTCATGGCCACTCTTCTGGTTACTTGAAACTGGAGAAACATAATCCCTGAGTGTATTTTCCACCCCACCAGCAGAGATTACTCGTCCAAATGTAACAGTCACAGTTAATGTAGTCTCATGAAACTGATTTAGCTAGTTGTGTTTTCACACGTTCATTCCAAAGTGTACAAAAGTGCAAACACAGTGATTTGAGGGTGTTTTTTTTGTTTATTAAGGGACAGATTTAGATTTGTCTCAACATTTACAAAATGATTAGAGTTGAATCCAATTTTTTCTTAACTAAGATAGTGCAATCACTACAGATACTCTTAACAGTTCTGCTATCACAGTAATCAAATGTGAACAGGCTATTCCACTAGAAATGTTTTATACCCGTTCATTTATATCTACCACAGAGCTTGTGACTTTTTTAACCATACTAAAATCAAGCTGATGTAGTTAAAGTGGTGGAAACATCACAGATAAACTTCTTAAATTGCAGACGTGAAATTATATCTCCCAAACTTCAGTTTGCCCAGGAATACTCAACTATGCTGTTTTCTCACTCATCAGATAGGATTAACACTGTTTATTTACCTCACAGTGCTGCANGCAAACACAGTGATTTGGTTTTGTTTTTTTTTTTTCTTAAGGGACAGATTTAGATTTGTCTCAACATTTACAAAATGATTAGAGTTGAATCCAATTTTTTCTTAACTAAGATAGTGCAATCACTACAGATACTCTTAACAGTTCTGCTATCACAGTAATCAAATGTGAACAAGCTATTCCACGAGAAATGTTTTACACCCGTTTATCTACCACAGAGCTTGTGACTTTTTTAACCATACTAAAATCAAGCTGATGCAGTTAAAGTGGTGGAAACATCACAGATAAACTTCTTAAATTGCAGACGTGAAATTATAACTCCCAAACTTCAGTTTGCCCAGGAATACTCAACTATGCTGTTTTCTCACTCATCAGATAGGATTAACACTGTTTATTTACCTCACAGTGCTGCAGGAAAGACTAATTGTTGTTTATATCTTTTCAATCTTGCCAATGAAAAGTGCTACACAGAACAAAAGAAGCTGTAATGACCTACTGAAAGAGGTACTGCTTAACTGTGTGATGCTTTCCATTGAAACTGGCTGTTCACAGGCAATAATGCTTTCCTCAAACCTATAAAGTGAATACTTTTCAGAGTTTAGGGAATTTTTAGATCCCAGTAAAAACAACTGCAATGTTACTCCATGTGCAGTGGATTAAAAAAAAATATTTAAAATCATTAATTGTGTCTCTTACAGGGTGCAGCAGTAATGTTTTGAGAACACAAGTTGCATTCTCTTGCCCTTTCCAAAGTGTGCTCTGTGTTGTACATCTCTAACTGCACATTGAGTAAGACTTCATCTTCCCACTGAGAACCAGTAAGTGCTCTAACCTACGACTTATAGCAATTATTATTCAAAACCCAAATGTCACTGCTGAGAAATCTGGTCCCCTGTGTCAGTATACAGCCTTGGGCAGATTTTTATGTTATATCACTCTATATATTTTCCCTTTATCGGGTTCTGCCTGCCACATGTATGTTTTCAAATATTTTTACACGACTTAGAAGCAAGGATCTTGTTTTCACACTATAGATTTTACCCAGCAGGGCCACCAAAATAATTTAGAAATTATACTCTATAACACTGTAAATCATTAGTTTCATTTTCCCAGAAATTTTAGCATCAACAGGCCTAAGAATAAATACAGTGGATGCTCCAGATCTGGCCTTGATCTGTATGAGCAGCCCTCATGCTCATGATAAATTATAAAGGATACAGATAGAAAATTGTCACAATAGTGACCTGTGACAGAAGAACAGCAAAGGGCTTATGATTGTATTTCTTCCTTTTCTTCTTATTTTTGAAAAGTGAAAGGAAAGCAAGGGTGATAGGATGTGCATTTTCCCACAAAACTACAGAAGTAAATCACCAAATTAGCTGTTACATAAAGGAAAAAAATGTTGAGGAACAGTCTACAAAGGTAGTAGTTGTGTGTCACTTGACATGAGCAGATCTGACTAATATTTAGATTTATGGTTCATTGCTAATTATTTAAAATGTACTTGTTTGAGAAGAATCTATTGCTACTTGGGTACTTCTCTATTTGAAAGGGAAAATCTTTCAATTTATTTCTATTATTTTATTGTCTTACTAACTGTGTGGAAAAATACAGAGATACCTCTCCCAACGTGCTTTTAATAACTGTTCCATGCAGGACTAATTTCCTTCAAGTTTTCATTTAAAAAAACTTTTATTAGTTAAGCTCTGCTGCCATTACTTTGCTTAGGGATTTATTCACTCTTCTTAGTGTGCACACGATTTCTATTAATGCCACTTAATAAGCATTGACTGAAAAAAAGAATCCTATAATTGTTTCTAATTTTCAGGGTTTTTTCCCCAGAAATTATTTCAGCGAAGTATTTGGTACTTTTACAGAGATTTCTGTTAAAACTATGTCAACATCAGAAGATTTAGTGTGTATATGTTTCTTTTTTTTCTTCCCATATTGAGTATAATAAACCTATTAAGAATGGAAATGCACAAAAAAATCAATGAAGTTGGCTTGATCGTGGCTTTCCCTGTCAACAGTTGAGGTATTAATTGTGTCTGTTAGATCTGAAGATCTAATAAAACCTGTAATATTAGTAATTTTGGGATGATCTCAAAGAAGCAAGACCAAAGTCCCAGTGAAATTTGAATTCCCTTGAATTCTGAGGCATAATTCAACCAAGTCAGACCTGTATTTCAGCATGTGTCTTTGGAAGCTAACATGGAAAAAGGATATACTTTGCTCACGTGCATTACCACTTCAACATGAAAATCTGAGTCTAACAAAAAAAGCTTTTGAAATTGAGATTTAATTGTTGATTCCACTTCCTTCTGAAATAAAATGGCTTGTGTTTGGACTTAGATGGGCAGTGCTGAATATTACTTGTACAAAGGACTTCCCCTACCGCTTTTCTGTGTGCACTGTTAGACATTTATAAATAAGTGCACTGAAATGTATTAAAAATATCAGATACTTTTAACAGTTTTACCTTCATATTACTACACAGTTTTAACTTTCTCCAAGCTTTGAATCATACATAGATTGGTAGACATGCACATTTTATCAGAAATGGTTTTTCCCATCTGTTATGGCCTCTTTTACTATCTATATTTCTCATATATATATATACACAAAACCTATAATTCATAACACAGACGTTATATTTTGCACTGGTTCCAGTAGGGGAACAAGTTAAAAGATCTTGTGCAAGTTAACTTTTCATGTTTTACTTGGGTTTTATTTTTACCCTTTGGGTGTCATAAAACACCACTGATAATCCTTGATTTTTTTTTTTTTTTCTTTCAGAACTTACCATACTCATTTTAAACAAATGAAAACAATATTATGTTCTGAACATATCTCTCTCTCTCTATAGATAGATAGATAGATAGATAGATAGATAGATATATCTCTTATACTAACATGTATGTATCCACCTTAAAATATCACATATGACTGGACACATACGCATATATATTCTGGATATGTCCTGAATGTTCCTCCACACACTCTTCTACATTGTTACTGAATTTTTAATTGAGAAAGAAGTATTCATGGGTGGAAGTGTTCTGTATTAGAACAATCTTTTTCTCTAATATCTACTTTAGTTTAAAATACTGAAAATAGGGTTTTTTCAGGGAGCTTTTTTGTTTTTTCAAAAAACAAAAACTTTTTAAGTGGCAAAGAATATTGTTTTAATTTAATCTTTTTCTCACAGAGAAATTAAATTGAAAATACAGGACTAGTACAGTATTAAACTATGACTGTTTATAAGTGTGTACATCAATTTCAGTTTGCAGCATATGTTATTTTACTTATTTCCAAAGGCTTGATAAATCTGTCTACACAGATTTATTGTAAAGTTCCAAAGGTTTGGTTATGAAGCACTGTAACTGGTTGAAGGTCTGATTTGTCTTAAAAATGCACCAAACTTGGTATACCGCTGATTCTTATCACACTTTTTTCTAAAACTCATCTGAGCATCAGTGTGCTTTTTCTTCAGAGTAGAAAGTGAAAATCTGTCTCAAATTTGTAGCAGTATGCCAGAGTAGCTCAAGGTATGAGACGGTGTCATAGTGTCAGTCCATTTTTGCAGTGTTTTTCTCAGTTTTTCAATAGCATTGAAATGGATGGATAGAGATCCTTCAGAATGAGAGATCTTTCCGTAACCACGATTATGGAAGAGTAGAAAAAAACGAAATGTTTTGGTGTGTATAAATATATTGAAATGTAAATTGCACTATACAGGCATAGTAGATTGTTGTTAAATTTTAAAATTACTTCTTAACACCTTTCCCACCATATTTTCTATTTTCTGGTTGTTCATTGAAGATGTTATAGATTTACTAAAATGCAGTATTGTTTAACTAAAGCCTGAATGCATTTTGTTCATTTCTGCAGTTAAAGAGCATAAGAATTCCTTAAAAATACACTCATTGTTGAAGTTTTAGTTAAAGATTGTGTAAAAATAACATGCTTCAGACAGGCAAGTGGATAAAAAAATACACCATGAACTAGACCTCAAGAAATGTGAGACCACTGTCCCATTCCTAGTTGGTCCTGTCTCTCCTGAGTATAGGCTACCAACTACATGACTTTCATCTTTCCATCTGGATAAACCAGTGGAAATAAACTAGACCAGTGGATGCACAACTGTATGTACAATCCGTGAATTTGTCTTGAAGAGGTATTCTTGAACAGAAGAATTTGCTATGTATGCATAAGCCTGGGAGGCTGTGTTCATTCATATCAGCCATAAGATTCTAAAGTGTATTCATAAGATTCTAAAAGTGTATTTTTCCTCTTTGGTTTTACTACAGATTGGTTTTGTACAGACACACAGATTTTAATCTTGAGTAAGAATTTTAATTTCTTTCTGTTTTCTCTAAGCTTTCTTTTGGAAAATGAAAAACAATGCATGTAAAGGATATTTGGAACACAAGGCACCTTTAAAGAAAGGATTTTAAGGAATAGAACAATTTCCAGTTGTTCTCCATATTGTTCTGTGGGTCTTAAAACGTTATGTTTTCAAATTCCAAGAGGCTGAAGGAAGATGTGAGTGAAATTGAAAATCTGGTTTGTACAGCACAGAAAAAATACAGAACACATCTTTTTCTGTGAATCTTCTAAAACCAGAATGAAATTTATCTTCATGTTTTTGAATCCACGTGTTCAAGATACTTATTCAAATGTAGTTTATTTTTACTCTGAACCCAGCAAACTTTGCTCATATTAATCTAACCACTTTCAGAAAATGTGATGATAAATATTTACACCATTCTGTTAACTATTTCTCATGTATTTCAAGAGACAAATTACATGAATTTTAACATCTTCCAATTAACTGAAGTTCAGTAGTAGTCAGTTTAACCTTTCATTTTTTTCTTATTTTTTCCTTCTTGAGTGAAGCCACCTGGTAGCTCTTTCCCTTTTTATTTTTTTTTCAACATTATTTGTAAATTGGTGTTTGAAAGGTTTGAAAATAAATAGGATAATAAGAATGATATGAAAAATAGCATTCGGAGGAGGATGAGATAATACCTGGAGTTATTCAGAATAAGTCTGTGTCAGAAAAGCTATCACGTTATAAACAAAAGGTGGCATAGTCAGAAATCATCAGTAAGGAATAAGCAAGCATTCATATTCTCTAGATTTCATTTGTTTGTATAATAATTGTTTTCTTTACCCTGTAGCCACTGGTTATTTATTTGAAAACCAGAGTAAGAGAAAAGACAGATCCATGTCAAAGAGATGCTTTTCAAAGGATCTCTTCATCTTTGTGGATGAAGAAAATACACAAGAACACAGGCAAGTGTATTTAAAAATGAACTGATCATCTGGGCCAGATGTTCAGTAACGCTTTGTGTCCAATGAAAGATCTGTTTGTTTCCCAGCTTTCTGTGAAAGCAGTTCCTGGCTTCATAGTTCTACAAGGACATATTTTTCTTTTCTTTATTTTTTTTCCCCCCCATACTGTGTTTTCTAATTCCATTTCCAAAGTTTTCTTTTTGGAGGAATAAAATAGAGATGAAGTAAGGAATCCTTTTAATGTGGATGATTACTTACCTAACCAAGACAGGCAGGCAGTAAAAAGGGTGTGAGTTTTCAAAATGACATAATCAAACTTTATACTTTGCATATAAGGTTAACATATAATCCTGAAATATAAATATGATTGTCTAGGGCAGGGGTGCCAGAAACCTTCTTACACAATGCTTTGTCAGACAATATGAACAATTGTACAGTGTTGTCAGGGATTATGAGCAGAGTATGTGCCCTGTACATACGTGGAGATGGACATGGCTTTTCCAAACCCTTGAACCCTCCTGCCAATTTTTTGGTAATTTTTCAACAAGCAACTTGATCACCCACCTCCTCAGCAAGCCAGAGAAGGGGAGAAAATAAGACANGATCGTGCCCACCCACCGCTGTTGGTGAAGGTGGGGGAAGGAATGCTGGAGGGACAGCCTTGATGTTATGCAAGTGGTAGTCATAATATTGATATCAACAACAAGCACAGCACTGCAAGAGCTACTGTGGAAAATCACTACCATCCCAGACCCACTACATGGTTCTAAACTAATCCCTAAATAAAGAGCTCTGCTATAGCAAAGCATAAAGATGAAAACTACCAAACCATGATAGGTTCAAAAGTAAAAACCTCTAGCTAATTTCCTTTCTCTGTTTGAAAACCATGCCTGGCCCTTGAATAAACCATGCAGCCCTTCAGGTTTCTGTGGACTCTGCCAAAACTTTCCTTTAAAGTAAGGATAGCATTATCTTTGTGACCTCCCCTAAAAATGTTTTCCCTCCTCCACGATCAAAACAGTGAGAGGCAACAGAAATAAATATTTAGCTTAATTTGCAGGATGCCCATGTAGTTGTAATTGCTGTTCAAAGATGGAGAGATTATGTGGGCAGATGATTTCAGGGATTTAGCTATAAAAACAGCTGAAGTTGACATGCTTCAGATGGGAAAGGAAGCTACCTTCACAGAAAAGTATAGAACTTGGAAACTCCTGGTTATAGGACAGATGCTTATGTCTCTTGTTTTTCTTTTTCCTACTGTGTCTCTGTAATGTTCCCCAGAAAGCCAGATTCCTTTCAGCTATGTAGGATTTCAAACAGTGAAAAGAGTGAAAACAGAAAAAGAAGAAAAAATGTTTTCAAGGTTCATATGAAGTATTTTATCTCTAAACCTAAATTATAGTCTTCCTTCTGCATGAATATTTTCAAAAGAACAAAACCAAAACAAGAAAAAACCCCACCCTACCATTAAACATTCAGTTAAGCCCAACTGAGCATATTAACATTTGAAACCTTTTCAAAGCTGTTTTGCTGGCTTCATAGAAAAGTGCATGGCATGCACTGCATAATTCTAGTCTAATCAAAAATAATTTCATTAAAAAAATGCTGCATAGGTGTTTTTTTCCACTAGACTACACACAGCATTTTAAGTTATCTTTCACTTTTTCCCTTTGGACTTTAACACTTACAAATGGAGTTTCATGCTTCAAAGAGTGGCTGCTTAGACAACCACAAGCAACAGGACAGGGAGATGCCAGTCTGGTGTAGAATCTGAAATTCCAAGCAAACCACATCAGACTGAGAGCCCACTTGAGATTTGTCCAGTGCTCATCCCACAGAGAAAAGGAATAACAACAATTTTACTGTGGCATTCTTTACAGGTATACAAACCACTGACTCTGTAGATTGTGAATATTCAGCTCCTGGAGTCATTCCACTATAGAAAAGATTGATTCTTTCACATTCTTTCCAGGTATACTCTTACTCTTTTTCAGTTATGCTATTAGTTTTCCAACAAATTTTGCTATTTCTTGTGTTTGGCCTGGCTGCATAGTTCTACACCCAGTGATTAAATATTTAGCCCAGAGATTACTCCCTTTGAGAGAATAACAAAGAAGGGTCCTAATAATAACATGAATGAAACAAAAATATTTCTGCTCCACTGAGCAGACCATCGTAGACCTTGAGAGCAGTGCACAATGTTGACTCACTGAAAAGCAAGAGAAATCATATTATCTAGAGGGAATGAACCTCTAGTGTCCTAATGTGTGTGTAACAGGTGCTCACACTTTTTCTATTCAATCCAGTTCACTGCCTCATTTTTTCCTGGAATGAATGCTGAGTTTCAACTTGATCTGCATGGTTTATTTCCTGTTAAATAATAATGATTAAGAAAATCCTCTGAACTAATTTACATAGGTGAAAAATACAACTTCCTCAAACAGTATCAAAAACTCTTGAATTAACACTATCCTTTTAACATGGAAAGGTGTTGTCTAGTCAAGCATAGTATGTACTAGTGAATTGCCTAATATGACTTTACTTTAGAGTGATGCTATTGGGATAGTTGAACCCTTGCACTTTTAAGCTTGTGAGGGACCACCCTGGAGCAAAGCTAACAGGATAAATCAGAAATTATTTCAAGATGAGGGATAATTACATTCACGGTGCTGGATAATTTAAGAGAAATAACTGAACAGTTACACAGCCAGAGTAAAAATAATTGCTCACACAGTTTCAGAGCATAGCAAAGAATTCACCTGAAGATACACAAAACCCATTAAGATCAAACACAAGATTTAGATAGCAGTTTGACATAACATGGAGTTATTGTATACATTGCTGTATGAACTATATATTATGGATTGTACATTTAAACAAAAATCTGTTAATGACTTGTCTGGATAGTGTTAATTCTCATCTTGAGCACTGGCCTAATGCCTCGTCTCTGGAAAGCAGTTCATAGCTTAGCAATGCTGAGAAAAAGACATGGACTGAGCACTGCTTAGGCTGTTCTCCAGAGTATTTCTCCTGGCTGCACTCTCTCAGCATAACCAAAGCCATATAACCATTCTCTCTTGTAAAGGCAGTTAGTTTTATTTATGGAGACAGTTATGTGACAGGAGTCAGATTGAAGTATTTCCATAGTGACACCTTATGTCTATTTTTGTGTAGGAGTTATTCCTACTCTTACGGTTCTCACACTCAATGATACTGAAATTTCTCTCTCCACAAAGATTTCAGATAATCCTTTGTATCAATAGTATTTCCTACATTTTACTTTTGCTACAGTTCTGTAGGTGGCTTAAACTGACCTGTAGGCAACTTCCCCATGACTCTGTATCCTCACATCTTCTGTATTGACACCTGAGAGAACCATGACAATAGGTGTCACCATGTCTGGACCATGTGGCAACGAGACCCAATGACACAGGACTCACAGCAGGACTCACTTCAGGTGATACAATTGAACCTATCCATAACTAAAACATTTGGGCCTGTCACTGGTGATAAAGTTTAACAGATTTTGTTCAGGAAATAAATAAATTCCTGAAACCACAATCACGTTTCTGCTACTTGAATATACCTGGGTCCCAGAGCAGTGCAATACGAACCAGAGGTATCAGAATGATTTCCAACTACTTCATTTCTGAGAAAACAGATCATTTCCTGTGCCTAACACACACAAAAATAATTAAAAATTAAAATTAACCAGTCATTTGCAAACTACAGTGCAAATCTTCCATTAAGCATGACTGATTTTCTGATTTCCTTTGATGGTAGAGATTTCTGGAGATTTCGGTAGGAGTCTGCAACACACATCAGAACATACATATGTACTTGTTTGTTTTCCCAAAACCTTGCTTGATTCCCATTGAGTGACTAGAAACATTCTGGCTCACTTAAATAGCTTTTGCTCTAGACTTGTCTCCTTTGGAGCACATGAGTTGTGTTGAATGAGAACTAACCCCCTAAGAGTTATCACTACCTGCATCTATTTCCTTGCTTCATGAAATGTGTGTGAGGGGAGTTCCCTGCCAGTACTATTAACTTTTTGAAATGGTACCAAACCTCTTTTGCTAATCAAAACCCTTTATTTTAAATTCTCTCCCCAACCATCCAACTCCAAAGACAAATAGATTATTATTAAAATGATGAGATACTTTGTAAAAGAAGATCCATTAGAGAAATACTACACATTCACAAATTCTTTGACATCTTCTAGTTAACATTTTTTTCCTAATGCTGGGGTTATTTTCACTTCCATTTTTTAGCTGTTGACTTTACCTATATAGTCCTCTCAAACAGAACAAAACACCAAATCCCTAAGAGTAATGACCTGCTACTTCCATGTGGAAATTCAGTATGCATTGACCCAGACCAGTCTGTACACTGTGCTGTGCCTGCACAATTAAAACCTACTTTATAAAAATTGAAACTTGTGTATTTTAAAGAACAACACAAAGAAATCTCTTATTGGTACTTGGCTGTTACAAAGCATTACAATCTAGGAATAGAAAATGAGTTCCTGTACTGAACATGGATCAGCCTTTTTGCACTTTGTTTAGTCTGCTTTCAGACAGAAATATGTTTTGAGCAGAAATATGTCACATTTTGGGGCATTTCATAGTCTTTCATGACATAGAAAGTGACAGATAATTTTATTCTATCAGATGCCAGCAAAAAAAAAACAGTTTTAAAATCTTATCATTAACATTGTAATCCCTAAACCAGTCTTTCACTTTTCAAACATTATAATAATCATATTCAATAATGTGTTAATATTTCAGCATTACAATTTTTATCTGTGTAGGATTATCTCCCCTTCTAACAGCAAATTTTATAAGTCTATTACAGTCTTCCGCTTGCTAAGGTCTTTGACACTAGAATCTTTTAAATAACAAGATTAATACATTTTAATTAAAAACCTTCAGAAGATTGCAGCATCCTGTAATTGTTGATGATCTGCTCTGTCAAGGGCAAGGTGATGTCATAGTTGAGTCACATTGAATGATATTACTGTTTCTCATGTAGGATAATGCATGTCCCCCAAAGATGGACCTTTCATATGACAGAAACATAAACTTTGTTACCAGTTCATTTATAATAAGTTTGCTATTTTTTTTCCTTTTGTAAATTCTCTTTGAACTTGCAGTTCATTGCAGATAGGCTCATTTCTTTCTTAAACACTGTTTTTTCTGATGCAAACATGGCTAAATTGTGTCACCTGAGACTCGTTCATAACTGCACTGCAGTTGGAGCTGCAAGTCTGTGTTCAGGAAAGAGTTGTAAATAGGAGGGGAGGAGTCTTCCACCTCCTGCAGGCATGCAAATGTATTTGACATACCACGTAGACAAAAAGCAACAGCTCCCACTCAAGAAAAAAAGAGTCCCCTAATGAATTCTCTAGTGGACAGAGACACCCAGCCACGTTCAGACTAGAGGCTTAAATGGTCATACCTAATATGCAGTGGAGTTTTCCACAAAAAAAAAAATGTTTATGAAATGTTATACATTTCTGTTTTAGAGTGTTTGAAATGAGCAATTCATTTGGAAATAGTATTATTAGAATGTAAGACAATTCTTTTCAATTGCAAATGAAAGAAATCCCTTTACTTTGAATTTTAGAGTTGGGTTTTACAATCTACCTTTATCTTTTTTGTCATTGGGCTATGGGGAAAAAAAAAACAGGGAAAAACTACTCTGTCATACAAGCTTTTGATTTTTTTTTTTTAAAAGCTGCTTTCTGGGTTATCCTAGCTTGAAGCCAAGAAGCATAGAAAGCAGCTCTTGCCATGTCTTTCCCCTTTGCCTTGCTCCCTTCAATACTCTTGATTGATGGCAACTAATTCTTCCACAAGAATTAATGCAGGGGAGTGATGTCCATACTGTGGATAGTCATAACGTGGCCTGGAATCTCTTATGACATTTTTAAAATAGGAAATAACAAGAATCACAACATTGCTCATTGTTCATTGCCATTCCCAGGAAAAATATCTGCCTGAAAGCTAAAGTATACGTGGCAAATAATAGCTAGTAGGAGTTATCATAAGCTTCTTTTAAGTCATCTCCAGTGAAGCAAGTGACTATGATACTCTGCTAAATTATATGTACTAGTCTATATATAAAAATACTGTTGTTATGAGTACACAAGGCAGGCACAGGTAGCAGTAGTATTATATTGTTTTGTACATACAAGAATATAATGGGAACAATACAAGAATACAAGAATATTCATGGGAATTTGGCCTCCCAATCAAGAAAGTGTAAACTTAGGCCCTGATTTTACTTCGTAATTATTAAAAAAAAATAGTATGATGTTAAATGCCAGGTTTTATTTGTTTGAGTTATAAAATGTTAGGCAAGAATAATAAGCTAACCACGAGCCAGCAATGTGCCCTTGTGGCCAAGAAGGCCAATGACTTCCTGGGATGCATCAAGAAGAGTGTGGTCTGCAGATCAAAGGAGGTTCTGCTCCCCCTCTACTCTGCCCTGGTGAGGCCTCATCAGGAGTCCTGTGTGCAGTTCTGGGATCCTCAGCTCAAGAGGGACAGGGAACTTCTGGAGAGAGTCCAGAGCAGGGCCACCATGATCAGGAGACTGGAACATCTTTCATATGAGGAAAGGCTGCAGGAACTGGGGCTGTTTAGTCTGGAGAATGGGAG
Organism: Urocolius indicus; assembly: GCA_013401255.1. Classification (NCBI taxonomy): domain Eukaryota; kingdom Metazoa; phylum Chordata; class Aves; order Coliiformes; family Coliidae; genus Urocolius; species Urocolius indicus. The sequence goes on along the minus strand of WBNH01011214.1, from coordinate 54,920 downwards.
ACTGAGGGGACATCTTATTAACATTTACAAAGATCTAAATGGTGGGTGTCAGGAGGTTGGGGCATCTCTTTTTTCTGTTGTAGCCAGCAACAGGACAAGGGGTGATGGGATGAAGCTGGAACACAAAAAAAAAACCATAAGAAAAGACTATTTTACTGTTGAAGTGAAGGGAGCCTTGGCACAGGCTGCCCAGGGAGGGTGTGGAGTCTCCTTCCTCGGAGGTCTTCAAGACCCTCCTGGATACATTCCTATGTGACCTGATCTAGGTGAACCTGCTTCTGCAGGTTAGTTGGACTAGATGATCTCTAAAGGTCCCTTCCAACCCTGCCATTCTGTGATTCTATGAATAAGTCAAGGCAAACAATGGGCTAGTTTTAGAGCTCTGTGATATTTTTCCACACATAAAATTGTTGCTTGTGTGCATGTGTAGTGTATACTGTAGAGCACAGTTGTTTCTATCAAATCTCAAATAGTATCTCAATGTGCCAAAGTATGATGAGCCATGCTTTTGGAATAAAATGCTTAATTAAAAACAACTGCAACCTGTGGTACACAGATCAATGCATCACAGCTGAGCTACCTCCAGCACCTACCAGAGAATGCATATTATTCCTTGGTGCCCTTCCAGAGCACGAAAGAGAAAGCCAAAACCCTGTAGTCCATTAGCAATACAAATTCAATATATTTCTCCTAATTACTTTTAAATTTCCATCTCATGTATATATAGTAGCTGCAGAAGGAAAAAGAGTTCTATTCCTTATTATGCCACTGCTTACTTATTTGACCTGAGACATATTACAATTTCTCTGTTGCTTAATTGATTCTTCTGCATCATATGCATAATTAAAATGACTTGCCTTTTAGCTATTAAGTGGACCTAAGCTTACCTTTTACAGTCTGTGAGAAATTACTTAAAGAAGCTCAAATTAGTATCAATTTTTAAATTCCATATTGTTAATTTAAAGTCCTGGACTCAAAATTAATTCATTAGATTATGGAGTTTTATCCACTGGCTACAGACTAATTAAAAATTTTCAAATTTAATGTAATTTAGTTTAAACTTTGTTTTTAATACCAGAAATATTTTTCTCCTTTCGTTCAGTCAAGAAGAGTAAGGACTCAAAAGTCTATGGAAGAATTTATTCCTTTCCTTCTTAATATGACTCTGCAGGGCCTTAACTTTATTGAAAAACAGAGTCTCATTCAGAACCTTTATGTAAGATAAGTAAGATTGCAGGACACAGATCAAAGTGTACAGGATCTTCCTGGAAATTAAGACAGTGAAAATCAATGACCATTACAGGTGTAATTTATATAGATAAATAATCTTTTGTTTTTTTTCCCCATGGACTAGACTTTATTAAATGGGTCTATTGACTTCTGTGTGATCACCTACAGTCTAAGGAAATAGTCAGTGCTGTGAGAGTTTTCTTGTGCCTTATTGTCATGGTTTGGCCCAGCTAGAACAGCAGCACCATGAGTCTCTCGCTTGGTGCCCCCATTCACCTCCACCCTCGTTAGGATGGTGGAGGCCCCAGCAAAATGGGAGTAAAAAGATAAACAAAGTTGTTGTGGATTGAGACAAGGGCAGAGAGGGCTCACTGCCAATTACGATTCCGGGCAAAACAAACTCCAGTACTCGACTTAGAGAGGAAAGCAGGAAAGTTTATTCTACAAGAAACAGAATGGAATAAAAGCAAAAGGGAGTAGGATGATGAGAAAATTACAACCAGCAGTTTAAGATCTCCCTCTCCCATCCCTCCTTTCTTCCCGGGCCCAGCTCACTGCTCCCCATATCTCTACCTCCTCCCC